>OX421456.1:32631526-32659026 GCA_949126865.1 Montipora capitata
CGCGGACGGCAACCGGAAGTGAGCTGTTTTCCCTTTTAACTTGTTTTAGCACAATCAAATTTACATTGCTGAGTATTTTTTCCCCATTAAAGATGATTAGTTTAAAAATCTGGGAAACACCACTGTCCTGGCACGCGAAATGTTCTCTTCCGGTTGCCGCCCGCGTCTGAAAAACTCGCGTGCTTAAGCTACCTAATGACAAATGGATGAGTCCTGGGATGAGTAGGTCATACAGTGCAATACGGAATTTTCTTTAGAACAAGTTTGGAAGTAATTTTGGGAATACAAGGGAACACAAGCAAAAAGGGAACGAGGGAACAAGGATCTTCTGGGAGGCCCTCAGCGATGGATTAATTTTGTATATGTTTTGAAAGTTCTCAAAACTTCACTCGGGCAGGAGCCCATCTGGAGCGTGCAACTTCCATACAGCGTCTGTGAAACGGCGTTTTCACAAGTAGGTTTATTTTTAGACTAGCCCTTCCCGCGAATTCGGTCAAAAAACAAAGGCAGTTCCGGTTCGGTGACCCTATGACGTCAGCTTAATTTCTTGTAACTGGTCATCGGGCTCCTGTGGGAGTCTCATTCGCGGGAAATTCAATCTAAAAATAAATCGGTCTGTGAAAACGCCGTTACACGAACACAGTAGAGTTGTAGGCTCCGGGTCATGGGTTCCTGACTCGGGCCCATAAATCTCATATATTTAGCAACTATTCACCGAATTGGAGGTGGCTAGTGGGGGATATTTACCGAGCCGCGAAGCGGTTTGAGTAGCAATCAGCGCCGCGTTCAACGCTCTCCACTGTTTTAGAATATACTAAACGAAGTTATTAAGATGCAGGGCTTATCCGAAGGGCAAAAGGCCAAGGCAGTATCTCTATAAATTTCACGAACAGAAAAAATAGCTCTGTGCGGTCGTGTATCTTCAACTCTACAACATTTGGGTTCTATAGGAAACGTGAGCATTCAGCGATGACTTTTCAAATGATGAAGCTCTTTTGAACACCCTTCTTCCGAGTTCTGGCAAACGGAATTCTGGCAACCGGAAGTTAACTTTCCTCCTTTTTCACTTGTCTGGGCATTACAACATTTATATTGTTAAGTATCGTTTCACTATTACTGACGGTAAGTTTAAAATTTGAGAGGGACATCTCAATCTCTCTTTAAAAAAACCAGCCAGCTGTAGTCTATTGCCGCAGTGCATCGGAAACTCAAATATATTTCGTCTACAGAATTATCTCGCCATTAAAAGTAAACACGTTTTGCCATTCTTCCCTCAAAATTTCGCTTTTGATCTACCGGGCAAGTAACGCTACAGTAGCACAAATTGGGACCCACGACCACGATGTGACAGGCATGGGTCTATTCTTGATTTTACGTCACAAACTGCTTTCTTTGAAAACAGGAATGCAAAGCAGTTTGTGACGTAAAATCGAGATTAGACCCATGCCTCTCACATCACGGTCGTGGGTCCAAATTACTCAGTGCTAGTTTTTCCAAGTTTACGTAGCTTTCACGGCACAGAGAAAGCGTGGGTAACAATGGTGACAAATGTTTGCTTTGGATGGGGAGATTTATATCAGGAACTCGAAACATATTTGAGTTTAGGTGTGCTTTAATTCACCTATTTTACAAAAGGGATATATAAAGGATACTACATAGCCGCACGGAGATACGAAATTTCTCTTCGAGTCCGGAAAAATATCTCACGAGTGCGCGCAGCGAACGAGTGAAATATTTTTCAACACGAGAAGAGAAATTTCGTATCTTCAAGCGGCCATGTAATATTCTATTTATTGTATAAACACCAATGAAATACTAAATAATTTCACGAAAGACATCGAAAGGCGCGATTTTCATATGTAACCACAGCAACAGGGATCTTTTCACGTGTAAAAATAACATGTTATCTTCACGTGTGAAGATATCATATTTTCCCTGGAAAGCTCACTTGGTATTTCATTGGTGTTTATATAATAAAAATATGTAAATAACAATTTTATAGATTCAGTCCTCTGCTCACTTCCACAGTATGCAAGAACTTTCATGGCGGTTTTCCTAATCATTCTGTCTTCTGCGAAGGATATTCTAAGAACAACCCCGTATGTACAAACCCAAAGGAATGTTGCAAGGCTACAAACAACATTGGGTGTTTTAACATGTCTGTACTTCAAGGTAAGACCTTGTTCGTGCTGAGACGGCACAATTCAAGTGGAAGCCTCGGCATTAACATACACATAGGCCTAAGCAGAGGAAAACAGGAAATGATGCCGAGGTATAAGCACAGTTTTATGGGATGTGCAGAGATCAGAGGTCACGTGTTGTGACATAAGCATGAACTGAATACAAGGTTCCAAGGGTGTCCGCTTAATAGAGGTTTCAGTGTACCTAGACATGGACATAATAACAATAGACATGAGCCTACGGTGTAACGCCAATTGCCTTGATAGTAGGACAAAGGCCAAATATATCGAAATGAGAATGGCACAGATTAAAAGCCTCTGGCATTGAAATGACACATCAGTACACTTTTTTCTAAAGAATTTCTCACTGGGCCACTAATGTCGCGCTTCATTTCCGTTGGGGTGCTGTACTCCGCATTTATACATAGAGTGTTTTTGCTCGTGTGACCAGCAGTCATATTTGCAAGCATGCTAAAACAAAAGGAAGAATTTTCATAATAATGGAGTTCTATTCCCAAAAGAATATTTCATACTTCCAACATGGCCGCTGTTTATTTCTTTCACTCGTCCAACATGGCCGCCGCCGTGACGTCATGTGAACACACTCTAATGAGGTGCCAGTGTTGAGGTGGCTCTGAATTTTGTACTCGTGGATACGTTTTGTCATTATTTCGCCGCTACCATGATTTGGTTTTTGAGTGCGTTGCCATAACAATAACAAGGCGGTCCTACCCTTGTAGGTCTCTCTTGATTTTGTACTAACTCTCCATTTATTGTTCTGTTGCATCTGAGGCAGCTCTTGTCTTCGTTCATTTATATTATCTGTCCCTATATTTGTGCTTTCCAAAAAGACTCGTCCACGTCTCTTTTCTCGCTATGTCGAAAAAGGAAAGGAAAGGAACTTTATTTAAGTGTCTGGTCTTCTTATTGGGGACACTGTAAACTGAAATTAACAATTAACGCAAATCAAGTCAAATGTTGGTTTATGAGGAGAGGAGAAAACCGTAGTACCCAGAGAAAAACGTCTCGGTGCAGAGTAGAGAACAAACAATCTCAACACACATATGACGCCGGATCTGGGAATCGAACCCGGTCCACATTAGTGGAAGGCAAGTGCTCTCACCACTGCGCAATCCCTGCAGCCCTGAACCAAGCTTTTCACTATCCACCAGTTGATTACAGTACAATTCGCCCTTGTCACACGGCGGCCATATTGTCCCGGGAGACCAAAAAACCTTTGTTTTACCACGCCAAGCCTCGCAGTGGAAATCATGGGGGTGAGGCTTGGCGTGGTAAAACAAAGCTTTTTTGTTCTCCCTGGACAATATGGCCGCCGTGTGACAAGGGCGAATAGCATTATACGAAATGTAGAAGTAATCCTCGCACTTTCTACCTGAAGATTTCAGGCGGCTTCAGAGGTCATGAGTCCGAATCCCGTTGAACGCGTCTGAATTTTTCAGGTCTCAATAAAGAGACAATAGCCCTTTTGCAACTAACGATCACATGGTACAAAATCCGTCATGCTGGAGGGCAAGCTCATTATTATTCTCCCACTGGGACATTAAAACAAAGGCAAGTCAAGGTTGACTGGTTCAGATCTCTTTGTTTTAATGTCCCAGTGGGAGAATAATAATGAGCTCAGTTTCCCTCCAGCATGGCGGATTTTGTACCATGTGATCGTTAGTTGCAAAAAGCCTATTGCTTAATTTCTCCAGAGAAGAGTGAGGATCCTGTCTACATTTCGTTCATAACCCGCACTTCAAATACATACATTTCTTTCATTAATATCATTTTCATTTGAGAAAAACGTATGCTTTTGCGGGCACGTGGGCCTTTTCACTAAATTGTAGCAGCAAGGACCAGCGTAACATCCTGGTTAAGGATCTAATTAGCGTGTAACTATTTTAACAGCCTTTCACTTGGTTAATTTTAACCCGCGCAACCACTGGTTCATTTAGAAATTTCTGACGCAATGTTTGCCGCGTAAAAAAGTGGGGCTGCGCAATGTTTCCTGCGTAAAAAAGTGGGGCAGGCTGGTAGGGTGGTTTGGGGGGGGGGGGGGGGGGGGAAGGAGGGTGGAAAGAAAGCCTTCGGTCGATGAAGTGGAAGTCGAAGTATTTTTTCTCTCGATTTGGGATTTCTTTTGAAATATTTTTCTCGGGGTTATCCTCCGAATACCACAAACGTTCTGGCATAGACAAGGTTGATGTTTTCTGCATTGGACAAAACTGTTAACTGCTTCTTCTGCAGTTCTTATGTCAACCAATTCCTATTCTTTTCTTCGCCACATCCTTGAAATGATGGTAAGCTTTTTATTTGTGGTCATCCTTATTCTGACTTAGATTATCTAAAATCATTTGTTGTTCGTTTGTAAAGTCTGCTCCTTGCAAGAACTTCTGCCTCTATAAGATAGATTTTTTGGCTGTGGTGGGGCAATTTGTTGTGGAACTTCTTGATGTTGCGGAGTTTGCATAGGTTAGGGAGGGTTTCCTGTAGTCACATCACGCTATCTGCCACTTCCGGTCGCATCCTTCATTAAAAGAGCCTCGATCTGTCGATCAGCCTTTTTATTCATTTCCTATTTTCATTTTTTTGAACACTTTTTCTCTTATGTACGAGGCGTTTGTTTGTGTAATTCTTGTTTGTGTATAATTCTTGTATATTTTAAAGGGGCACTGTCATGAGCTGCGCATGCTCAAGTTTGTTTGCTCTCGAGCCCACGGAAAATTCTAGCTGTCAACATGGATTCACTCGTGAGTCACATATATTCGCCGGAGTTTCTCCTTTGTCCACCATGGCCCTCCCTAGTGGACACCATTTTGAATTTGTCGATTCAACTTGAAAAAAGTTAACCTAACACTTTTCAAGTTTTTACAAGACGCTAGCGCATGCGCTTCTCGTGATAGTTTCCCTTTAAAGTGTCTTTTTGTTTACTTGTGAGAGCCAATAATAATGTCGCAGTGTAAGTGGCCCGCCTAGAATGGCAATGCTAACTACGGGACACCATGCTCTTGTTTGTTTGTATAATTGCCTTGCTGGATTGATAAGTTTTTTTCATTTTAACAGCTTATGGCTTATGGCACCCTCCACCCGACAACAAGTTCCCTCAAAATGATGGCTCATGCACTCTCAAGGACAACTTTCTCCCGCAAGGCAACAACAAGGACAAAGCTGCAGACGGTCAAGTGATTATTCAACACATGGTCATAACATTGGCCCATTGCGGTGATTTCTGCTTACGCGAGCCTCAATGCAATGGATTTAATCTAGGGTCTCTCCTGAACCGTGAAGGGAAGAAATTCTGCGAACTACTACAACACGTTGTCAGAATTGTTGACAAACCAGGATTTAGTTTTTGGTTCTTCGATAGAGTCGCTTATAAAGAGGTAACTACACTGATAGTCTTTTCTCACCTACATTAGCTGTACGTTGTTGCTTTCGTAAACAGTGATACAGATTACATAAACGCGCGACCGTATGTTCGAAAGCAGGAGAAAAAAATCTTGGGAGTGCGTTTTTTTTCAATGAAAGCAATTCAACGAACTTAACCGGAAGAAAGCAAGTGATCATGTGAGTTTTTCCCTTCTTTAAAAGAGAATTCGGCGTTGTGATGTAAAAGGGTTGCCTGTGCAAGCCCGTCGCCTGGAGTTTTATGGGATGTGTGGGAATCATAGGTCACGTGTTGTATATCGCTCTGCATCAGGGTCTTGTCTGGAGTGGAGACGGCGACATCCAAAATTTCAAAAAAGTGAGTCAAGCAAAATTAAACATTGATCCTTTCAGTCGATTAGTTTTAATTTTTCTACATCGTCCTTTGAATTTTCTTGGATATTCTTTTTATTCGTGGTGATTGAACATGGTCTTGCGTTTGTTGTGGAAAGAACATGTTTGAACCTCCGCAAAAAATACAAGATGTTGGAAGAATGAGAGTCTAGCTAGATTAGTCACTTATTTTAACCCTTTGACTCCAAGGATTGATCAGTATGTAAATTCTCCTCTCAATTTCAATTAAAAATCAGTCAAACAGGTATTGAGGATGAAAATTATTATCAGCTTAAAAGGTGTGATCTTGATATAAGACCAAATTCTCATGACTACCCTGCAAAGCAAACAATGTTACTAGTTAGGAGAATGGACGTGTCGATCTTGGGAATTAAAAAGTTAATGATTTAACATCTTCATTGCAGGCCTTCCTTGTGCCAATTTGTCGTCAACAAGATTAGACGACCCTGGATTTTGAATTGGACTTGAAAGCGCAGCTAGACCTACAGTAGCTTACAGTAATCCAGTTGCTAATTGCAACCAGCCACAGTCATTTGTTTCGCTGAGTCTTGATGATATTGTTGTCTTTTCACGTTCAAGATATTTCCGTGGGAGAAATGGGGTTCGTGGCCTCGTAAAACTGCAAGTCAAGTTCTTTAAACTGTTTTTTTTTTCTTCCTTGTTGACAGCCACTAGACCACCAAACCCCAGGCCACCCTAGTCTGGTCTCCTCCAAGGTCAGAGTCAGAGCCTCTCGCTGGCAATCTATAGCGAAGTAAAGGCCCTTTTGGGTGATTCATGGCAACCGGAAGTTGGCCGAGTTTCTCTTTCGACCCGTTTCGCTACATCTTCCTGGGTGTTTTTTCTCGTGAAAAGAGTGGGCGGAAATTTGAGCCAAATCATTGCTCAAGAACATAAATAGTGGACTTCCCGTTGCCGTCCATCGACATCGTTCCTTCTTTCCAGTCTTCTAGATCCACTAAAAGGTCTCTTTCGAAGGGGAACGACGGATTCCCACCATCTCAGCCATGAGTGTTCATTTCAGTGATATTGATCAATTATACGATATTCATTTGTCAAATAGATATGTCCTTGATCTGACTTTGCGCTCTGCCAGTTTATTTTGTCATCATATTACTGCTTGCTGATTTGTTTACTTTATACATGACATGGTGTGTCAATGGGCTTCTTGCAGCCGGGTCAAAATCACTTGCATGACAATATACGGAGAGCAAGCGAAATACAACAACTTTTCCATCCTATCCAGTCACAAGTTGTTGACCTAAAATAAGGGGGATTACTATGCAAATTAAAAGAGAGATCAGGAATGGGAAAGCTGGCCATATTTAGGCTATTTTTAATCTTCTTTATATTTCCGAATTAAATTGATTAATAGCTTACCAAGGAGGCAAAATTATTTTGGTATTTCACTCGTAGCATAGCTGGCCTGTTTTCTTCCTTTTATCTTAACCTTGTACATCATCTCCCTCTTGTCGCCATTGCTTGCACGAATTACATTCATGACTTGTTAGGAGAAGCAATTATCTCAGTTTCATCCCCTCCATAATTGCCCGTTTCTCGCAGAAAGTACTTTTTGTGTTCAATTTAAGAGCGAATCATGAAACTATCCTCCATTTAAAGGCCCCATGTACATAAAAATGTTAAAGTCTGAGTCCTGCGTAGATACATATTGTATGCACTTCACCCGAAGAGTTTCGGGCTTTGATCGATGTCTCAAAAATGTTCTGAATCTTTTGGGAAAAAGACCACTTCTGCAAAATGAGTGGATCATAGTTTTTCGGGCTTCTTGCAAAAGATCAAAAGGTTTCGAAAATGTCAGTTCCGGACTCAAAGGGCAGTTTTGTGAAACTACGACTCCCATAATTCCGTCAAGCTGGAGTCTTTTAAAATGTTTTCAGAGAGAAAGAGCAAAAGACAGCAACTAATAATAATAATCACTTTATTCAAGTCTCAAGGTTATTCAGCCAAGCACTAGTGCTCTACTAAGTGTGAGACTTCAAATCAACTGACGTCAGAACAAATCAAATCACATGTTGGTTTTTTGAGGAGAGGTGAAAACCGTAATCCCCGGAGAAAAAACCTCGCGAAGTAGAGAACCAACAAACTCGATCAACTCGTATGTAGCATTGAATCCGGGAATCGATCCTAGACCGCATAAGTGGAAGGCGATTGTTCTCACCATTGAGCTAGACCTACTCTCTTGTTCGTATTTGTTTTTGAGTGAGTTTTGGAGTTTTGGAGTTTTGGAACATGTAATTTGTTTGAAGATATCAATTCGGTTCGTCCCGTTAAATTTGCATGACAGTACGTGATCGAAGATCGTTTTTGTTATCACGGTCTTTTTCCGTGTACGAGAATATTCGTTGTAATTTACCGGGTAATCCAAAAAAAAAAAAGGAAAGAAAAAGAAAAATTGAAAACCGGAAATTTCGAAACGGGAGGCTTTAAGCGCAATGCAGTCCAAATAGAATTCTTAAGTATGGGAATTTTCCCATACTAAAAAATAACTAAAGCAGGCCAACCCACAATTCGAAACAATCGCAAAGTTTCGTCGGCATAGTACAGTTGTTGGAATGACGATGGCGAAGATATTACTAGTTTTCTTCTTCGGTGAGTACAAAGACTTCGTTTTTCCCCTCTCGTGAACCACTGAAAGAATCTTTTTGTCATTCTCGCTATTTTTCGTACTCCGGCGGGCTTCTTGACTCCTTAAAAACACCGACACGTACACCGAAGATTCTTTTTTTTATTTAGTTCCTTTTGTTGCTTTTACTCGTTTTAAAACAAACAACTAAATGAGGAAACTTCTGTTAATCTAATCGCTGCCAGAAATCGTTCGAATCCAAAACATAATAGTCGACTTAGCTACGGTCAATACGATTTTAATCATAGTTGGGGTTAATACAGTTCTGCATTAATAACATTTTGTATTCATCCCGTCGATTTGATGTCTTCTTGGCATATTGCACCTTGTACGTCCTCTCAACTCCCCGTTGATCAAACATTAATTTTTTGTCTCTTGACTGTCTAAATGATGGGTCAAAGAGGAATGTGAAGAGATCAAAAAAATGTATGGCAAAAACTATGACACTAAAACCACCTTCTGGGATTATACCAAGAATAGGCCTCATTCAGTGGCCATTTATCACTTCTCAATATGACACTCATGTTTTAATAGGCTCGTTTTTAAAAAAAAACATATGATTTTAAATCGATTACCACTTCCTTTCAACCGTGCTATGCCTATATTTAATATAAAACCTTTTGTTATTGACTGTGTTCATCCTCCCGCTATAATTTAAAGTTAAAATACATTCTTTTGTTATAAGAATCCAGCTTTTGTATAAGAAAGATAAGGTTGAGATGAAACAGAATTTTAAGAACATATACTAAGAACATATCCAGGCTGAGAGTCAGTTATAACGTCTTACTTGTTTGTGAAAGAAATGCAAATCTGTAGTCAAACAGAACCGGCAATGAACTCAAATACTTTGGGACTTTTTTTCCCATCATTAACAATGTGGTTTTGTTATTGCATGTTACACTGAAGAACTACTGACTCAGTTTGTTGTAGATCTTTGCTATACCAGAGAACTTCAGTAGAACATGTTAAGAACGTTTTCAGGCTCAACTAGCGAAAAAATAACGTTTAACATAGTTAGTGGAGCCCAAAAGATAGTTCCGGTTTGCATGCAAATTTCGCCTCTATCTGCATGTCAAAGTCAACAACAGATTTGATTTCCAATGTTGAATTAAGAAACAAGATCATCCACTCATTGCAATTAAAAGGATAATTTCGCAATACCCACCTTAATCAATATAACAGGACTCTAATTATTTTCTTAAGCTTTGATACCCGTGAAAGACACAATTTTAAACCACGTGCTAAAACATCGAGTTATTTAAACTGTTAAAAGCTCAATAATTTGAGAACGTCTTTAATACAAGCAAAGCATTACAAGTCACTGACAACCTTCAACGATTTTCATCTCCTGATTACTAATTAGTACATATTAAGATAATAAAAGGAAGATCTTGATAATAACAACAGCGTAGAGTGACTTTAAGATTTCTGCGAAAATATCATTGTCTCTATTTTTGGTTTGAATTTCTATTAAAAGATTGACTTGTGAAAAGTCAGTATAAAAATCACAAGTTTCCGTTTCGAAACTTTGACGTCAATTGCACGTCCCGTGTAGAATTTTTGAAGTGCGCAGCCGACAAAATAGCCTCCCACGCATATGCTCTTTTAGGGATTTTCCGCGCGTGACGCAGAGCGTCTGCGTGGGAGGCTGGCATCACACCAGCTGCGTACAGATGTTGTTGACCTAACACATGTATAGAAAAAACGTTTGAATCTGCATTAACAAACAATACAAGAAGCAAAGCTAAATATATCCCTAAGCTCTTCGAGTCTCCTGAAGTTCAGTTTTAAAATATGTGAATAAAAAATCAAAAGGTCTTTGGTCGATTCTTAAGCGGTTTGCACGTCATTTCGCGGAGGCCAAGTTTTTCGACGAAACAACAGCTCACTCAATAGCTCGTTGCAAATCATCCCAAGGGAGCATTCAGATTTTTTCCGAGTATGCCGGAGTTATTATTAGGGGTTATTTCTAAGGGGGCTTATTTTGAGACTGGCAACCAGAAGTGAGCTGTTTTCCCTCCTAACTTGTCTTCACACAACCACATTTACATTGCCAAGTATCTTTTCTCCCATTAGAGATGATTAATATAAAAATCTGGGGGACATGTTTTCTTGCGGTTGCCGTCCGCATCTCAAAAACGCGTGTACTTAAGCCCCTTTGAACAACAGAAGGAAACCGGAAGTGACCATTTCGTCTGCCAGTGGTCTGTCCCAGATTTTAAAATCAATCGTTCCTAATAAGGAAACAAAATTTCGCAATATAAATGTAGTAGTTTCAAGACAAGTCAAAAAGCAAACAGCTCAGTTTTGCTTTCAGTGACTGTGGCTAAAACTTCGTGAGCTTGAGCTCCCGTTTTTGCGCTGGACGTAAACCGGAAGTGAACATTTCGATTGCCGGAAAGACTAGTCTCTCTCAGATTTTTATACCAGTCAAAGATTCTCAGAAATATAAAGGTCGTAGTGTCAAGGGAAGTTTAAAAGGAAACAGTTTACTTCCGTTTCCTGCCCGTGCGGGAGCTTTATATTAAACTTCTCCATTTATCGGCAAATACAAACGTCATTCATTTAACTGGGGTCAAAAAACTAACTGTCTTGTTTACAATAATTAAGCGAATATGCATGAATCATGTCACCTGAGTCTATTCAATATCCCAGCTCTTGTTGAGTGGCAGAGCTTCCTAACTGAAAAAGCAAGGTTGCAAGCTCGACTTGTATTACAAGCGCTCGAATTAACTCCGGCTGTCTGTGTATTTTTCTAATATTTTCACCATATCAATTCAATAATCCGCCATGATCCTCGGTTGAGTCGACTACGTATGGTTCGCAGAACAGAAATACCGTTCGTTTCAGGAAAAAATTCTGAATGCCTCACTCTTAATTTAAAGCAAATACATAGATACGATGGTGGAAAAGACTTCTTTTTCCCAATGCCCTCCAGTGAGCGATGCGCTGTGAAAGAGATGCAATATAACGCTATTGAAAACCTTGACGCGCGTGCCAAAACACATCCCTTTATCACGTGTGTTTGATCATTCTCTTTAAAACAGTTTGGGCGTGTCGTCGGATGTTTTTTGCTTTGACAAAGGGTTTAATGCAGAGTGTATAATGCCGTAAATGTCCTGATTGAAATAGTTGATGACGATAGGGTTTTTCCCAAAATTACGCTCTAAAGCTGAAGAAGAGCGAACTCGATCAGTTCATCTAGCCTCGCATCCGTCTTCAAAATGCAGGGTTTTCAATATCTTGTTTTCTTCACAGCTGGTAAGTAATTTTCCCACTTTTGTGCTATCCCTTTTTCAGCTAAGCCTTTGGAAATATTAAGTTCTCATGCAAGTTCAGTAATTGTAATTTATCTGCCGAATCAGTGGCAATATCAATAACTGTGGTTTTAGTGATGAAATGGTATATGAAATGAATCATATATGAACTGCGGATATGAAATCAAGTGAAGCTATGATCTTCGCAGTTATGAGCGCAATTTTAGCAATTGCGTAGAGAAGCCTGAAAAATTCAGGACTTCAACTGGGTTTGAACCCGTGACATCGCGATTCCGGTGCGACGCTCTAACCAACTGAGCTATGAAGCCACTGACGTTGGGAGCTGGTCATTTGTGGGTTCTAATGGTCCCGTGAGGAATGAAACAATGATGAAATGATATATGAAATGAATCATATATGAACTGCGGCCAAATATCGATTAGTGATTGACGACTGATATTCCCTTTTCACCAAGTAATTTATGTCCACGAGTTCATAAACCTCACCATAGTAGAGTTAAGTATAATTTATCTCGAAATTAACACAGATGAGATTGCACAAGGCCGACCGCCTTTAAAGACTTTATCTTTGTTTTGTTAACCGAGTTCTATATTTTGAAAGAAAGAGGTGGCCTACAGAGAATCCTAAGACCTAGCTAAATTTCAGAAAATTTTACATCTTAAAATTACTTATTGTGCATCTTAGATAAGCAAAATACAAACTTTTAATGGGGAGATAAGAGTTTAGACAAAATATCTTTCCAAGACGCACAAAAGCGGTTTGTTCGTCAAACTAGACACATAATCACTTGATCCGATGGCCCAAGATTTTAAACATTTCTGTGATAAAACGACTATACATGGGTCGCTGAGTGTCTTTTTAATGGGCTCCCGATTTATAATTAATTTGTTAATGTAATATTTATTATGGCCATTGCCAAATGACCAAAAATTATTTGTAAGACCTTTTTCCGGCTCGAAAAACCGGTTTTTGTAAGGGCGTTGCAAGAGCGTCACGGTTCCAGCGAGGTTTCAGCACATAAGGCTCAATTAATATTCATCACTTGTAATTCTCCTTGAATTGGAGACCAGCCAGAGAGGGTTT
Organism: Montipora capitata; assembly: GCA_949126865.1. Lineage (NCBI taxonomy): Eukaryota > Metazoa > Cnidaria > Anthozoa > Scleractinia > Acroporidae > Montipora > Montipora capitata. The sequence continues at coordinate 32,644,495 of OX421456.1, forward strand.
AGTTGCAAGAGCGTCACGGTTCCAGCCAGGTTTCAGCACACAAGGCTCAATTAATATTCATCACTTGCTATTCTCATTAAATTGGAGACCAGCCAGAGAGGGCTTGAATGATTTAGTTGGAATACTATTTGAAGCATTTGCCTTGCCGGTTTGACTTACATTTCCGGATTCTTCAACAATTTTGGCCGATGTAACAGACCGAAATAAAAGCTACTGCACTCGAATGCATCTAAAAATTACTGAAACGATTTACTAGAAACCGATTTGTTCCGATAGAGGCAAAATAACTGTTGAAGACATCAGCAATACTGCTAGTATCAGTTAATGTTTTGCTTAGAATCTTAGCATCTAAGTTAGCAGGGACCTTAAAGTTACGAAGACTTCAACGAGGAAGAAAACGTTGGAAAACAATTAGCTTTTAATGAACAAAAACACTGGCTCTACTTGCCCTGCACGTGCATTTTTCAAGTTTTGTACATTTCAGTATATATGCTGTTTTCGTCTGTCTTCCTGGTCTTTGCTGTTCTATTCTGGAGTTAATATGTAAAAGACTCGCATCAACCATTTTTAGTTAGTTGGGTCGGTTAGTTGTCTTTTAGTGTTCTATTCGGAAAAAAACCGTTTTCGGTTGATTTGGTTGATCAACTTTTTCAACCGGCAACAAGCAAGGTTGAAACGGTTGAAAAAGCATTGGCAGCGACGCTGTCGTTTACGCGGGCCATTAAAGTCGGCCGCGGGCTCCTTCCGTGTTGCTTTCCCTCAACTTGTCAACGCTGAGAAGTCTGGTAATAAGTATTCCCAGGGCTTACCGCGTTTCAACCGAAAACGGTTGGAAAAGCCAGTGTTCTATTGGGAAATCTCAACCGCTTGCAACCTAAACCGGTTGCGGTTGAAACAGATGATCCCAATAGAACACGACCAAAGATAAATTCTGTAATTTTTCTTAAACGTCCTCCGCGCTTACACCAGTTTAATTGCTGGATAGTTGCTTCACAATTTACCATCCCAAACAACTTTGAATTATCTCGAAATGACTCGGAATTATGATAATGTAAAGTTGGATCATCAGAAAACCTTCTAGAAGCCGTCGAAGTTGCTCTTGCTTACGTAAGGGCAAAAGACACTTATTAGTAACTAGTTGCTTGCAATTGGCGACGGGCTAAATCGGAGTCCTAAGTATGATTCGAATGACAATAGAGAGATTTAGTTAGCATCACGTCTGCGTGAAACGCGAATGGCATAAGTGACCACGTGACCATGATTTTCCCGTTATTTTCTACGTTTACCAGCTGTTGCTTGTCGTTTCTACGTGAAAGTAGGCATTTTCGCGTTTGCCGCATACGTGAAATTTTCTTTTCGTTTTTTTCTACATAAGAAGTTGTTTGCGGAGAAAGTACCCCAAAACCATTTTTCGGTATGCCAAAGGAGAAAAAATTATGTTTCATGGTTATGGATAGTTTATAGAGACCTTTAACACCGAAGTTTTCGGGATATATCGCAAACCACAAACTGCGGTTTGCGGTTAGTCGTTTGCTGTTAGAGGTTAGCTCGATTTTGAACTTTAGCAAGCCCTTTGCACGTCGGCGGCGCCATCTTGGATTTTTCATTGCTACAACTGCTCTCAAATCAAACAGTTCAAATTCTCCCAAAACTTATATTTGATCTTCAAAATTGTTCCCAGTAGATAGCAAACAAATGAAACAACATGACTGATATGGTCAAACGGGAGGTCTGATTGATCTCTGGCTGTAAAACGCTTCCATAAATCAATCACGGCAAGAAGGGTGTCTTGAAGTTGAACCACAGACTGCAAACGTGACGGGAAGGACAAGATCACGTGATTTCCCGAGGTTTGCAGTTCGCGGTATTGTCTCAAAAATTCGTTGCTAAAGGTCTCTTATAACTGACTCCTTGCCGCAATTTTCCTCATGAACTCACGTTGACTCTCTGTTGACCAACGAAACAGCTTCATCGAAACTCTCAACTTTTGACGGGTAAGGATTTTCATCTTATATAGCGTCTTTTTCCATAAAAACTATGCTTAAAAAGACGCCGATCACGAGTTTTGCTCTTGCTTTTTAGTAACTAAATACTCGAGTTGCCGTTGGTCATGGAAGCTCAAGGCACGACCTTCTCCCTATCATAGTTAGCACTTCTATCATAGTTGCTAACTATGTCTCTATTTTACGTGAAACGTGAAACGGCAAGTCGACGTTTTCCGTTTAACGTAAACGTGATGCTAAATCTCTCTAATGTAGAGTCCGTAGACCAGCGAAATACATTGTCCAGGACCTAGATAAATGACCTACACTAGCTCTCCAGGGCCCAGTTGTTCCAAAGCCGATTAACTTAATCCAGGATTAGCGTAAACTTTTCTTTCTTGCGAAATTTTCTTTTGCTTATTTTTGTTTTTTAAGATTGACTCCTTCTAATGTAAAGTTTTGCCGAATATCAGCGTGGAAAAACATTTCGGGGTAGAGAAATAAACTCCTTGGTTAATTTTTAATCTGGGATTAGCGTTAATCGGTTTTTGAACAACCGGGCTTAAGAGTTCTAGTAGCTCAATGGGTTGGGCATCCGTTGCGGAGGTTGTAAGCTTGAACCCTACCCCGTCGCCAAGGAAGTAGTTTCCAGTCCTTTCCATGGGCGCATTACATCAGGGGATGCAAAGCGGTGACACCAATGTGGCCTGGGTTCAGTTCTCAGACTCGGCGTCATATGTGGGTTGAGTTTATTGGTTCTCTACTCTGCACCGTGAGGTTTTTCTCCGGGTACTCCGATTTTCCTCTTTCCTCAAAAACTAACATTTGATTTGATTTCTGTCAAATTGTTGATTTCAGTTTACAGTGTCCCCAATAGATGGTTTTCAATCACATGACGAGTCGGCCATGTTGGTGTACAAAACAACAGCAAATTATGGCTCATGTTTTGCATTATAATAGAGTCAAATTCCCAAAAGACTTTTTTCTCTATTGTTCTGTACACCAACATGGCCGCTGTGACGTCAGGTGAAAACCATCTATAGACGTCTTTACAGTTGTGTGCTTAGTTACCTGGCCTTTAAATGAAAGTGAGGCTGGTGTTGACTTTGTTATGATACAAACTTCCCTCCTTTTCTTATGTGAATGATGTTGTTGTCATGCTAATTAGTAATAATTTACATAAGAAAAGCAGTGAGGTCAACTCCAGTCTCACTTCGGTAAATTTCCTTTCCTTTCCTTTCCTTTCTTATTTTAAATATGTATAGCAGACACTAATTTCTGAACAACTAAGTGTTTCTCTCTCTCTTACCAGTGCATATCCTTGCGTCGTTCGAGAAAACCATTCTAACCACTTCTTATGCAGCTATTTGCTCAAAGAAACCTTTGAGGAATATAATTTATCCTTGTTTCGGTTTTCTTTACAGTGGGGACTTGTTTGAGCGAGTTAACGGCGTCTTCTTGCTCACAGAAGACATTTAAAGATGCTGCGAAAAGTTGCATCAACAACTTTTATGAGGACCTAAGAAAGAATCCACATAAGAATTGCAGGTATGAAAGGTCACTTTTTCCAAAAGAAAATAATTTTTATTTAAATACGTCTTCAAGATAAGAAAGAGAAACAAAATGGTATTGTTTCGGGACCAGAAACGCCTTGCAAAAACTAATACAACGCTTTGTAGCTAAAAACTGAAGTTGGGATACCGTGCACGTTCGTTTGATCTTAATTTGTTATATGACTAGCTCCGCGAGCGGGCAAGATGAACCAAATCCCGCGCTGTGATTGGCTACTCAAGAGGAAAAGATGGAGCTATCTTGCTCGCTCGGGATTACTCGCTTGGTCCCGCAAGATCAAAGATCATTTTTCGGTGTTTCATCCCATATAATAAATCCTTTATTGACCAAGCCTGTTCGGTCAAGATGTCTGGATATTGGCCTCGTTCTTTTTTTGCGTGTTTATTGACCTGGGGCCCGTTTCTCGAAAGTGCCGAAACTTTACGGGCCACTTTCGGTTGTCACAATTCCCTCTCTATCTCAAGAACGGAGAGGATTTAAGTCGTCAAACTTCAAAGTCAGTTTGCCTTTTGGTACCTTGAAAGCATGTTAAAAGATCGGCTTTACTGAACAAGCGGTTAGTAGATTCACAAATGGCCCTGAACGGGCCCCTGGACCATAAGCTCCAACTGCTTGTGCAATGTTTAAGAACTCGCGAAGTACGAAATGCACTCGTGTTCATACGATTTGCTCTACACAGCGCATATATGTGCGAAAACAGGAGCTCATCAAGTGGGGTCTCTTTCTTCACCAATTATAATTCCTTGAGCCAACCCTTTCCCGCGTAAATTTATTTTTAGGAACAGGTTTCATATTTCTCTGGACGCTGAGATAGCTTTCTTTTGATTGGCTTTTACAGAAGTTGGATTGCTGAATTTCCCAAGGGAGGCATTCTATAAATAAATCTATTCCAGAAAGGGTTGATTCCTAGGCCAAGTATGGGAGATAAAGGCTCCCCTTAATGAGCTCCTTGAGAAAGACGCTGATAAATTAACCTATGTCTGTGCATGTGAGTGCGTCGCTAGTGAGGACTGGGGTTAAGAGGAAGAATACACAGGAATCATAGGAGCTTGTATTAGGTGTTTCAATGGGGTTGATACCGTATTATTACAACGTCTTAGGCATCTTTTCTCTAAAACGTTGAGTCCGTGCGTCCAAAACATCGTCGAAAAATGCAAGAACGAGACCAACGCTGAAAATCTGGAGTTACTGAAAGCGCGGTCCGATGACTTCATCGCGCAAGGGAGCTATTATTGCACGGATGGGATGTTGAATTCATTCAAGAATTTCAAGTCGCGAGACTGTCCAGTGCGAGCACTTGAAAAGGCAAGAAAGTGTGCCCAATCATTTCACAAGACATTTAGGGAGGATAAAGGAAGTCCCTCTTTGTGCAGGTAAGAGCGGATGTTCTTCTTGTATCAGCAGAATTGCACTGACCTACATAACTTTTCAAAACCACGGCTGACCCTCAGACTGGGGGTACTTACCATTTACACGGAAAACCTGGGAAATTCCGGTTGGAACATGAAATGGTACACACCATTCCATTTGGAACTTTTCAGAAATTATGATGCATTGGCATAATCAATGTCTTAATTCTGTTCTTTTTTAGCTTTCCTGTTTATACCAGTAAATTTTGTACGTTATCCAGCTTTTATTAAGACAAGCTGCATCATTTAATACTTATACTTACAATTTCCACCTGGATGGTTCGTGCAAATGGTAAACGCCCTGGATTTCCCAGTTTATTTGGCAGGCTTAAGCCCGGAGTACACGAGCGATTTATATGTGACAATTTTTAGTTGCTCGTATAGACGAGGAAATTTCTTTTAATTTTCATGTGACAACTGCATTTGCTGAAAAGCTGGCGGGTTAGCTTTTATGCAACAAATAAAAGTTGTCCAATACGAAAACTTGCCCGTGTAAAAGACTCGTCACATAAAATATGGCAAATTCCTTGGGCACCACTTGAGAACGACTAGGCAATCCTGCCTTGTTTTATATCTCTGCTGTCCAAAGACATTGCTGACCTTACTTAATTGTGAATTGTCGACAATTGTATGTTGCGCCATCTACAAGATCGAATTTATTTGCCACTTAAAAATGTCACAAAAAAAATTGCTCGTGTGGACGGGGTTTTAGAGTCTAGGTTCTTCTGAGCTAAGGTTAGTTTAACAAAACCTTTCTTAAACTAACATACCCGTTGATTTTTCTGTTTATGCTAGGAAATTCAAGAAGGCTAAGAGATGCATCACACGAGCACTCGAAAGATGCAAGAAATCTCGGACAGTGGACAAAACAATGGAGCTGTATCGTGAGTCGTACAATCCGCACTGCCTTGGAGGTCAAGACGCGTATAGAAAGCCAGGTCAGTTGGGCGTTGCAAATTTGATCGGGACCTTAAGCAACAACGACATCGACGAGGACGAGAATCGAAGAAACCTTTTTTTTATTTTAGTCCATTTCTTGCCTGTACAATAAAACGCAATTCATACTTAACTGACCACTCCCCATGGGGGCTTTTCTAGGCCAGTGAAACACAATCAACGAAACGACAGAAGGGAACAGCAAAAAGAACTGTTAAGAATCCCAACTAGCTGGAGCCAAACCAGTTGGCTATTTACAAGTGCAGCCGAGAAGTTGAACCAGGGACTACCAGGAAAAAATAGGCCATTTCCGAGTTCATGTCTGCCTCCTCTTCAAAGCGAGTCCAATCGCGAAGTTTTTCTTATGAAAATAAGTTTTCGTTTCCATGTAAAGTAGAACTAATTACCATCACAAACACTTCGCACTTAGACTCGTTTTGAAGAGGAAGCAGCCATGAACTCGGAAATTGCCCATTCAATGAGTGTTCAGGACGGGTCTCGAACCCGGGATCCCCAGATCTCAAGGCAAGCACCCTAACCGATGAGCCGCACTGCCTCCATCTGTTACCTAAAGATATCGAGCTACTAACTAAAAGAAGCATCACTCTGCCGTTTCACGAGTTAAGACTATAACTCAGAGATGAGATATGGAGAATGTGTGCCAACTGCTTATGAACTCTAGATATATACCAACCCTTGAATTATAGAATAAAAGGAAATACGCCACGTGCTTCCCGGTTGTGAACTTCAGACCTTTAAGACGTACATTGAAGGGTTTCTTAAAGTGATTTTCAATTGAGTGTCGTAAAACCAAAACCAAAGTAATTACTTTAGCCAATCAGAAAAGACGGAGACAATCCGGTAAACCAATCAAAATTCGAAGTAATTACACGTAGCCGACACAAAGCGCGGGAAAATGTGCACGCGCGAGCCACGATTGGTTTTGGTTTCACTTCTGATTGGTTGAAAAAGTGGCGCGAGAACTTTGAACCAATCACTAAGTGACCTAATCATACACCAAAGCAATTTGTTAATTGCTTTCGACACTCAATGGACCTATTTAGCTTGTTTGTTTTGTTTTCCCATTTCAGACCACGTGATGTTCCCAAGGGAATTTTCCTCTTTTTTAAAATAAGTTATGCATAGATATGCACGTGCATAAGACGACATTTGAAAGAAACTGTTCCCTAGAGTAACATCACGTGGTCTAAAATGGGAAAACAAAAATGTACAAGCTAAAGAGGTCCATTGAAAACCACTCTACGGTCTTCGACTCAATGAATTAATCCATGAATTTCTTTCTCTTGTCGCTGCAGTTAGGGACGCTATCAAACCATTCGGCGCATGCACAGCAAGAGAATACTCGCTCAAGACAAGAGAATGCATTTCGAGTTTCGTGCAAACCCTACAGAAGGAACCCAGAACATCCTGCAGGTTGAAACAAACAGATACTCTGTTAAGTTTTACTTTTAAGTAAGCTCTGCCGATTAATGAGAAGCATGCAAATATTTATTGGGGCGCGGAGACCTTCATAATGATGACGGTATCTGCGCGTGCGTGCCGTTTTTTCAACTGTCGCGGGTCCCAATCTCGACCCCAGAGCTCTTCTCTTGACTGAGGGAGAGAAGAGCTCTGGGGAACCCTGAAACAAAGTGTCTTCTCATTGGTTTTCGTGAAGAACAATCGAAAGCGTCTCTAGTTGGTGCATTCATGTTAGCACGAGGAGTGAGCAGGCGCCGTAAGGTTCCAATAGCCAGCTTTTGGCTATAAGAACCCTACGGCGCATGTTCTCCTGCACAGAGTTTCCCAGAGCCTTGGGTCGATCCAAGGCTCTGGTGACGAGAATGTCACGGATCCAGGAAACTTGGTCAAGTTCGACAGCAGCAAAATGTTTGCTCTTGGTTAAGGTTAAATTGATAAAAGTTGAATTTTTACGAAAAAGTTCTATTTTTGGACCCGCGACCCGTGACCTGCAAACCCGTGCAAATTACATTTGTATTTGTTGAAAGACTACCAACTCAGGAGAGTGGCACAGAGTAGAGAACTCACTTCTCCGACCCTTAAACAACCGGAACCTGATCAGGCAATAGCTTTTGTTTACTTTTAAAAAGCCAGTACTTCGTTAATCATCCTTACCAACACATTCAATTTAACTTTAATTGAGTGGTACTCGAATGGCAACTACTAAGGGCAAAAGCAAAAATCAAATATAAAACAAACATAAAACAAATATTCCTTGAAATATATATCCACATCAAAATCCCAGAGTGGTGGCCATAAGAAAAATATTGTTCTTTGTTCTATTTTCAGGCGAACTTTTTTTAACAAGTATTACCTTTGCTCAAAGAACATCGCCTTTGAGTGCTTCAAAAATGTGTCCAGTTACGACATGAGAAATATCAAGAGATGGTTTATCAGCAACCGAGCTCGTGACGAGCAAATGTTCTGCGATGGTATCAATTTTAAGCTTTCCTATCCTCGAAGACTTCGGGACAGTCACTGTGAGAAGAACTACTTTCAAGCAAAGGAGACATGCGAGTCCAGCTACGTTGATACGTACAAAGAAAACAAAGTGGACAAGTCTCTTTGCCGGTGTGAATGGATTGCCTTTATTTGCGACGTTTTTCAGCGACGGACGGAAACCGGAACTAAGAGTTTTCCTTTTAAAGTTGTCTTGGCATTACCGCATTTACATTGCCAAGTATCTTTTTACTTTCAGAGACGATTAGGTTAAAAATCTGGGAGAGACTACTGTTAGGATCCTGGCATGCGAACAGTTCCGGTTTCTATCCGTCGCTCAAACAAGTGGCGTGCTTAAATATCGAGGTCTTAGAGCACGGCTTGTTCTGCCACAATTGGCTAATCACAACAGAGGTGCACATTCCAGTGAGCCAATGACAATGCGGGTTCGTTTATGTAGTCGGCGGATATCCCACTTTGCTTCTCAGAACCGATGCCAAATCCCCGACGGAAACTAGAAACAACTAAGCTACACTCACGATCAATTATCAACAGCTAAATAAACTTTGAAGTTTCGCAAAGTTATTCCCATGGTCTTGACATCGAATTAAGGCAGTTATCGTTTATCTGATTACATGTCAAGATGGCAAAAATATCGCAGACTTCTTAGAGGACAGGGATTGTAGAGTTGGAATCAAAAATACAATACAGACGACTTTGAATGTACTTTTTTATTCACAATCAACTTTAAAATTGCAAAACTGAACCACTTCAAGTGTTACGCGCTCGAGGATGCGCTCAAGGCAGTCTGAAACTGATCTGCTAATGGTAAAATAACTTCAGCTCTTTCGTTTTTCTTGCAGTAAATACGCGGAAGCGAAGCGTTGCACAAAGAATGCTACCCTTAGGATGTGCACAGTTACTTCAGAACTACTGGAAGAAGTCAATTTCATTTACGACAACTTCAACCCGTTTTGCCTTCAATTTACGGATCCTCCTTTCACGGCTGAGTTAGAAGAAAAGGAAGAAACAATCCCGCGGGAATCTGAGGACGAGAAACCCGAGAAACCTATCGAGCGGGATACAAGAAGTTCTGCGATCCCTAGAGTGAACAAAGGACAGTTTGTTATCGCTAAGCCTTGGTTATGTTTAGCGTCTGCCATTTTCTTTTTGATCGTGGAAGTATTTTCTTGACTTTCATGGACTCAGTACCATACTACCCACTTGTGTCCCCATTACCTGCGCAGGTCGTTTGGATCAAATCGGAGAAACACGAGAGTAACAGAAAGCCGAATATAGCCGAAGGTCTGGTGTCTTCGAGCAGTTTATTAACACATTGTTGAAACTTGTTATTTAGTTAAATTAGTTTATATTATTTAAAGCTCTTTATGTTTAAAAACACTATAGCACTTGAAATAGGTAAAAAACTTTCGTGTTTTTTTAGCGACAGGTACAATAAAGCAGTCGTCTCCCCGTACGTAAGGAATAACCGTTAAAAATATTTAATTTGAAATTCAAAAAGAGATTGTCTAAGCACCACCCTCGTCCCCACGACCTTCCAACCCAAAGCGAAGGGAAAAGTCCTGGGAACGATGTCGCAAGATGTCATGTCAATGACAATCCTACATGCTCCACAGAGTTGTTGACCTATAAATCAAAATATATCCAAATTACATCATGCGCACCATGCACGCAACTTAGCCGTACATTACAGAGGGCAAGATTAGTTTAAAATAAAAAATTTGATTGCTCAAGTTTTATAATCATTATGACTTCCAATACTGTGGCTGTATACAGGACCATTACACCTAAATAACGTGTTTTCGTAACAGATCTGAGGTTAAAACATGTTGAAAACGCCTGAACGCATGCTCATCAGAAGGGCCCATCAGGTTTCGCGCGATGAGCAGCATCGCTTCACTCATGCACGAATGAGGTATAAGCTGGCTATATCTAGGCACCAACTTTAAAGTTAAAATACTGTACAATCTTTTTTTAAAAGAACCTTTTGTATAAGAAAAATCAGGCCAGCCTGAGATTAAACAGAATTTTAAGAAGCTGAGAGTCAGTAAAGAACGTTTTTATTTTACTCATTTGTAAACGAAATATAAATCTGTATTTTAACAGGGCAATGAACTCAAATACTTTGGGACGTTTTTGTCATCATTAGCAATGTGGTTTTCTTATTGCATGTTACACTGGAGAACTACTGACTCAGTAATTTTCTGAATCTTTTGGGAAAAAGACCACTTCTCCTTAACTTAAGAGAGGAAGAGCAAAAAAGAAGACTGCAACTTATTATTATCACTTTGGTTATTGAGCCAAGCACTCTACGGTGCTCTATTAAATGTGGAGACTTCAAATCAACTGACGTCAGAACAAATCAAAACAAATGTTGGTTTTTTGAAGAGAGGGGAAAACTGGAATACCCGGGGGTAAACCTCTCGGAGTAGAGAACCGTCAAACTCAACCCACATATGACGTTGAATCCGGGAATCGATCCCGGGCAACATTGTTGGAAGGCGAGTGTGCTCATCATTCCTCCAGCCTTACTCCCCTGTTCTTGTTGTATGTTTTTGAACGTCTTTTTTCCTAAGATGCAAGAGGGACCTGTGTCAAACGTAACACGCTCCTATTAATTGAGTTTTGGAGTTTTGGAACATGTAAGTTGTTTGAAGATGACAACGTTTAAATAATCAATGTCAATTCGGTTTTACCTGAGAGTACGTGATCTTTTCAAGTCCGGACGATCTTTTTTGTTATCAGGGTCTTTTCCCGTGTACGAGAATAATCGTTGCAAATTACCAGGTAATCAAAAAAAAATAGAAAAGAAAGAAAAAGAAAGAAATTCATAACAGGAAATTTCGAATCAGGAGCTTTCAGCGCAATTAAGTAGATCAAAATAGAATCTGAAGTATGGGAATTTCCCTGACTAACTTTCAGTAAGCTCGATCAACACAGAATTCGAAGCAATTCAAACTGGTTTCGTCGACACAGTACAGTTGTTAGCATGACGATCGCGAAGATATTACTAGTTTTCTTGTTCGGTGAGTACAAAGACTTCGTTTTTCACACGGTTTTGTCCCTCGTGAAAATTAATCTTTTTACCATTCTATTTTTTTGTACACCGGCAGGCTTCTTGACTCCTTAAAAACACCGACACGTACACCGAAGGTGTTTTTTATTTAGTTCCTATTGTTGCTTTTACTCGTTTTGAAATAAGCAACTAAATGAAGAAACTCATTTCTGTTATAATCTCATTGCTTCTAAAAGTCGTGTAATCCAAATATAATAGTCGACTTAGCTATCATGGTTAATATGCTTTAAATCATATTTGGCGTTCAATATCTTTTGCATTGATAACACTTAGTATTCATCTCGTCGAATTTTGAGATCTCCTCGCAGAAATTGAACCTTGTACGTCCTCCTCTATGCCGTAGTGTCTAAACGGGTCAAGGGCGAATGCGAAGAGATCAACAAAATTGTATGGCAAAATATATGACAAAAAACACCTTCCGCGATCATAATTCAAATTTGCGTGATTCAGCGGCCATTTACCACTTCTCCACATGACACTTGTGTTTTAATAGACTCGTTAATTATATCCTCCCGCTATAATTTAAAGTTAAAATACACTCTTTTGTTTTAAGAAGCTTTTGTATAAGAAAGATCAGGCTGAGACTAAACAGAATTTTAAGAACATATACTAAGAACGTACCCTGGGGGAGAGTCAGTTAAGAACGCCATATTTTACTCGTTTGTAAAAAAATGTAAATCTAACAGGACAATGAAACTCGAGTGCTTTGGGACGTTGTTTTCTATCATTAACAATGTGGTTTTCTTATTGCATGATACACCGGAGAACTCACTCAGTTTGTCGTAAAACTTTACCATACCAAACAACTTTAGTAGAACATTTAACAACGTTTTCAGGCTCAAATAGCGAAAAAAATAACAACGTTAAATAACCTCAGCCCCCAAAATATTTCCTGTTTGCATGCAAATTTCCCTTCTATCTGGATTTCAAAGTCAACAAAAGAGATGATTTCCGATGTTGAGTTAAGAAACAGGATCATCCACTCATTACAACTAAACGGATAAGTTCGCAATAACCCACCTTAATCAATATAACAGGACTCTAATTTTTTAAGCTTTGATACCCGTGAAAGACACAATTTTAAACCACGTGCTAAAATATCGAGTCATTTAAAAAAGTCTCAAGAATTTGACAAAACGTCTTTAAGTAAAAGCTAGGCATTTCAAGTCACTGTCAACCTTTACTCACAATGAGCGATTTATACTAATTAGTACACACTAAGAAAATTAAGGAAGATCTTGATAATAACAACAGCGTAGAATTACTTTTAAGATCTCCCAGAAAATATTTCTGCAAAGACATCATTGTGGTTATTTTTGTATTTTATTTCATGATTGACGTCAGTATGAAAATCACAAGTTTTCGGTTTCGAAACTTTGACGTCATTTGACGTCATTTTCTGTACAGAAGCGGTAAAGCAGTCTGGCAGCACGCTAGCGGCGTTAAGATGTCGTTGAATTAAATAGTTGTATACAGAAAAAAAGTTTGGATTTGTATTAACAAACAAAACAAGAAGCAAAGCTAATTATTTACCTAAGCTCTTTCGAGTCTCCTGAAGTTCAGTTTTAAAATATGTGAATAAAAAATCAAAAGGTCTTTGGTCGATTCTGGTTTTTGGACGAAACAACAGCTCACTCATTAGCTCGTTGCAAATCACCCCATGGGAGCATTCAGACTTTTGCCGAGTATGCCGGAGTTATTGTTAGGAGCTTAAGGAAGCTCGTTTTTGAGATGCGGACTGCCACCGGAAGTGGGTTGTTTTCCCTTCCAGCTTGCCTTCACACAACTACATTTGCATTGCTAAGTATATTTTCTCCATTAGAGATGATTAGTATTAAAAATCTGGGAGACACCACTGTCCTGGCCCCTGAAATGTTTTACTTCCGGTTGCCGTGCGCATCTCAAATATTGGGAGCTTATCTACGCACGTTTTTCGAGACTCGGACGACAACCGAAAGAGAACATTTCGTGGGCCAGGACAGTGGTGTCTCCTAGATTTTTAATACTGATCATCTCTAATGGAGAAAATATACTTAGCAATGAAACTGTGGTTGTGTGAAGGCAAGTTAGAAGGGAAAACAGATCGCTTCCGGTTGCCGTCGGCATCTCAAAAATGCGCTTGCTTAAGCTCTCTAACAATAACTCCGGCATACTCGGAAAAAGTCTCCCAGATTTTTATACTAATCATCTCTAATAGAAAAAATATACTTAGCAATGTAAATGCGGTTGTGTGAAAACAAGTTAAATAATTAAAAGTGAAAACAGCTGACTTCTGGTTGAGCGGACGGAAACCGGAAGTGGGTATTTCGTTTGCCAGTGGTCTGTCCCAGATTTTTAAACCAATCGTCCCTAATTAGGAAACGATATTTCGCAATATAAATGTCACAGTGTCAAGACAAGTCAAAAAGAAAACAGCTCACTACCGGTTTCTTTGTGCGTGGCTAAAACGCTCCCGTTTTTCCACTAAACGTAAACCGGAAGTGAACATTTCGCTTGCTGGGACAGACTATTTATACCAATAAAAGACACTCAGAAAAAGGAAACCGTTTACTTCCGGTTCCCCTCCGAGGCGGGAGGTTTATATTTAACTTCCCCATTTATGGACCAATACAAACTTCATTCATTTAACTGAGGGTAAAAAAATTAATTGTCTTGTTTACAATAATTAAGCGAATATGCATGAATTATGTCACCAGAGTCTATTCAATATCCCAGGTCTTGTTGAGTGGCAGAGCTTCCTAACTGAAAAAGCGAGGTTGCAAGCTTGACTTGTTATTCGAATGCAAACGCCTACTGTCTGTGTATTTTTCTGATATTTTTTCACCATATCAATTTAATAATCCCTATCCTCGATTCAGTCGACTGCGTATGGTTCGCAGAACAGAAAAATCGTTTGTTTCAGGCAAAAACTCTGAATGCATCACTAGAAATATTCATATCAATTTTTTTCCTTTTAATTTAATGCAAATAAATAGATACGATGGTGAAAAAGACTTATTTTCCCCAATGCCCTCCTGAGCATTACCATCTTGCGCGGTGAAGGAGATGCAATATACGGCTATTGAAAATCTTGACC
>OX421456.1:32664026-32666526 GCA_949126865.1 Montipora capitata
ACTTAAGTAAAGTTCGTTTCCTTTCCTTTCCTCTCTTACTTCAAACATGTATAGCAGACACTAATTTCCAATTAGCAACTTAGTGTTTCTGTCTCTCTTCCGTGTGCATATCCTTGCGTCATTCGAGAAAAACATCCTAACCACTTCTTATGCAGCTATTTGCTCTCAAAGAACCCTTTAAAGAATATAATTCATTCTTGTTTCGGTTTTGTTTATAGTAGGGACTTGTTTAAGCGAGTTAACGGCGTCATCCTGCTCACAGAAGACATTTAAAAATGCTGCGAAGAGTTGCATTAACAACTTTTATGAGGAGCTAAAAAAGAATCCACACATGGATTGCAGGTATGAAAGGTCACTTTTTCAAAAGAAAAGAAAATTGTATTTAAATACGTTTTCAAGATAAGAAAGAGAAACAAAATGGTGTGGTTTTGGAACTAGAAACGCCTTGCAAAAACTAATACAACCCTTTGTAGGTGAAAACTGAAGTTCGGACGCTGTGCCCGTGTGTTTGATCATGACTAACTCCGTGAGCGGGCTGATCCAAATACCGCTCTGTGATTGGCTACCCGAGCGGGCAAGATAGAGCTATCTTGCCCGCTTGGGATTTCTGGCTTGGTTCCGCAAGATCAAAGATCACTTTTTGGTGTTTTATCCCATATAATAAATCCTTTATCGCCCAAGTTTGTTCGGTCAAGATGGCTGGATATTGGCCTCGTTCTTTTTTTTCGTGTTTATGGACCGCAACGCATAAACACGAAAAAAAAAAAAGAACTTGGCCAATATCCAGCATCTTGACCTCACGCTTGGTCAATAACCCATACATATTTCTTTGTCTTCCCCTTTAAGGATGCTGCTGCATTCGACACATTTTTTGCAACTTTTGTTCTAATTTTCTTGCCATAAAAGTCTGCACATTGCGAGATAATTAAGTTTCTACATGGGCGTTGCCATGTGAACACTTCAGCCCGGTTACCGGGAGGGAAATAATACAATGCATTTTCGAGATAGAATGAAAATTACCGAGTTTACACTTCTCTTTTCTTAGATAATGAAGCTTGGAATAGTTTCATTTGATAGTTGACGTAAAGTCAAAAGAAATTTGAGGTTGCTTAAACAAAGAAAATCGAGAAATTCTCGCCAGGTTTATTCGTTAGATTTTACGCCTGAATGGTCGCGTCACAACTTTTTCAAATTGTTCGTCTCGGAAAGTGGGCTGAAATTCGCCATATGAACAGAAACCAATTTCATCTCAGTAACCGAGCCAGGATCATGTGAAGAGCCCCTGAGTGTACAATAAATACAAAACCATACGAACTTGCTCCTGCATTTCGTGATTTATGGTCACGAGGCTCGTGTTCAAACTCGCCAACTGCTCGTGCAATTTTTAAGAACGCACGAAATCCGAAATGCACTCGTGTTCATACGATTTCCTCTACATAGCGCATGCATATATGTGCAAAAGCAGAAGATTAATTAAGCTCATCAAGTTGGGTCTCTATCTTCACTAATTATAATTCCTTGAGTTAACCCTTTCTTGCGTAATTAAATTTACTTTAATTTAGGAACAGATACCGGTTTCATATTTCTCTGGACGCTGAGATAGCTTTCTTTTGATTGGCTTTTACAAAAGTTGGATTACTGAATTTCCCAAGGGAGGCATTCTATAAATAAATCTATTCGAGAAAGGGTTGATTCCTAGGCTAAGTAGGAGATAGAGGCTCAATCCCCTTGGTCAGCTCCTTGAGAAAGACACTAATAAATGAAAATATGCCTGTGTCTGTAGACTGTGCATGTAATTGCGTCGCTAGTGAGGACCAGGCTTAAGAGGAAGAATACACAGGAATCATAGAAGATTGTATTAAGAGTGTTTCGCTGGGGTTGATACCATATTATTATGCCTTCTTAGGCAACTTATCTCTAAAACGTTGAGTCCCTGCTTCCAAGACATCGTCGAAAAATGCAAGAATGAGACCGACGCTGAAAATCTGGAGTTACTGAAAGCGCGGTCTGATGACATCATCGCGCAACGGAGCTATTTTTGCATGGATGGGATGCTGAATTCGTTTAAGAATTTCAAGTCGCGAGACTGTCCTTTGCGAGCACATGAAAAGGCAAGAAAGTGTGCCGAATCCTTCCACAAGAAATTTAGGGAGGATAAAGGAAGTCCCTCTTTGTGCAGGTAAGAGCGGAAGTTCTTCTTGTATCAGCAGAGTTGCACTGACCGAAATAGCTTTACAAAACCACCACTGACCCTCAGACGTGATGTTCCAGTTAGTTGGCAGGCTCAAGTTCAGTGTACACGAGCGATTTTTATGTGACAATTTTTTGTTGCTTGTACAGACAAAGAAATTTGGCCAATTTTAATGTGACAAATGTATTTGCAGAAAAGCTGGCGTGTTAGCATTTGTATGACAAATAAAAGTTGTCTCATACGAAAAATTGACGACCCGTCACATAAAATTGTGGTAAATTCCTGCCTCTCGGTGAGCGCCATCGGAGA
>OX421456.1:32669026-32686526 GCA_949126865.1 Montipora capitata
GAGTGGTGCGAGCACGCCTCCCACCAATGTGGCCCGGGTTGGATTCTCAGACTCGGTGTCATATGTGGTTTGAGTTTGGGGTGAAGCTATATCGAAGGCGTTGATCGAGGATCGAGCACACGCATTTATGGGACAGCGGTCGAAAAGTGTAGCGTGTCTTCAAAGCTACATGTTTTACCAATACAGAAACAAACCTAATCAATCAATCATTCAATAACTTTATTTCAGTGTCAAAGATTAATAGCCGAGGATGATTCCTCTACTAATTGGAGACACTAAAGTTACAAAGTTATTACTTAACTATTATTACAATATAATTACAGAGTGCATTATTTACATCAGTAAAAGTCCTAGAAATCAGTCGATTTAAAATGTATCTTAAAGTGAAATACTTCAAGAAATCAATAAAAAGTAACAAAAAGCACTTTCCAATTGTAAGAGTAATTTGAAATAATCAATGACAATCATAAATAAATAAATAAATAAATAAAATTCATGGTTCACGGTCAGTTTCTACATAGGATGCAGTTGTTACATCCTTGCTCCATCTTGGGCGAAAGATTGATACGCTCAATTCCTTTTTTAAATTAGCGCAGGGATGATAAGCTTCTTAGGTTAGCAGGAAGTTGGTTCCATAGTTTTAGGCCCCAGGTATCTAAGTGAATGCTTCCCATGGGTGACAGTAATCTGGGAGTGTCCAAATTTTCACCTCTAAGGTTATAGGTAGATCTTTTCAATGGAAATAGATCTATGATGTTCTGAGGGCAGAGGTTCTTCCTTACTATGAAAATCAAGCATACTATGTCTTGGAGCCTCCTTTCATACAGGGTGATGGTCAATTTAGCCCACTTCAGTAGCTGGTCATATGTGGATTTACTATCTTTAAAGGTAGCACACAAGCCTCTCTCTTGGACACGTTACAATTTTCAAGCTCGGCAAAAATGCCAAATAAGATGACAATATATAAGATAAGGAGGAACTGCAGCCTTGAAGAGTTGTAGTTTTGCGGTCGTGGGTACTAGATTCCTTTGTCTCATTAACACCTCTATCCTTTGACTCGCTTTCTTGCACGTGTCATTTAGTCAAGCTGATTGTCAATAGTGATACCCAGTAATTTAATGCTTTTCACTGTTTCAATACTAGTCCCTTGAACCTTGACCAGGTGATCTGGTGACGTAATTCGGAGGACTAGGGAGAAAAATTTTTACGCCGTATCCCACAACCGCGTGCGGCCTTGAATGTCATTTTCGAATTAAACATGGCATAGGCGAGGTTAGATCTCGTCGGTTCTTGAATGTTCATTCAGTAACAGGAAATGTGGGAGACACGGAATGATCTGTTGAGTTTTGGCCATGGAAATACAGTAACTGAAGGAAATTTGGAAACAACACCTAAGGCCGCACGCGGTTGTGGGATACGGCGTTAAAATTTTTCGTCCCAGTCCTCCAAGTTACGACACCAGATCACCTGGGACGCTGATCAAATCCTCATCGTCCTGTTTATTAGTGATTTGTATCACATTATACTTGGAGAAGTTTCCCCTAAGTAAATTAGACTCGTACCATAGTGAGGCTTTCTTTGTATTCATATTAAGATTTGCATTGGTAATGGTACATTCATTAAAGCTAATCTTAGGCCTAACAACTCTTGTTTAGGTCTAATTAGGCCTAAGGTTAAGGTTAGCTTAAATGAATGTTTAGTTTTGTTTCTGTATTGGTAAAACATGTAGCTTGTAAGACGTGCTACAATCTTCGACCGCTGTCCCCATAAACGCGCGTGCTCGATCCGCGATCAACGCCTTCGATAAAGCGTCACCCTTGAATTTGTTGGTTTTCTACTCTGCACCGAGAAGTTTTTCTCCTGGCACTCTAGTTTCCCCTCTCCCTCAAAAACCAACATTTGATTTGATTTGCGTTTTGTGCTAATTTGTTGAGTGCTCCAGCGCTAGAACGACTAGACACTTAATAAAGTTCCTTTCCCTCATATTTGTTGAAAGACTAACGACAATGGATAGTGGCTTCTCCAGCCAACCGGGACCTGTTTAATAGCTTTTCAGTGTGTACTTTTAAAAGATCAGAACTTCCTCAATCGTCTTTACCATAAATATTGCGGTACTCAACCTTAATCGAGTGCTACATCGAATGCTAACTTCTAAGGGTAAACAAACAAAAACAGAAACAAAGACCTTGAAATGAATATCCACAACAAACGCCATGCCAAAGATCCAAAGTGGAGGCCATAAGAAAAAAAGTGTTCTTCTTTTTTTTTTTTCAGGCGGGCTTTTTTAAACAAGTTTTACTTTTGCTCAAAGAACATCGCCATTGACTGCTTCAAAAATGTGTCCGGTTACGACATGAGAAATATCAAGAGACGGTTTATCAGCAGCCGAGCTCGTGACGAGCAAATGTTCTGCGATGGTATCAATTTTAAGCTTTCCTATCCGCGACGACTTCGGGACAATCACTGTGAGAAGAACTACGTTCAAGCAAAGGAGACATGCGAGGCCAGCTACATTGCTACGTACAAAGAAAACAAAGCGGACAAGTCTCTTTGCCGGTGGGTATGGATTGCCTTGATTCAATAGGGAGCTTAAGCATGCGACGTTTTTCAGCGACGGACGGCAACCGGAAGTAAGCGTTTTCCTTTTAAAGTTGTCTTGGCATTAGTTACCAAATTTATATTGCTAAGTATCCTTTCGCTTTTAGAGACGATTAGTTTAAACATCTGGGAGAGACTACTGTCCGGATCCTGGCATGCGAATACGTTCCGGTTTCTATCCGTCGCTCAATTTAAACACGTGGTGTACAGTGCACGCCTCGATTAGCATTGCTATACGTGTGCAGTGTCCATTGTAAAATTTATCTGTAATTTTTGAAAATAAACTTGTAACTTGTAACTTGTAACTTAAGCTGCTGTTAATATCATATCGAGGTTTTAGAGCACGTGATTGTAATTCACGTGCTCACTTCTGCCACAATTGGCTAATCACAAAAATTTGGTTTTATTGTCAGCGTTTAGAATCTCTCCACGGTGGTCAATTTACATTATCAACTCCGTTGATAAAACCAAATTTTGTATACTACTTCCCCACCGACGCAGGACCACAGTTTGTTTAGAAACCACCCCAGTCATTTAATTAATCACAAAAGACGTACGCATTCCAATGAGCCAATCTCAATGCAGGTTCGTTGATGTAGTCGGGGGAAAAATTATCGCACTTTACTTCTCAGAACCGATGCCAAATCCCCGAGTCAGGGTTCTATCTAGGGTATTTGAGGGGTAGAAGCTTCCCCCCCCAAAATGCCCGGAGTTCATCCCGGTTTCATCTAATTACCCCCTTAGCTACACTCAATTATCAACTGCTAAATAGACTTTGAAGTTTCGCAAAGTTGTTCCCATGGTCTTTACACCGCGTTAAGGCAGTTATCGCTTATCTGATTACAAGTCAAGATGGTAAAAATATCGTAGACTTGTAGAGGACAGGGATTGTAGAGGACAGGGGATTGTAGAGTTGGATTGTAGAGTCAGTTAAATCTGTTGAAATATAAGTGCTACACGGCCAACGTTTGTAAAAACGTAATCCTTCCTTGTAATTGTGTATGTTCATTGCCGTGACTTTAACATCTTCAGTTTCCACGGCCTGCTCCCGTCTGACCTTGTAGCTCAGTCGGTAGAGGTGCGGTGATTTAACCCGAAGGTCGTGGGTTCAATTCCCACCCTGGTCAAAGTTTTTCTCTGTCCTTGTGTGGGCCCATTTCCATTAGCAGAACCACTTCAAGTGTTACGCGCTCGCGGATGCGCTCCCCTAGTCTGAAAGTGACCTACTAATGGTAAAATAACTTCACTTTTTTTTTTTTTTTTTTCGTTTTTCTTGCAGTAAATACGCGGAAGCGAAGCGTTGCACAAAGAATGCTACCCTTAGGATGTGCACAGTTACCTCAGAACTACTGGAAGAAGTCAATTTCATTTACGACAACTTCAACCCGTTTTGCGCTCAATTTACGGATCCTCCTTTCCCGGTCGAGTCTTAAAAAAAAGAAGAAAGAATCCCGCGGGAATCCGAGGGCGAGAAACCCGAGAAACCTATCGAGCAGGATATCAGAAGTTCTGCGATCCCTAGAGTGAACAAAGGACAGTTTTTATCGCTAAGCGCTGGTTAAGTTTAGCATTTGCCATTTTCTTTTTTATCCTGGAAGTATATACCTGACTTTTTTCCCGCATGGACTCAGTACCAGACTACCCACTTGTGTCCCCATTACCTGCGCAGGTCGCTTGGATAAAATCGGAGAAACAAGAGAATAACAGAAAGCCGATTATCGCCGAAGGTCTGGTATGCAGTTTATGAAAAGGTCCGAAGAATTTCCAGGACCTGGGGTAGTGCAGAATCAAAATCTTAGAGCAGCATTGGTTAAACTTATTTAAATACGTCTTTAAGACGGATGTGAGAGAGAGATTTTATTTAAGGGGCTTTGTGTTTAAAAACACTTTAATTCTCGATTAAGAAACAAAACTATGGGACTTGGAATAGGTTAAAACGTTCATGTTGTTTTGAATTCTTTTAGTTTAGCGATAAGTACAATAAAGCAGTAAACAATAATAAAGTATTCTTGTTTGTCTCACTATGTGGTCACTTGTGATATAGATGGCGACGTTTCGACTGCATACTGCTGGTCTTCATCAGGCGATGAGGTCGACTGGTTACGCTTCCCTTTTTAAGCAACATTCTCCGCTGTGATTGGTTGATTTTTAGCAGGTGTGATTGGTGCATTTCGATCCTCGCTGTTTCAGTGTGTTGCTCCTTTGGCGGTCCGCTGTCGTACGGTTCTCCTCTTGTTGTGTTTCTTGATCGTGGGTATCCATGCTTCCGGAATTTCTATTCCACTATCCCTGTTGATGTTGTTAAGGTAAAATCTTATGTGAATCGCCTCTTTGACCCTGCGTGTGTACCAATGAGCATCACGATCAATAACTGTACTTCTTTCCCAAGTGGGTTGTGTCCGGTGTTGTTAGCGTGTTCTGAAATGGCGGAGGTCTGGGTACGGACAAGTCGGATGTCTCGCTCATGTTCTTTGATTCTATCTTGCATTTGGTCTTCCGGTCAAAGAACATGAGCGAGACATCCGCCGTTTCACAATTCCCTCTGTATCTCAAAAACGGAGAGGATTAAGTCTTCAAACTTCACAGTCGTTTTGCTTTTTGTTCCCTTGAAAAAATGTCAAAACATCGGGTTTCCAAAACAAGCGGTTGACAGTTTCACAAGAACGGGCCCCTGATTTCCTTTAGCACCACAAATTGTGACCTTCGACTGAGAACTGACTCTAACCATTCTCGAAGCGAACCCGTGATACCAAGTAAATCATCAATAAAGTTGAACGAAAGATATTGTTAAAAGCCTCTGTTAAGTTCGTGCTATGTAACAAGGCTATTACAAAGGAACTCAGACCGTCACAGCAAGACAAGTAGTTACGGAAACTACAACCTGATTTGTCCGCGATATAATAGGGAAACTGAAGGGGTCGCGGCTTTGGAATAGCCTCCCTTTGGATGTGCGGAAAAGGATACTATTGGCTCTTTTGAGGCTGCTCTAAAAAAAAATTAACTTAGTAATTTTAAACTTTTAAGATAGTCTCTTCATCGCGAATTATAGTTTTTAACATTGAAATTTTTTCTCTTTTCAATGTTTTCTTTCGTACGGTCGAGGCCCCTCCGTGCCTCGACTCAAGCCCCCACTCTTTTCGCTTCCCGACTATCCGCAGTGGGAACCTGGAACAGGCTAAAAAAATCCAGGCTTGAACTACTAAGGGCCGATTTACACGGTACGATTTTTGTCGCATGCGACAAGCTTACGACAGGCCTACGACATGGCTTACGATCGTCGCAGCTTTTCAAAACATGTTTTAAAATGCTACGACATTTTCTCTGACGAACACGACAATCGTAAAACGAGTTGTAAGCCTGTCGTAAGCTTGTCGCATGCGACAAAAAATCGCACCGCATAAATTGGCTCTTATGCTGCTTATCTGACTGGTCTTGACTGCGATGATTTTTCTAATTTTCATTTAATGTTCCAACTCTAGTTCGATAAATTTGAAAATTTAGACATGTTTAAAATCATTTCACTTACCTCTAACCTGAAACAAAGTTCCATTGGAGATGGACTCTTGCAGAGAACTCGCAATTTTGCATGAGAGGTTAATTGGTAGCTAGAGTAGTGCTGCACAAATAACATGTTCATTCATTCTGAATTTTTTTCAGGATAGTATGCAACGCTTTAGTCGCTTATCTTACAGCGATAATCTTTCTAGCGTTTATTTCATGTCCATTCCGCAATTCAATATCTATGAAATCTTGTATTTTGTAAGAATCAGTTGTATCTGCAGATATTCAATTGAATTAATAACCACTACAGAATGACCACTGCCTGTTTGAAGCCAAGTTATTGTCTTTGATATGTTTCACAAGAATGTCAGTGATTTTCGATTCCATGATTTTACTCGGAGTGCTATTTAAGGAGTCCGGGTTGTAATTTCCACGTTTCGTTTAAGCACGCGCGTTTTTTGAGACGCGGACGGCAACCGGAAGAGAACATTTCGCGTGCTAGGACAGTGGTGTCTCCCAGAGATAATTCGTATAAAAATCTGGGAGACACCACTGTCCTGGCACGGGAAATGTTCTCTTCCGGTTGCCGTCCGCGTCTAGAAAACGCGCGTGCTTAGGGCCGATTTACACGGTACGATTTTGTCGCATGCGACAACGGCTTACGACAGGCCCACGACATGATTTACGATTGTTGTGTACGTCAGAAAAAATGTCGTAGCATTTTAAAACATGTTTTAAAACGCTGCGACAATCGTAAGTCATGTCGTAGGCCTGTCGTGAGCTTTTCGCATGCGACAAAATCGTATCATGTAAATCGGCCCTTATAAAGGTGGAACTAGCAAAACTAGCACTTACTTGTAAAATTCTAGAAGCTTCGTAGCAACACCCAAACAAACTTCCCGCGCGGGCTCATCCCTTCCGGAAAATATCATAAGGGGTGGTCACTCAGCTGTGTCGGCAGCTCATCGGCAGCTGTGAATCCGATAGTGATCTTATGCAGAGAATTTCGGTTAGCGGCCGATATTTAACAAATTAAGCGAGAACAGCTCTCAATCGCCTCTTTCGTGTGGAGAGAGGCTCAAGGCAGACTGATGAACCAGTCGTCTGCATCGCCTGGGTCCGTTTCTTTGCGTAATTCTGAGGTCGAGGCGACAAAGCTCGCTCTCACAACAAACATGTCTTCGAGTGGACCGAACTGCCAGTTAAATGATCACTTTGGGCTTGTCGTTCAAGGAATCTTAGCGGCTGTGGCGTTCAGCACTCTAATTTGTAAGTGAAGTTTAATTATTGATGCACAGGGGAAAACTCGGAAGGACTCTTTCGCTGGAAAAGTCATAACTCGATTCCGCAAACAGGACGTCAGCCATTTTAATTTTAATTTAAGCTTAAATGTAATTAACTTTGACAGGGTGAAAGCTACAGGTTCGCTCATCAATTTATTTTTCGATCGCGCTAATTCCGTTTTAAGATGCTGTAGAGTTTGAACATAAAGGCAATATTTATACATAAACGTTTCCTTAGCGAAAAATTCTCAAGAATCCAGATCCCCAATTGCAACCCCCAAGGGTCGAAGTCTCGAACGACTTTCTCATCGAAAGAGCAAACGCTATAAAGAATTGTCAGAAACATCTGATTTAAGAATCCTTTACTTTATATTTTCAATAAGGGAGTCTAGGTGAAGGAAAACAAGTTGTCACATGCCCTAACTTATGTTACTGTTGTTGTTTTTTCCCCCATTTCAGTTACAATGAAATAATGTTTGTGGGGTTGTGCAATCTAATAAAGCTGTGCAAATTTACAACATTTTGCACTCAGTAGCGTTATTTGAAAACCAAGATACCTGTTACAACATTCACCACATACAGGCAAAATTACTGAATGCTGATTGGCTGAGATGGAGGGCAGTTTAATCACAATCTTGGGCTTGGTCAATTGATCCTGATTGGTTAACAGTTGCTTCTCCAGAGCAAGCCAAGTTACAAGAGAATCATTTTCCAGATGAAACTACTTTTTGGTCCACATATAAATTACGTTTTAAGAACTGTATTTCTGTTGACAGCAACGCGTAATTGAATTGCACTTAAACTGAATGGGGTCGTGTTGACTGTCATTGGTCACGGGACTGAATGGGCTTACCTTGCTAATTTTGCCCTTTATGTGGTAAACATGTAATCGTAACGTGCCCTAGTGCAATTAAGGATTAATTTCACTTGTATTTCAGAGTTTTCCAAATTGCCCTCATCGCTAATTTTGTGAAAACTTTGAAAATATGCGTGAAATTAATCCTTAATTACCCTCAGGTCTATGTGATTACATATACTAATCATAGACCGAATGCATAAATGGCGGCCAAAAAAATATTCTTTTGTTTATGTGCTAATTAGACTCACTAGCCTCGCTCTCAAGCAACATTTCTTTTGTATTTTGTACATGCAAACGAGGCTAGTGAGTCTAATTAGCACATAAACAAAAGAATATTTTTTTGGCCGCCATTTATGCATTCGGTCTATACAGTATGTATTTCATGGTTTAATGATCGATACACATACGTAGTTACAATTTATTTTCTTGTAAGATAATTATGCACAGGTATGTCTCTTTACCAGAGTTTCTATGAAAGTGATAATGATACAATGTAACTTACATCTTTATGAAGTCCAATCAATCAATCAATCAATCAATGACTTTATTAACATGTCAAAGGTATCTAGCGGAGGGAGAATATCCCTCTACTAATTGGGGACACTTACCGGTAATAATAAAGTAATTATAGACCTGTTAACATTAAAACTAATAAAAAATCAAAACCTACTATCAACTAATGGTATCCTAGTGAAACCTAAGATCCCCAGGCATTACAACTCGAAACCTTAAAACCAAGGTGAAAGAAATTTTGTTTTGTTATGAGTTACAAAGAATGCAGCTCAAACAATTGTTGTCTTCTACAATCAAACTTAAATCACATTTGCAAATACAATGTTTAAAACTGCCCAGTGCGGGCTGGGATCTAATTGTGCTTGGCAACCCTTTCCACAACTTAGGTCCCAAATAGGTGAGTGAATTTTTTCCGTACTTCTTGGTCATAAATCTAGGGATGGCAAACTCTGACACCCTTAAATTTTAAGGTGAGCGGTGCATATGAAATAGCTCGCATATTTTTGTGGGGCATAGTGTATGTTTCACCTTATACATAAGGATGCCGATATCTAAGTTGCAGTCTTCTATTCTGTAGCCTCACTCGGTTACTTTTTTTCAAGTTGAGATTTCGGTAGCTTGATTGCTCTTCCCAAGCTCATTTAATGAAGCAGTTGTGGTCTGTTAATAATTTATTGAGGAAATCAATACCGTAAATCAAATGAAGGCACGTCAAATAAAATCAAAATTTAACGTTGGTTTCTTGTAAAAGAGTAAGACCAGGTTATCTGCAAAAAATCGACCTGGGCAGGATAGAGAAGTAACTATCGCAATCTACTGTACCAATGACGTGGAGACTGTAAATTAATAGGAATTGAACTGGGGACTGGTTGTTGAAGCATGAGTGCCCATCACCACCCCTTCGTTTGTCATAACAAGGTAATTTGGTAAGTGTTCACAATGCAATGGTCAGGGAAATGGGAAAAAAATGTGTTTTCACTCACCTCCAAACACAGAATCATAACTATCCACGTAATTTAACGATGTTTGTCTAATGACATCGCTCATCAAAACACACGCTTTCATTGGTTCTTGAAGTCACGTGATAAGCAGGCTTTGTTCCATTACCTTATCTTTTTTTTGCAGTAAAAAGGTTGCGAGAGCCAGTTTTGGATAGAAGACCAGTCCTCATTTGGTGGGTATCGTGTTGCTATTTTGTTGATAACAGGTTACTGTCAATGTTGTTGTACTTACTGGTTAAAAGTTATGGCTTATCAGAGTCAGTTTGTGGACATTGTCTGTACTCTTAAAGAAAAATTAATAGAAAAGGTTCTCTACTAACTTTGTTGACAGAAATATCTTTAAAGAGGTAATAGTTTTGGAGAGCTCTAGATTAACTGTACTGTGTCATAACATTACTGTTTTCTCCTACAAAGTCAGGTTTGAGAAACTAAGAGTATCCTGAAGAGATTTATATATTGGGATGCTGGGAAAAAACCTGAGTGCTCCTTTCACATGTCGAATCTACATTGTAAGAGTTAACTTTTAACGATTCGGATTCGGATTCAGTTCATGTTGGTTTGACTGCTGCAAACAAGCACTCACATTTTTTCCAAGTATCCCCGAGTCTTCTTTGACAAATAAATCCCTTCATTTCATTCACAAGGGTTATGTATGACATATATTCCAGGACAATTAAGAGTATCATTGTCTGAAGATTTTCGTGGGCATCGTAAGCAGCCTTTTTCAAATGTTCCCACAGATAGCACCCCTGATTTCCAATGTTTGGGAAAAAGGTGAAGCATATCTGCAGGTTTGCTTGTTGTTTATTAAATAGCAGGTATAAACAAGCTGTATTTCCTTTTCTCTCTCCTTTCTAGGTTTTTTGACACTTCAAAACAAGCTGTTGGTGCGATGCTGGTTCACTTTGCCAATATATTTTTAGCTGGTCTTTTTAGAGGTGATCCCTGCACTTGGTAAGTACAGTAAGAAAAAAATGTTTCTTGTAACCTACTATATATACTGTGCATCTAGCCAAAATGTGATTCATCTGAATATTGTTCTCTCTAAAGCGTTCTCAAAACAATAATGGAGAATGAGGGACTTGGCAGCTTTGTGGGAAAAGACAGTGTTCCTTATTTATTTTTATTTAGTGAATTCATGATAGTTGTAATTTTGTAGTCAAACCAGTGAACTCTCATGTGAGAAGTCATGGGTTTGAACTCTGGGCAGACCAAAATCAAGGATTTGAAAGTTCATGTTACAGTTGCAGTTTTCTTGTCATTGGAACACCCTGAAAATAAAAACAGTCTTTCTGCAAAATAGCTTTCTTAGGAAAGTGACTTGCTGCCAAAGGGACGAATAAATACAGCAAATTTTCAGCAGCCAGATGGTTACCTTAGTTTGTAAATGGGGTTTCAGTGCAAATGCAGCAATCATTTTAATAGTTAAATGTTGATGAACACAAGACAGAAATGAGGTGCATCCATGCTCAATTTCGATAGGCGTCATGAGTGTCTTTTTAAGGATACCATAAGTATCAACTTTTTATAGACGACAGAAAAGTGAAGATTCAGATTTGTGTTATTTAAGTTTAAGTTAGGGTTCTACTTTCACTGCCACCACAACCATCATGCTTCTCATCAGTATACCCCCAAACACACCTGGCATCCTCATTAACATTACTTCCTGCTGAAACATTGTTATGTTTGTGTGTAGGTACTTGATAAATTTTTTGTTGGATTCCACTCTCGGATTGGTCGTCATTTACCTTTGTCTGCGGTTCATGCAAGTTGTGGTTAGAATATATGAGTGGGATTCACTGAGATTTGGTGAATATGGTAAGTCTTTGACAATTTAAAGAGCAAGGGAGCTTGACTGAATTGTTTGGGTGTACGATTTGAGGTGTGGAGTTTCTGAGTTTGGCTTAGGCTCTGACGACTGGAGGAAGTTGTTCTGGGAATTCCCCATTGAGTCTCTAAGCTGCACTTGTAAAATTAATACACAAATAGAGGGGATAGCTTCCAATGAACATGTGGTGCTGTGTCAAACGGGTTGTTTAATTGAGCCGTAACTCAAATATTTTTCATCTCTAATATTAATCTTTCCACCAAAAGTATGGTTCACATGTTTTATCATTCTTACATGTACCTCAAAATTTCGCTTTTTATTTGCCGGGCAAGACACACGAAGTTACAGCATGTATGTATACTATGTAGCAGTAATTTGGACCCATGACCTTGATCCGAGAGGCATGGGTCTATTCTCGATTTTATGTCACAAACTACTTTGCATTCCAATTTTCAAAGAAATTTTACATTGCAAAGCAGTTTGTGACGTAAAATCGAGAATAGACCCATGCCTCTGACATCACGGTCGTGGGTCCAAGTTTTTGCTAGTTCTGCCAGTCCAGTTTTTGCCTCTCATTAAAAAACCAATAATAATATTATTATTTATTGAACTGATATGCCTGAATTTGATTGAATTGGATTTTGTATACAGTTTGACGTATTAGTATTATTATTACTGTGTAACTCCGGCCAGACCAACACTCAGGGTCTTAAAAATAACTGAGGAGAAAGTGCTGCCTTTGTAATGACATCTTCAAATGGTTAGACTCTCTAGTCTTCTTGGATAAGGACGATAAACCGTACGCCCTGTCTCACAACCCTTCAATGTTCATAACCCTGGGAAGAACCGACACACTAGGGTATGTAGTTCCCGGTAGATGCTCAGATACTAGCTACATACATCAAGCTACTCTAAAATCCAAAGGGTAAATAATACATGTTAAGATGATGATGATATTGATGATGATGATGTGTGCCTGCCAGGATATCCTTGATGTGACAATAAACTTCTTTTTCTTGTTACCATTGCTGTTACTTGAAAATATTGAAGGGCCGCAGCCAGGATGAAACATAGTTAAAATTTAAACATTAGAAGCGTGGCATACCACTGTGACACCTAACGCAGATAACAATTCGTGCCCTTTACCTGGACAATACAATATTCTTTTTAACAAATATTCATAAATTTTCTACATTCTCATCATTTTGCATGTACGTTTTTATTTAAATTTTCTCATCGATTTCTTATCATTCATTTTACCCGTCGAAGACTGCAGTTCGGGCAGTCGAAAGCTCGTAGTTTTTAATCATTTTAGCCAGAGATCGTTTTTAAATTTTAACCATTGCTGTTACTGTTATTATTATTATCATCATCATCATCATTGTTATTCTATAGCCTGCTTTCCATATGATCTGCAGCAGTCTGCGATCAGTCTGCGACACAATCACTGATAGGTCTGCGCTACGGTGCAGACATACGGAAACATCCTCCCTGGCGTCTGCAGTGATCTGCAGCACACAGTCTGGATGATCGGGAAAGTTGAATCTAGTTACTACTTTCCCAACCGTTACGATGCTTCTGATTAAGACAATTCTTGATGGAAACGTGTCTGAGATGATCTGTGTCCTATCAGCAACACACTATTGTTCGCCTTGAAACACATCCAATCAGACTTGAAGTAACTGTGCTCCTTTTTTTCCTCGCTTCGCAGAGGATTAGTTGTATGCTTGTCTGCGATTGCTTCAGATTTAAATGGAAACATTTGCCTCCTGTGTTTACAGTCGTCTACCATAAGACCGACGCAGGCAGCTTCCGATGGTCGCAGACTACTCCAGATCATATGGAAACCAGGCTTAATAAAATAATTGTTATTGTAATAATTATTGTTGTTTTCGGCTTTTGCATGTCACTCCCTCACCTTGTTTTTTTTCCATTGTCAGGTAATCCTCCGCAATGCAAGGCATGGGCAGGACAATGCATTTTATACCTCTGTGCTGTCATTGTGGAGAAAGGCACCATAACTCTATTAGTTCAGTTGGATTTCTGGATAGAAGTCCGGAAGTTTATACTTTTGCCGGTGAAGAATCACCCCAAAGTGGAATTGGCTATTGTGATGTTAATAATACCATTTGTTTTTAATGTGAGTATGCTAAATGATTTTGAACCCGAGGATTTTTGCGAATGGGACAAAAAGGCAAGCCTTGTGTCGTGTCTAAAGTAAATTAAATCTGTAAACAATCATTATCGTTGGAATGCCAGCCCTACAAGCAGCTGCCATGCAAGGTTTAACATCACATGTTGTTATATACCTAGCACTCAACAATACGAGCACCGTGATTGGTTGATTCTTGGTCACAGGCCTCTGATCAAATTCAAATGTATCCTGATTGGGATACAATTCCACAGTTGTTGCCTGCTCCAGATGTTTTGCTGCGATTGTTGACGGAAAAGTCTAAATGTACAACAAAGCACTTAATGTCCTGATCAGGACTCTAGGGAAAACAAAACTAACTGTTTCCCTCGGGACCATACATGTACATTAAGTGTATAATATTTGACAAGGATTGCATGATATTGAGGAGCAAACTCTGTATGATAAACATCACCAAGTCTCCCCTAACTAGAAAAAACTTGGGCTAGCAGTTGCTAGCATCCCTCAACACTTACCCCAACCTTAACCGTAACAGCAACCCTTATCATGATCAAATATGTAAACCAGGTGGTGTGGAGGGAAACTTTGTTCTGTCTTGCACCCCATGATCCAGGGCCCAGCTGTTCAGTCCTGGAAATGAATTGAATTGACGTCACTAGTACCATCTTCCCCAATTGTTGCCTCACTCGGACATTTTAAAAAATGTTGTCATTTTCGGCAGGATTTTCAGCAATTAAAAAAAATACAGAAAATTGAGGATTTGACCAAATTAAAAAAAAATATTTCAAAGATGTACCCTGGAGGTGCAAAAATTTATTGAAGCCATAACAAATTTTAGGGGTTAGATGCACTTTAAGTAATTGCAGTTTATTTTATTGATCACAGAAATTCTGTGGGTTTTTTCCCCTTCAGACCTCAGAAATGATCCCATACAAGTATTCTGCACTTATCTAGTCAGTGAAAATGCAATACTAACCATTGCTGACAGAATTCCAGTACCCAAAGGAAATACACCCAGCGACTAAACCATTCAGTGAAAGAGATGGTCAACCCCCAGATAGAGCATCTGCAACCCAGACATAAGCCCCCCCCTTCTGGGGTGGGGAAACTCTGTTAAAACAACCACAAGAAGAAACTGATCAAGAACTTAACTATTCACCAGTAATATCGTTGAAAGATAAAAGTGATCTGCGCACTTTAACTGGACAATTTAAGCAATTTCCTCTTGTATACACTTGAAAAATTCATGCAGCTTCAACGGGATTTGAACCCTTGACCTCTGCGATGCCAGTGCAATGCTCTACCAACTGAGCTATGAAGCAACACAATTGGGAGCAGGTCAATTTGTTGGGCTCATTGGTTTCCATGAAAGGACTCTATGAGTCTGAAAGGAGTGTATACATTTGAAGTGCAGGTTGTAAACGAAAGATAGAAGTGATCCTCACATTTAACTGGACAATTTAAGCAATTGTCTCTTAAAGGCACCTGAAAAATTCAGGCAGCTAATATATACATTTCTTTCATTGATATCGTTTCAAGTTTAAAGCCTGCACTTGTGAGATTGACCGCTGGCAAGAGGAAGCTGCTAACCTCGTTGCAGTTAACTTTGTCAGTCGAACTGCCGTTTAATGAAACAAAATTATATTTCCTTTCAAAGGCTATCATGTTCTGGGTGGTGGATAATTTTCTCATGCGCAAAAAGAAGAAGCTATTTCAGAAGCACGACACAAAGAGCACAGTGAACAAAGTCAAATATGAGAAGCGACTCGTGGATAATGGCTCTGATGAAGAAGCGATCTTGTTAGACAACATGGCTGACAGCGGGGAGGGTATCACACTCCCAGATGATAGCATTTATCACAGGGATACTGTCAGAAGATAGTATTAGCTAAACTGTGTAGAGCTGTTAGCTCTTCTTGGGGTTGCCCAGATTCAAGAACCTGGCTAATGTTTTGTTCGTTTTATGTCATCCGTGAGTTTCACCGGTTCTTGGTGATTTCTTTTTCTCTGGGCAGTCTTTACACTTTTTGTCGCTTTCTTGGTTAGCCTTGTTGGATTTTTTTACCTCTTAGGGCTAACGTATGACTCTCGCATGCCACATGTTTAGTACCTTGTGAGTCACAACCTCGTTCCCAGGGTCCTCTCTCTTCCTTCCTCGAGAAACTACCCTGGTTGCGGCTGGTCACGCTAGATAATCAAAGGGAGGGGCACGAAGGTTAAGTTTTTGTCTCCACTGAACTACATCCCTTGGCGCAAGAATGCAAATTAATTTAAAACAACTCGAAGAACAGATATGTAAATCCTCTGTGCCTGTGGATATCTGTTCATTTTGGCTCCAGAAAAATTACTTGTTTTACTTTCAACTTAACGTTTGTATAGCCAGCCCAAAGAAGCGCAACTTGAAAATCTACTTAAGAACGTGAGCGTCGTTTGCTAAAGAAAACAAGTGGTTTCTCCCTCCCAAAGACAGAACTGAATTTTACTGACAAAATTAAGTCGAGGACCCACCCTCAGTGCGGGTTTGATTTGTACATATAGACACGTGACGAGCCGCAACCAGGGTACTTTCTCGAGGGAGGAAGAGAGAGGACCCTGGGAACAAGGTTGTGGAAGTCAATGTTTGTGATATGCAAGAGGCTTCATGTAGCCCTTACTCGGCCAATCTCTGATTTAATTGCATTCTGGGTCACGTGTTGGCACATGCACTATAAACACAAACACCCCTTTCCTAGTCATGTATTGACGCCATTTTAAAGAAAACTTTTCTCCATTCACCACTTGCA
This sequence comes from Montipora capitata, assembly GCA_949126865.1. Classification (NCBI taxonomy): domain Eukaryota; kingdom Metazoa; phylum Cnidaria; class Anthozoa; order Scleractinia; family Acroporidae; genus Montipora; species Montipora capitata. The sequence continues at coordinate 32,685,545 of OX421456.1, forward strand.
CGAATCCCATAATACAGTTAATCTTGGCGGGTTATTTGCATTAAAACAATGGATATCCAGTTCACTGAAGCATGATACAGTCCCAAGAGTAATTGAATTGCATTGTTTTTGTGTAAAGAACCCCCCAAAACGTATTGCATTACGGGATTGTGCAAGTAATGAATGTCATGTCAAATTGGCCCCGTAGCCAAGAACTATTCGAAGCTTTGGCTCCTGAGTTGAGGAAATTTAGGGTCGCGTCCCCTTCGAAAACACAAAGAATATAAAGTCCTTTAGTTGGTACCAAAATATAGTGGAAGTGGGGATCAATGACAGGCAAAGATCTAGATGCATAACCATCGTCAGAGTTTTTTAAGTTAGTTTGGTCATTCAAAAGTTCATCTTGAGTCATTGCAACGAAGGAAAGGGGGAATGTTAACCCCGATATGTGAAATGAAGAGATGCTCTTTTCGGTTGTAACTCGGGGATACTCGGAAGAAACCCGAGCTTTCCTTTGCTGGAATCGTGACCTACGACCTTCCGATCACTAGTTCGGATGCTGCTCGACTGAGTTATCGGAGACTCGAGGGAGCTTCGCCATTAAACATCGAAAAAACTTATCTCTTCATTATTTTACTTATGACGTCAAATTGCCGCCATATTTTGGTAGATATACAGTGCTTACGTTTCTCAAAGAAACGTTGCAGATCTTAAGTCATTTCGAGGAATCCCTTCCTCGTGTTGTCTTTGCCAAACATCTGTGATGCAACATTGGTTGTAAAGTCGAGAGACCAGGCAAGAGTACGTTTCAGAAATTAATCTTATCAAAGGTAACAGTATCTCAATTTTTTTTGTCGCGGATTTCGTACATAGGCAGTTCACTAATGTGTAGAATTTCTGAGATTGCACAGAAAAGCCGAAGTGCGTGATTCCAGAATTGCCAGAACCAAGTAGATATCGTTATTCTCTGTGCTGACTGAATGAATCATCGCTTCTAGGAATT
>OX421456.1:32691526-32699026 GCA_949126865.1 Montipora capitata
AAAAGGTGGATTACATTTCATCTTTCTTGAAACTATGGTAAGCCTGGAGACGTTGGTTGGTTTATCGACTGGTCTGCGGTGCTCGTTAAAACAGTCTTTGAGTCTTCGTTTGCTTTCTCCAATGTATTGTTTAAGGCAACGATTGCACTGTACCATGTTGATGACCTTTTTTGAATAATTGCAGTTGATGTTATGCGTAATATGTCTTGTTTCGCCTGTGGCATGGAATGTGTAACTAGTTTGTCCGTCAGTGATATAGGTGCACGTAGAACAGTTATTGCCTCATGTACATCGGTAAGAACCCTGAGGTTGATTTTGTTGCGCGATGGGATCGTGTAGTTTGACACGAACATGCAGGGGCACCCAACGAGAATATAGTTCAACATCACTTAAACATAGCATTGTTAAACGTATTTTAGTATTTAAACGGTAGTGATAGGCATATTTTTATCCCCTAAATTTTTTTCAACAGCTGAAAGTCTAGTGATCCGAAAACTATAGGGATCAGAACTTACCTTTTCGAAAATTTCACCCAGAAAAAAAGGTTCCCGAAAATTCTAGGTGACCTTTTTAGGGTAAAAACCCGTTAAAAATGGACAACTATACTATTTTTAAGATGTTCGAAAATCCTAGGACAGGCAAGCAAGCAAGAAATTTTACAACAAATGATCTGAAAATTCTAGATCTCACTAATCGTCTTCCGAACAGGTATTTTCCGAAAATTGACGTTGGGTGCCCCTGAACATGGTAGTTTTTGAGGTTGCTACTACGACGAAAAGCTACAAGAGGAATGGTTTTGAAGACATTGTCGCAACGAGGCGATGAAGTAAGATTAATCAGTGTTGAAGTGCTTACCAATAATAGACGAAATGGAGCAAAGAGCTGGATTGCAAGTGTAAGTAAGATTAGCATTATTAAGGGCTAGTGGCAATTACCTTGATTAAAGTTAAGGTAAACAAGTAAAGTTATAACAAAGGGAACACGTTATGGTTTTTTGAGTATGTCGGTAGAAGTATCTTTGGGTGAAAGTGCCTCGTTTCGTGTAATTTTGTGTACTCGTCTTATTTCTTCTTTGAGGAAGTGGAGATTGTAACCACGTTCGTGGAGGTGATGAGTTCATTGGTGCGAGGGGTGAATGTTTCGTTTGTGGAGCAAATGCGCCGAAGTCTGCCGGAGAGCTAAGCTAAATTATAAAAAGAATAGAACGTTTGGTGTAGAGAGATGACACGTCAAGAATAACAATTAAGTGCGGCATTGTCTGGTAGTTGTCCCAGTTGTTGAAATTTGTTGAGAAAATGGGTGATGTCTTTAATAAATGACTGAGTAGTGTGTACCACGGGTTGAAGGTGATGGTCGACGAATTGCGAAATGTCGTCAGCAAAGATTCCCAGAAAAAAATACCGTAGGGCGAAGGACCTAGAAACGCACAAAATTCAAAGCAAAACACTGATAAACTCGCTAAGCTTTATCATTTTCCACTCAGTAATCTCAGGAGTACCCAACGACATTTTTTCCAAAATTGATCAAATGTTGTTCATAAGTATTATCTATAATTAATAGAGTGATTTCTGGTTAATTATTAATTTTGCCGGGAAAAAACTGAATAACCGCTCTTCAGAGCCAGCAAGGAAATAAATTAAAACGTCGATTTTTTAGCAAGGATCGCTCGGTGCATTCCACTTTCCAGCCAGCAGCACATTCGATGGCTGGGCTAGCCAGAGAAATTATTGCTCAAGGATTTTGCCAGCCAGGACGGCCATTTTATGGGTCTTTGCCAGCAGATAAAGTCAATTCCTTTCTGTGCTCTTTTCTCAGTTTTTTCTGCGTTATTTATCAGTACCATGTTTTAATAGATTTTCTGGAACAGTTGAGATTCTTGTGGGTCAGTAACCGCAAAGACTGCAGGCTTTCTTTAAAAAATGATGTAATGACACGAAGTTGAAAGGAAAATAAGCGAAAAGAGAAAGAGAAACATGGAATTTGGGTACATCGGTGGTGTTTAAAAAAAACAACGCAATTGTTTTAAACGGAAGTCAAATTGGCCAAGTTTTTTCACGGTTATATTCTTGGTGTCGCTTTCCAAATTTTAATATCCTTCATTTGTACAATTTTCAACTTCTGCACGTAGAACTCCCGCGTACGGATTGGGTTCTCTCTACGTCAACTTGAGAGTGAAATGAGGTTTGATTTCTTACATTTTTTACTCCTGTCACATTTCCTATCACTCCTTACATACCGATGGTATGCTAAAAGACACAAAAAGTAACTGAACTGCAACAATTATCGCTTAACTGAAGGATAAAACTCCACATTGATGAAAAAGGTTTCATTGAAACAGTAACGGCAATTAAAGATGCTAGCACGGTGATCTGTTGCGTCATGTAATCTGGGAAGAAGATCTTGAGTTAAGCACGTGTTAGTGGTTCACCGTCTGGTGAACATGTGTAATCTTTTCAAAAAGAATATTTACGTATTTGGTGAAGAAATAAAGAATGCGGATATCATGAGACAATGCCGTCACCAGATCCCCAGATCTTTCGGACATACACATAAGAAATAGCACTGGGTTCAAGAGCTTTTTCACTTACGCGCCTGCGTAGAACTCTCCAGTTGCTGGTCTCGAGAGTGTCATGTCATGCAAGGACGTTGTAGTGTTTCTTAAAGTCGTGATTTCTTCCGGTTTTCTTCGGTTTTTGTTTTAAGTTTTGTTTATAATGCGTCCTATTCATCTGGCAAGCGTATTGCTCACTGTCAGCTGTTGCTTTGCTGCAGAGATAATCACCCAAAATTCGGCGAGTGATGTTTTGGAGTTTCATTTGCCAAGGAAGGCAAAAATATCGGCTCTTTCCAGACATCGTTTCCGCCGCGATGCCGAGGACGGGGATCCTGAAACGGTCAACACTCAACCAGAAGAAGGCGCGTGCAGTGATCCCTCCGAGGAAAGAGGCCGTAAAATACAAGCAAATCCGGTGAGTTGCTCTCCGTGCATTTCGCCTTAAATTTGCATTCATGCAAGTGTTTGTTGACGCCACAAATTATTGTTCACTAAATTGCTGTTGTTTCGATATTTGTAATTTGTTTTGACTTTTTAGTGGAAATTTGTGAACGAGACAAAACTTAGCATCTCTATGGCCTGGATAGGAAAAAGGGATTCGGGCGAATCTAAGGTACGTGAAAACTACTTTCGTTCATTTTGCAGATCCTACTCGACCATTCCGTCTTCGTGTGGTTCAATTCGAAGGACAAAAAATCCCCGTACGTAATATCGCCTCAATTTGTAGTAGAATAGACTTACCACTGTTTTCGCCGCGATAGTGGGTCGAGGAGCAAACAAGGAGTTGTTTAAGCTTAAGCTTAAGCTTATATTATTTGAGTGTGCCGGTTTACGTTTTGTCATTCACCCAACGGAAAGTTAAAAGGTAGGTCATGTCCGAAAAGTGAATATAAAAAGTATCTTCAAGTATGCCACTTCAAATTGCGCGAAAATTTGCATGAGTTTGAGTAGAGGCGTTTGCAAGAAAATTTACAAATTTCGTTTGCATATAATTAAGCTTATTGTGGCTTAAATCTGTGTCAAATATGACTTAACGGTTTAAGCTCGGCCAAATTGCCATCATTAATTAATTCATTTAAATATCAGCTATAGGTACAGCATGCTTAATTAAGCTCATTACAACAAATTTAATACTGTTTAATAGCCAGTGGAAACCCTGGAAAAGGCCTCTAATGAAAAACATCTATCATTTCCATGGATCTGACTATTCCTTTGAAGAATTTTGACATGTTATTTACCTTTTGCCAATCCATTGTATTTATTAGAGAAGAGGGTTTTTAAAGAAAGGCAGGAGAAATTTTATTTCAAACTATTTACTTTTTGTTCTGAGAATTAAATTATGTTTTCAGAAATACAGTTAGAATACAAAGGATCAGTTCTTGTGCTCAGGTTTGGTTTTTAAAAGTAGAGAACTGATGCAAATCACAGTTGACAAAAATATCAGAAGAATATTTACTCAGCTGATGGTTGAAAAGCATGCATGTACACTGTATCATATACACAGGCAGCTCAGTTGCTAAATATGGCACCTGTCATTTATTTGTATTTATACTAGCTAGATGAAATATCTGTCAGACGGCCAATTTGTTTAAGTATATATAAATCCGAAGACAAATTTTGACCAATCATGAATTTGTCTAGATATAAATTGTTACGCGGGAACTTACATGTACATGACGGGTGTTTCGGTGTTGAGCCGAGTAGAGGCTTGATGAGACATAAAAAATATCATGGTCAGGTGGTACTCATAGGGTTGTTGTATTGTGAATCAAATAGAACTTCCACAAAAAACAATTAAAAAAAAAAAAACCCAAGATCTCCATGTCTCGATCTGTCCAAGCCAACTTCCTGTTAGTTTCCCCTTTCTTTTTTGTGATTACATGTACTTTCGAGGGAGCAGTTGCTTTTTACAGGACGCCATCTTGAAACAGGCATTTCAGGAAACCTTACAAAAATATAGAAATCAGTCTCTTTCATGTGAAAACTTCGTCAAAAAACCGTAGAGCGTTTCCAGCTAAGGCCTTGCTAACAGACGAATCAGTCTTGGGCAGATGCACTGAATTTATACTAAGATTTAAATTATCATTCTTTGTCAGACGGATAATAATAATTGTCTCTAGTATAAATTTGGCCATTGAATGAGAAGAACGTTGTGTTCCCACAGGCTTCAAAGTGCTAACAAAGGTAGCTGAGTAATCAGCAGTTTTGTTGTCATTTTGCATTTTGTGCCCGGTACCTTTCTAGACATGAATGGTTCATTAATGGTTAATTCAGTAGTAAGTTATAATTTGCCTTGGACTCTTTTCATGGATTTCGTTAAAAAGAGGCCAATAACGAAGCAGTGATTGTCTGAAACCATGTAAACCTGTCCCTTTTTTCCTGCACAACATTCCTCTCTGCCTGGAGAAAAATATTTGTGCGTTGGTGTCTAAAACACATTTTTTTTTGACAGATTCACCAAATCTTTCACTTTGTATCAAGATTCATTTTGCACAGAGAAGGATATAAAATACATGTTTATAATGTGTACCTCATTACTTGTTCCCGTACAATGTATTTGGGCCCTTGTACATGTGATCATAACAAATTCCATACCTTGTTTTTCAGTGCAAAAAACATGTATTGATGACCAACTGTTACATGAGACCTGACTGTTGTAACAGCAGCCAGCATTCAGCTGCTATATTATAATTAATTTTCATGTTTTTCGTAGAGGGTTATTGGATAATGCCACTTACGTGTACCCCTGTAAATTGCATGGCAATGTTACATGAAAAAGAAAGACAATAATAATTATCTCTGGCATTGCTCAATGTGATCAGTGGATTGCTGAAATAGAATGATTTATTGAAATAGCTAATTAATTATTTTAAATGTTCAAGGAAAGATTCACTGGGAGCAGTGGAATTTTACATGTACATGTAGGGTGAGATTGATTCAGACAGTGGAGTGAACTTGTGAGAGAAGATTAGAGAATGTACCTTGTATATTTGACTGCTTGACTTTCTTTCAGCATTTTTGTTGCAAGCAACTTCAACAAGTTCAGCAACATTTTACTGTAGAGTTCTTTACTTCTGTAACAATTTAAACATCGTTTGACGTTGTAAAATCATGGTTAAATTTTGCAGTGAATAGTGACTGAAGTCTTTAGATGGTTTTGACAGTGATGTCATCAAATTCTAAAATTAAAATTGCAAGGTCTTCTGAATTTTTATCTATAGAATATTGAAGATAGGTAAAGTCTGCTCCATTTACGAGCTTAGAAGGCCCATCAGGTTTCTGTAGCATGAAGCGACTAGGAGTATTTCTACTTCCCCCTGGGTGGGATGCCAGTCCATCACAGGGTTACCCCTAGCATTAAATTTGCCGGTACCCATTTATACACCTGCGTGGAGAGAAGCACTGTGAGAGTAAAGTGTCTTGCCCAAGAACACAACACAATGTTCCCGGCCAGGACCCGACTTGATCTGGAGTCGAGCACACTAACCATGAGGCCACAACGCCTCCCACTTGAAGATAACCTAGAAATAAATCTTTTTCAAGTTTCCAGTTCCATGATGTCTTGCCTTTCAAAAATACAGCCCTTTGAATTTCTGAATTGTCACCTTGTGTGACACCATGATACAAAGCTATTTGGTTGAAAAATTTTCCATCCCTATGAATCTCAGCAGTTTGAGCCTTTCAAGTACATTAGGTGATGTGTTCATACACATGTATTTTATCTCATGAGCAAAAAAAGTAAGCTCTTTCATTGCAAGTGAAATCCAGATGTTTTTGGTCATTACTGGCTGCCATATTGGCAGAGCACCTTGATCCACCAACATGGGGTCTCCATACAAAACTCTGTAACATTGCGTGAAATGCTTTGACAAATATCTCGGAAACGCTGTATCACACAGACCTGAAATTTGTAGACGTGGTTGAAAAAGTTGTTTCCCACAACATTCCAGGTTCTTGCCTTTTTCATTGAACGGTTTTGAATTTATTTTTTGGTTGCGTGACATAACGGTCTTAAAATAAATTTCTTGTGCCCTTCTTCAGGTTGCCCTCAGTGTTGTGGCATACCACAGTCCAGTTCAGAAGTTATGCAAATTTTGTCAACAGCTCAACCAAAGAAGCCATGAAAGCATTAAAAAAAGGTCCCATTTAAAAGTGGTAAAAACAGGTGGAAGCCTTCATTAATTTAAGCCTTTCCATTTGTAAATAAGTGTTGAGAGTTATATGTAACTGAGAGTGCTTTCCATTTGACAGAACTTACTGGCCAGACCAGGCATTTGGAAGGACTAACTCTATAACACCTTCAAATTAATGGTGTTCCACGACAATAATTTTATATACTACTCCAGAATGCGAGGAATTATCATGCCAGTGTTTCTTCAAATTGTAACATTTTCTTTGCAAAATGACAGGTCTGGCCAGCCAGTTCCGACAAAAGGAAAGCGCCCTAAGTGTTGAGAATTATAATTACAAATGTATATAACTTTCCTTTTCAGTCATTGCTTCTTCTGGCTACAACAGAGCTTGGAATTTTTATTTCCCTGGAATCAGCACTCTATGAAAGGTAGAACTGTTATTTTTACAGTATATACAGTAATATCTTTTATCAGATCATTATGTACCTTTCGATAATACCTATTGTTGCTAAGCTTATAATGTAATTGATTAAATGAACTGAGGTTGACACAGCAGTGGTACTGCACTCGAAGTTGGTCAAAGAGCCTGCCTTGGATTTATGCCAGCTGTAGTGTATGTTGTAGATATATAGCAAGTGGGGAATCCTGAAAGCATTAATTAAAGGGTTAGTGTACATCTAAAAGAAGTGATGGATTTGCAGTTTATGACTTTTACCTGTGGCTGTTCCTAATTGACAGTACTGACTTTGGGAAGGAGTTCAAACGCATAAATGCTCAAGTGTTTAACACTCGTATAAGGAAGGATGGTGGTAT
>OX421456.1:32706526-32711526 GCA_949126865.1 Montipora capitata
AAAAAAAAAAGGAAAGGAAAGGACTTTTTAATATTTAAGTGTCTAGTCGATTTAGTGCTGGAGCACTAATTGGGGACACTGTAAAGTGAAATTAACAATCAACGGAAATCAAGTCAAATGTTGGTTTTTGAGGAGAGGGGAAACCGGAGTACCCGGGGAAAACCTCTCGGTGCAGAGTAGAGAACCAGCAAACTCAACCCGCATATGACGCCGAGGCTCAGAATCGAACCCGGGCCACATTGGTGGGAGGCAAGTGCTCTCATCACTGCACCATCCCGGCAGATTGTCTCTGAAGATGACTTCTTCTTAGGTTGTCAAAACATCAGTCAACATCATCCTATTTAAACTGTACTCCTTAAGACTACATCTACTCTCAACTGGATGATCATTCTTTACTTCAACAAATAAAAAAGCGTTGCCTGTGATCCATTCTGTTGCAAAGCACGTAGGAAGCGGATAGAGAACGAAAGTTAGTGTAGGGGAAATGAGAGACGTAGTTGAATGTTTTCCCCACTTCTTTTGGAAAACTTCATTTTCCAAATCCTACAAGTGGCATCAACTGTGCATCTGTACTCTATAAAGCATGTGGTTTTAACCATTCAGAATGCACATTATAATTGAAATGTTATTTGTTTTTTTTATGAACTTTTTTTTTAACATACTGTTTATGTTTTCTGAGCTTCTGGTTTTTGTAGCTGGCAAAGGAGGGAGAGCTTTCTTTATTGCTTTCTTTCTTTTATTAAAAGAATTTATTTTTACTTTCAATGCAGTGATTACATGTAGATATTTTTGAGAGTTGGGGTGGGGCTCGACAACTGTTTTATTTCTTATATCACTATTAGAATGCTTTATTTTGTCATTTAGCCATACATGTCCAGCATGTCTATACTTTTGGAATTCAAGGCCCATTCCTATATGTGTCTATCGACTACAATAAGGTAAATAATAATTGATATTTTATTAATAACTAATAATAGATTCAAGTTTATTTAGGTTTTGTGTTTTTATCATTCACCACTCATTATCTTCACTGTATCATCATCATTGTCAATTGTTGTTGTCATTGTCATTATCATCATCATCATCATCATAATAGACTGCATCCTCTTGCCTTCATAACATTCATTATCATTCAAAATATTTTCATTTTTTGCACACTTCCTTTACCTGTCTAATACATCGTAGTGGTCATTCTCATTTGATGTGTTGTTTTGTTTTCAGAATAACAATACACGTGTTATGCATGTTTCCAAGAATGGTGGTGATACCTGGGATCCTGTGCAAGTGCCGTCTGTCACCCCTGAAAGGGTGAGAATAAAAGTCAATCACCTTTGTTATTGCGCATTTGTTCTGCGTGTTTCGAGATACTCAGATTTCCAATCGGTATCCAAAAAGAGAATTTGTGGTAACCATGCGTCTTTCGGAGATAATTATACTTCAGTTTGGAAAAGAATGCCATACACTGCTTTGTAAATTTCTATTTTGAGGCTTTTTACCAAATTATATTGTTGGTTAATAATATTGACTGTGAAAAATGCTTGGTTACCTCCCAATTTTCATTTTGGATTTCATTAACACTTTTTAAGATCTGCTTTTCCTGCGCATTCATAAACTGCGCAAAAATAGCACTCTTTTCAATTGATGTCACAATTTAGCGCCCATTAAGCTTTGTGGGAATAATGTGTGGACAAAGACAAAAACATTTTAGTAATGTTTGTCTGACTTCGATCATAAAGTGCTTTGCAATAAGGCATTACATTCTATTTTTATCAATTGTGGAAAATGCTATTAGTACACACTGTCCTTAAAGTACGAAGTTTTTCTTGTAATATGCTGCTGCATGTGCCTATTGTAGCATGCACTTTGTTTTGATTGATATACAGTGCAGCAATTTTATTTTCAAAATGAAACTATGATGGTTTGTTTTTACTTTGTTTTGTCGTAGTTCTACTCTATCTTGGACATGTCTGAAGGAATGATTTTTCTTCATGTTGATGAATCAGGAGGTATTGCCAAAAAATAATTATTTTTTCACATGTAGTAAAATTGTTGTTACTTACCATCTTGCCCATGTTTGGTGGACTGCTGCCACAAATGGCTGTTCCAGTCGTACAACTGTAGGATTTGCGTATTAAATGTTTTGTATTTGGGGACATTTAGAACTGCAGCTAAAAATTTGGTTCTTATACCCAGACTTTTGACAGGACAGGGACACTGACATGCTAAATTTGTGTTTTTGGGTCAAAATGGGTAAAAATCTAAATTAGTACTTAAGCACACACTTACAACATTCCTGACAACCCACTGACAAGATATGAAGTATATTTATGGCACAAAGAGCTATTTCTAATTAATTTTTGGCGTCTTTCTGAATACACTGACTCCAAACTTGAAAAAACTGGCCAATAGCTGTTATTACAGTTGAGCCCACGTCGCAGCGGTGTTAGTTCCAAAAGGCGTGGAAACGAGGCTTTCGGGTCAAAACAAGAATTTCTTACCGAAGACTTCTGTGATTTCTTGATTCCGATGACTGTTTTCTTGGTTTTTTTCGAGTAGTTTGTGGTTTCTTTGGCCTAATTTTATCGTGAAAAGTATGGCAAGGCACTGTATAGCATATGGATGTGTTAACCGAAGTAACAACCCCAGATGTGCGAAACTATCGTGGCATTCTTTGCCAATAAAGAACAGGAAACTCCTTCAAGCGTGGTTGAAGAGAAAAAACCCACCGGTTTCCAGGCATTCATATCTTTGTAGCCAATATTTTTCAGAGGAATGTTTTAAGCGCCGTATGGGAGGAAGAGCGTATCTGAAACCTGGATCCGTGCCCGCAAGGTTCAGTGTTACACCGAAGGCAAAGCCCAAGCGAAAAGCTCCTGTTGATCGTTCGTCACCGGTTGGCGCAAATCAACTGAAGGCCCAACCTGACTCTGTTGAAATATCACCTGAAGAAGCAGTTATTTTTTCGTCTCAGCAATCCGAATTGCCGAGTGTGACCGCCGCTAAAACTGAGGTACTTAAAAGTAATGAGGAACGATTAATGAACCAGCTTGAGGCAAAGAAAGACGAGGTGAGGCACTTAAATGAACTTCTGGAGACTCAAAGAAAGGAACTTGAAGACGAACTTACTGAGAAAATGAGACAGCTTGAACAGGAACGGGAACTGAGGAAAGAGTTGGAAAATATGTTCCAAAAAAGTCTCTTTAATATTAACAGTATTAAGGGTAATCCAAAATTATTTAAGTTCTATACTTGGTTCCTAACTATGAAATTTTCAGCATGGTTCTTAGCTTTTTAGGAAGGGAAGCAGCTTCCCAACTAGTCTACAGCAACAGTGAACAAAAAGATGCCCAAAAGAAAGAAAAGGCAGGCCCCAAAAGGACCTTATCCGTGGAGGAAGAATTTTTCCTTGTATTATGTCGCTTCAAAGTTGGTTTACTCGATTAGGACTTGGCTGCAAGATGTAAAATATCCCAGAGCCTTGTGAGCAGAATTATTGTAACTTGGACGAAATTTATGTACTACAGATTTAAAGAATTAGAAGTCTTCCCTGAGAGACAAATTATTGAATAACATAAGCCTGAATGCTTTAATAACAAGTACAAGGGAACAACTGTTATTATTGATGCAGCTGAGATCTATATAGAGAAACCCAGCAACCCAGAAGCACAACATCTCACCTTTTCAACTTATAAGAACAGTAATACTCTTAAGGCACTGGTAGGTATTACTCCAAGTGGTAGTGTATGTTTTATTTCAGACCTGTATGGCGGTTCTATTTCTGATAAGGAAATAACCAGCAAGTCTGGATTTATTAACAAACTGCAGAGAGGTGATGAAGTCATGGCAGATCGTGGATTCAATATTCAGGAAATGTTGGCCTCTAAAGGTGTCAGGGTTAATGTCCCTTCATTTATGAATCAGTCAGGACAGTTTTCTGAACAGGAAATGTTAGCAACCCGCCGAATTGCAAGTCTTAGAATCCATGTTGAACGTGCAATTGAACGCATAAAGAACTACCACATTTTAGACTTCATTCCAACAACTCTATGCAAGAGTGGTCTAATTGACATGATATTTTTTGTATGTGCGATGCTCACAAACTTTATGTCCCCTCTGGTAAAGTAATGGTAGTCTTTTTGTTTTGTTTCAGTCCCTGTTAAGTGGGGACGGGGGACAGCACATTTGCAGGGGGCTGCATCAAGTTGCATACTTAAGTTATCTGCAACCCTGCTAACAAAATGACAACACTTTGCTATTAATTAATATTAAAACGAGCTTTTTTGATATTCATGAAATGCAATTTTAATTCTCCTTGGTTAAAGTAGAAAGAAATCTTGCTAGTCACAACAACAACAATAATAATAATAATAATCAAATAAAATCTTTAAGCAGAGAACCCATATCACATTCTTATTGTTTATCATAATATATTATTATTGCAATGATGTCCTCAAATTCCTCATGATAGCACTTCGCTGTTTTCTGATGAGGTGGTTTGAATCAAAACTTGTAATCGTTCCCAGGGTGTCTCCCACTCCGGGGATGTGAGGAGAAGAGACCCTGGGAACAAGGTTAGATTTGAATGGCTCTGCAACCAACTGAAAGAGTCATAAGTAAATTACAATTGTTTTGAGAATCTTGTTAAACTGATCTGCTACTTAGAATCAAGCATTGTATGTCACACACCTCTAACAGCTTTGCCAAGTTGAGGGAGACCCAGGGCCACACGAGGATATGCAAGCTCAAGAGCAATGAATTGTTCATAAAAAACTTGCAATTTGGGAATACACTGAATTGAAAAAGATGAGCATCTTTTAATGCTAAGGACAATAATTTCCTTCAGGTCAGACAAAACCAGATCTTCATATTTAAAACCTGAACAGAATAGCTGTTGCTGCACTTGGTAAAAGTATGCATGCTTTTGGTTAACAATTAGACCATTGCTAGATTTCTTACAAATCCCTCGCCTACACACTGCCTCCTCCAAAGTCATTGTCCCA
>OX421456.1:32726526-32729026 GCA_949126865.1 Montipora capitata
CGCATTCATGCATTCGTTAAATGGTCGTTAAGAATGCTCTTATCCGGCTACCAATGAAAGTTGTTCAAATATAATGTATTGCATTGCATTTGTAACCACTCTATAGGCTTGGTAATTCGCTATATCACCCCCCTGACGCAGTATCTTACTTACTCCAGGAGCTTAAATACCACAGTTGGTGTACAAAACAATAGAAAATGTCCTCGGAAGTTTTGCATAATAATAGAGTTAAATTCCCAAAAGACGTTCTGTACATGGCCGGCCTGACGTCAGATGTAAACCATCAACTTCCACAGAACTAACCGCAAAATCCAAGTTTGTTTTTGTGGCCTGATTCAAAGATCCAGAAGTATGGTGAATTTTTTACTAGTTAACCCTATTCTAGTGAAGATGTTGGATGTTAACCTAGGTGAATTAATTTTACGATGGTGCCTCGGGGACACTCGGAAAAACTGCGAGTGCTCCGTCCGATTACTAGTTCGAAAACTCTACCACTTAGCTTTCGGAGATTGTAGACTATAAACAGAATTTTGGAGTGTGCATTTACCGTTTTTGTGTTGTGTTCAACAGTTGCTTCAATGGAATTGGTTATGTCATTCAACAGACTTCAAAATGCTGCAAATGCACTCAAGCTGATATGGAATGGTAAGAGAAATGATTGAATGCTGATGTGGGAACTTAACAAATTGACACAAGGGGTGTATATGTCGAAACTACTCCGGACAAGGAATATTTTTTTGCCCCTGTTCTTTTTGGACCTATATCGTTTTCGTAGTTAACGGCATTCCAGACCTAGGCCAGACCACAACACCGCAAACAGCGTCTACTACTCCCTACGTATATCGTTTGTGTTCTTTAACTGCCCACAGAATGTTGTGAGATTGCGTCTACTATCTTTTAGCGCTTATCCGAACAAAACAGAAAGTCTTTCTCTGAAAAGAAAGATTTTTTATCCTCTGCTCAATGAAAGGAAATAGATGCGCAAGGTTACCCTTTGTCTCTAAGTATGTGAAAAGGCCAGCTTTTCAGAGATAAGCTTTGACGGTTTTTTCACAGATCGCTTTACGAGGGAAACGTTTTCGAGACGATAATAAGAAACAAGCCCCAGGGTTGTGATGTTTACCCCACGGATTTGATATTACCCCGAGAATTATGCGGATTGTAGTTTTACAAATAGTTTGACGAGCCTGACAAGTTTTGGGGACGCTTTGAGATACATCTCCAGGCTCTGGGAGTACGATATTACCCATGGGTGGATTTATTTAATATCCCAGGGATGTGATATGACCCTTAAGTGGTGGTATATTGCACCTGGTGGTCCGTAATTGACTAGTTCTCAAAGTGACAGAGTCATGGCGCTTTGAGTTAATTTCATTTGTCAAGGGACTGACAAAAAAATGGTGCTCTTGGCCAATTCGCAAGGAAACAAAGAGTACTAAAATGGCGGCCATTTTGGAATAAAATATATATATATCATATTTCATCTCAAAGAAAATGTGAACAAACAGATGGCCTGTGTAAACCTTGAAACTGCCCTTTTAATCATGCTCACAAAGAATTTTAATAACTTTGTGTTTAAGTGACTACGGGTATTTCCGGAATGAACAGCAAAAGTGTGTACCGTCGAGTAAACGCGAGCCGGAACTCTGTCTAAACGGGGACGTCGAAAAACTCAAGGAGTCTTTAGGGTATGTCACTTGTGGAATATTTTTTTCTTGATTTCGTACCCCACTCCTCTACATTAGGCACCTTAAGATCGGAGTACGAGTTTGCCGTTCTGAGCATGCGCACTTCGAAAAATGCCGGCCTCCAAACCTTGTGTGCATGCTCAGTACGGAAAACTCGTAGTCGTAGTCGTCCTCGTCCTCCGATCTAAAGGTCCCTATTGTCTTTATGTAGTACCAAATTCTTCTAACTGACATGCAAAAAAATGTATGGCAACGAGCAAGGAGAATTAACATTTGGATCTTGGGAGTGAAAGGGTTAAGTGTAACGACTTTCCGTTTATAAGGACTTCTAGTACGAGTTTTCCGTACTGAGCACGCGCACTTCGAAAAATGCCGGCCTTCAAACCTTGTGCGCAAGCTCAGTACGGAAAACTCGTCCTCGTAGTCGTCCTCTGATCTAAAGGTCCCTACTAGGAAACGACAACGTTGACGGCAACGAGAACGTCACAAGTTGGGAGTGAGGGGGGGGGGGGGGGGGGGCAAAAACAATAGCTTTGCACTCCCTTCCACATTCTTTGCCATTATCTTCGAAACAACAACGTGAAATTGCCAAATTTGAGGTTTTATGAAGGACGTCAGCACTTTAAGAGAAATTTTCCTTTTCTCCCCTAAATTAAGCGGTGCTCCGACAAGTGCCAATCTTGAGGAACTACCACATCCTTGTCATATTAAGAAGGTTGAAATACTACCGAAGTTAATACAATAACGCGAATTTATATTTTTAGATGACGTTCTCGTTGCCGTAACTTAAGCTCTCTACTTAAAATCAAACG
>OX421456.1:32739026-32776526 GCA_949126865.1 Montipora capitata
CTCTTCAATAAATTATTATCTTTCATACATATCTTACAGTTATATATACGCATAAATGCAGCATACTTATTCTCTTTGCATTTGGTTACCTTTTAATAGACCAACTCATCTACCTCAATGTTGTACCCAATTCAACTCTGCCGGGGTTGAGATTCTCTGTATTTGCATTATAATGTATAAACCTGGAACAAAACGTTTTATTCCCAAAGGGTTTGAATTGGGTTCAACATTGAGTTAGCCGATTTCGTCTACTAACCTTCTTACGGCAATAGAGGTTTTACACGGCAGCCATGTTGCATGGCAGGAACAATGAAAATGTTTTGCATTAAAAAGAACATTTTTTCCCATGGGAAAAAGAATTTTGTTCCTGCCGTGCAAAACCTCTATTGAAGCCAACAGATCAGGTGTGTTTTGGCGGCCGATGCTGACTTGTCGTTCGATTTTAAAAGTCTATTACTCGAGGTGTTAAACTGCGTTTGAATGCAAATACAGGAGGAGAAGCTATGTTTGGTACCATTTCTCGCACGCGGCAGCGGCAATCCCGTAGATTTTCCTAGGTACTTCGTGTATCCCTTATTATTAAAAACTGGATCATTGGATAATGAAATTCGAGAGTTTTGATTGGCTAAGCCATCATGGGTCATGAGCCATTATACCATGATCTACAAACACGGCAAGCATATGCGTGATTTTTGGGGCCTTTTCATTTTTATTGTAGTCTAGTTTTCTATATTTTGGGGGCGTTTTAATAAAACAATTATTCCACTCGCGTTTGTTGAATATGAGATGATTATAGCCAACTCGGCGCTACGCGCCTCGTTGGTTATCTATCATCTCATATCCAACGCGCGCTCATGGAATAATTGTTAAATATAATATATCTAATAATATGAGTTAGGTACTTTACAATTGTCAATATACTATAATGAGGGATACATAAAGTACTTACCTAGGTTTGAGACATATGGAGGCAACAATGAGAAATTGAACTAAGTGTCTTTGAAGTAAAAAATATATTTCGCTTATTTTAAACACCTTTCAAAATGAAGAATGGTGTTTTCCATTTTGGAATACCTTCTTTCGTTCCAGAGATATCCAAGTTTTTTGTTCAAAAAATGATGACGTAACAAACAAATGACTGTAATCAATCCGAAAATATTGGATGAGTGTTGTTAAACGTCTACTAAGTTGCCATGGTAACCATATTTTCTGCCGGATTGATTTTATCGTGAATGAAGGGGTAGTTTCTAAAGAAACTGTGGTGCTGCGTCGGTGGGGAAGTAGTATACAAAAATTTGGTTTTATCAACGGAGTTGATAATGTAAATTGGCCACCGTACAGAGATTCTAAAAGCTGACGTTTCGAGCGTTAGCCCTTCGTCAGAGCGAATCGATTCGCTCTGACAAAGGGCTAACGCTCGAAACGTCAGCTTTTAGAATCTCTGTACGGTGGCCAATTTACATTATCAACTCCGTTGATAAAACCAAATTTTTGATTTTATCGTGTATTGTCGTAATGACATATTCACTCCCGGTAGGCTTATACGAAGATGTAAAGCATTATGGGTAGCACATGCGTTTTAAGTTTGGTTCATTAAAGAGAGGGTCTGGAAACGAGTGTTGCCATAGCAACATGTTAATGATATAATTTTTTGCCTTATCTGATTACATTACTGACGCCAAGTTTGAATATAATTTGAATATCATATCAATATTTTCAGAGATATTCTCAATTTTGGGCTTTATTTCAGTCATTTGTACATGTTGCGACGTCGTCAATTTCGTAATTAAAATTTGAACATCTCTGGAACGAGAAATAGAAAACACCATTTTTTTCATCATTTTGAAAGGTCTTTAAAATAACAAAAAGATATTTTTTACTTCATAGGCAGTTGAACATTATTTACTTTTTGTTGGTGGCACTAATCTAATATACAGGAGCTATGCGCTCTAGGCTTTACAGCTATCTTAGCTGATGGACTTGAAGGCCGCCATTTTGGAGCATCTTCCTTGCCCCTCCTTCCCTAATTGTAACTTGAACATTTAGAAAAACGCTTTCTCCGTAGGCTATAAAAATATTCCTGTTTTTGGAGGTACGTACGCTATCCGGTTTGCTCTGAATGAAAATTTTAATGAAAGAATCGCAGAACTTTTTTCCGAATCGTTTCGGATTTAACTTTCGGGATTTTATGTACGCAGTCAGGAGTTCTTTAAGGCCTTGAAAAGTTTGAGCCCTCGGTGCAAATGTCAGTGGAGTGACTTGAGCACGCAACAGTCATGCGCTATCAAAAGAAAACTCACGAACTTTTTCGTCAGGGTCGTCTCAGACGGTGGCATCCAACATTCACTCTTGGGGTGGCAGTGTGCCCATTTCGCGAGTGTCCAAGTCCACGACGTAAAAATGGTTGAAGTTTATTCTGAGCAAGAAATCAGCCCAATGCGATTGGTATCCTCGTTGAACGAGCTTGCTGACCACTGCGAAAAAAGAAAAAAACAATGACAGACAATTTACCATAAAGACGGATTAAAATTCGTCTGTTCATACCATTGACTTCCATCCAGATGGGGTTTATTTCGTCATTAATATACGATAATTTTAGGCCACAATTCAGACAAAATTCGTTGGAAAAATTCTCAGAATCAAATACTGTGAAAATTTGTCTCGTTGGACGTGTTGCCGAAACACTTTTAATGCAACACTTTTTTCAACGAAAAGGAGATTGAGATTGCCTCTAACTTTGTGCCCGTTTTGTAAAAAATAGTTTTAAACAGAACAGAAACTTACCTGTAAAAAGAAATCGCGAATACTCTTTGAAAGCCTTGTGAGTGTTGCACATGACGTCAAACGTCGGGTGAGTCACGTGCCCCGTGTCGGGATCTTGTTGCCATGGAGATGCTAAAAGCTGCGTGCGCAATTTGAGTATGAGCTTGCCCATATCCGAAATGATGGTCATGACAGGCGCCGCTTTGCGATTGAGAAGAGAGCGGAAGATAGCTTTTCGTAAATACTCCGCGTGTTGATTGTGTAAATCGTCCAAGCTGCTCACCTAAAAAAACAAACAGAACAAACATTTCCTCATTGATAATGGTAACAGGACTGAGTGGAGTACAATAGAGCGTTTTCACACACGTGACCAGCGTCCATATTTTATTACTGAAACAAAGGAAAGTATTTGCATAAAAATAAAGTTCAATTCCCGGAGGATTAGTTTGGTACACCATCATGGCCGCCATTCCTTTGTCTTGGAACATCAACATGGCTGCCGTGACGTCATGTGAAAACGCTCTTTAGGCCACTTTGGGATATATCAATTCTCACACGTGGCTACGAGGCTTTTATGGTTAAATTTGAATATTATTTTGCTTAGAAATATCCCTTGAGACCAGGAGCCATAATCGGGGATGGAGACCGTAAGCGCGTGCCATTTCTAGTATTGGGGTTGGCTCCATGATATGGGACAATTATTCTATTTTTAGAACAAATTGCGCCATCGCGTGCGCGACACGCACGTACATTGCTGCGAGGATTTTCGCGGATGTCGCGCAGGGAAAATGGCGGGCGATATTACCTTCGTGAATGAGGCAGATATAGGATTTCTCTCAGCAGTATCGCTTCCAAATTTAAGCCAAGCCCTCCTTGACAACTTCCTTGACCTTGACAGTGAACATGAAAGTGAGGATGATTCAGAAGACGAGTGGAGTGACTTTTCGGACCTATCGAGTGGAAATGATTCGTCGGACATGTCTGGGGAGGAATCGCCTAGCAGAGGACAGAAAGATGTAAGGAGGAAAAAGGTACCAAAAGCCAGAAACAAACAGGGGAATGAGTCCAGTAAAGAGAAAAGGAAAAAGAGTTCTGGAAAATACCTTTCTAACGACGACGTAAAAAGGCTGGAGGAGACTCTTAAGTCTTACGTTTTGAGTGCACAAACACATTGCGAAAATGAATTAAGAAATGAAAAATCATTGTCAATATTTCCAGTTCGCAAGCAAATGGTGTCCACCCTACTCAATAGCGACACGATCAGGGTAATGTTTGTGAAGCTTTGTCGGGATATTTACTCCAAAATAATTAAAGCTTTCACCGAAATATCCAGTGCTAAGGTGAAAAACAGTGACAAAAGGGCTTCGTTTTCAGTTATTTGTTCCCAATTGTTGTTGACGGTGGAGGAATCAGAAGTCTGGAGAAACATGAAAAAGATAATTGTCACCACCATTCAGTTGCAGGAGAACGAAACAGACGAAGTCAACTTTCATGCTGCCGTTGTTCTTAACACCATCTACTGGGCACTTTACGAAAATTTTCACAGCGCAGTCATGCAAATTAAGATTGATTCTGACAAACGGAAAACCCAAACAAATGCAAGTGAAGGAGCGGACACTGTTGTCGATTCCGACTTTGTGGACGTTGCTAGAGTATCTGGGGCGGCGCTGCACAAACTACGGAAAGGAAGAGAAAAGATTGTTAATGGGCGGAAAGGAGCCAGGAGAGTTTCAGAAGCGACAAAGGAAAATTATGCAGCCGAAGTTAAAATTATGTCTGAAATGGTCTGTTCTGCAGAGGAGAAAACATCTTTGCCATTGGGTCTAAAAAGGTTGGACGAGGGAAAGTTGACTTTCTTCAATAGTAAGTTTACTGTTGTTTTGTTAACGTTAGATAAAAGAATAAGAGAAATGTTGACTGAAAAAAATCTGAAGAGATATCCAAAAAACCTTATGAAGCTGACAAAACAATCGGTTGCTTTAGACGAGGAGCTACAAGAGTTATTTTTGGCAGCATCAAAAAGGGCATGCACAGCACCATTTGAAGAGATTAGGGCTTGCTCCACATGGCAAGAGCTAGGAAAGAGAATATGTAATACCAGATTTAAGGAATTCTATAGTGCTCAAGAAGAGAAAAAACTGATTCAGGAGGGAAAAGTCGTTTCAGTCGACCAAAGCTTGAGGGACAAGCTGAAAACTTACAGTGTCGATAAGCGTACTTAATTAATTAAGGATGCTTAATAATATGATCTTACAAACTTAATTACGCTTTCTTCTAGGCAGCAGACCAGTTCAAGTGGTCTCTTTGTGATAGTTTATACTTAGGGCAACGTCAGCTTGCCTTATATAATATGACAAGTCTCGTTTTTACTGAAAAACAATAGTAAGTAATATAACAAAAGAATAACCAAAGTGACAGCTTGAAGAGGTCTTTGATCTTTTTATTGAGAGCTGTACTCAGCTTATCAGGTACATTGGTACTCCAACTCAGTAACTGTTAGAGCTGCAGAAAAATTAACCAAAAAAATGTGTCTGAGTGATAGAATAATGTTATTTTGAACTTGAAACTTGCACTCAATATATTGTATGAATTCAATGAAAGACCCATCAAAGGACTGCATGTCTTTATAGCACAAAGACATAATTAATATCTATAGTTCTCAGGTATGGCTCAAGTTTTGTAAGTTACATGCACACCAGTACATACCATTTTAAATATGTAATAAATAAAGGATCAAGAAAAGTTTTTAATATGTGCAGTCAAATGACTTTAAAAGACTATTTATAACAATTAATATATTTTGGTGTCACATTTTCTTGTTCCTATGTAAATGGTGACCAATGACTAATGCCAAAGTGCAGCCAGCTTAAAAAAGACACAGCATTTCATTAAAAAATTAAAATTCCAGGCTGAAATGAGATTTTATGACAAGAATTGTTATCTACTAACAAAATGAAATGCTTGGAGGAGAAATCAATTTACTTCAACTTCAGCCACACAACAGTTTTTAACTGTACTGAATGTACTTTTTTTCTGAAATGACAGAGGCACATTATCTGTTGTACTCCACCCAAGTGATTTGGGCATACTGTATCGAGGTGCTGTAAAACTTCTGGTATGTCTTGGCTAGCCACAATATTAACTCGTTTTCTTTGGATGGTAGGGAATGGGAAAGTATACACCCATACTGTAAATGCCTGTGGCTATCAAAAATTGCACATGCCCCATTTTCCCAAACTAAAATTACTACTGTCCTCCCAACAGACACAAAGATGCCAACTGATTTCTGTTTCATGCTTGCCCGTTCCCTGACATTTGAAATGACATCCTGGAAGTTATTACCAGTAATAAAAAAATCTTTGGGATCCTCATAAGAAAGGAGGTGTAGATCATCTCCAACAGAGCTGAATGCATCTTCTACATCAAGCCCACCAACTCCTGCAGCAGAAAAGCATTCATCAAAGATTTTATTGCCCCCAGAAATACTTGAAACCACATGACCAAACCACCCCTCTTCAAGAACTTTCTTTGGTTCACCAATCAACCCAGAGGAGAACTTAAAACCCATTACAAGGGCTATTAGGGTGCATGCAGAGCTACCTTGCCTACCCTGAAAAGTGCTTTGAGAAATTTGGGAGGGAAAAATAAATTCTTTAACACCCTGATAACCATAAGGAACAAAATGTGCCATGATTTCAATGTAAGGCTGTTGATAAACAGTGTTCAATGTGGACACATTTGTAGGGCCAGATATAAGGACCTCTTGGTCCCTGTAGCCCTTCTGATCATGACTTGTGGCTCTAGCAGTGACCTTCAGCTCCTGTCTCAACTGAACCCTTCCAAGAGATGACCCATAATTCCCTGCACTTAGAGAACCATGGGCATGGAACTTGAGTGTGCCAAACAGGGATTCAAGGCGACTTATTGAGAGCCGCAATGGAGACAAAGAGTATCCAGGAAAATTATCAAAGAAGTATGACGAGATCTGTTTAAATCCAAAGACCATGACTCTTTGAAGGTCAAATGTCTAGAGGGAGAGAAAAGGCAAGCTAAATAAGAAATGCCATTTATTTAAAGGAGCAGTGTCACAAGGATTTTGCTGTTTTAGGTCAATTCTGTGCTTATAAAATCATTACTTTGGGTCTTTAATCATTAAACAAAATGCTTCTGTAAAGCTACAACGAATTCATCAACGGAATTTTATCAGAGAGGGCTAACCATAATAAATTTCTTGAGGATTTTTGGAACATGCAGCATCAAAACCTGAAAAAATTGGCAATTTTTTTCAAGTTTCAATCTATTTCAATCCATGCCATCCATAGCGACAGGCGACAAGAAACAGTTTCAGTACATTCAAATAGCCTTTAATAACAAAACTAGATCATTCATTAGTTTTGAAATTCAATCAATGCGAAGACACCTGGCTTTTTGTAAAGTTGCCAAGTAGCGTGACAATGCCCCTTAAAGGGCTTAGTAAACAACTAATCCTAACTCACATTCAAATATATGAATTTCAATAATAATAATTATAATGATAATGCACTATAACTTTTATTTATATTTATAACATAGATAGGACCCTGCGCGCGCTCTCTGATTGGTCAAAAACCTATGTTTTATCAGAGTATAAAACATCGAAAAAGCGTGTTTTATCGTTTTGCGCGCGTAAAATCTATATCATAAAGCAAATGAAGAAGCCTAAGCCGTGTATTACACTGATAAAACACTCCAGTCATTTGAGAACACTCGAGAAATGTAGAAAACACTCGCCTGCGGCTCGTGCTTTCCACATTTCCCTCGTGTTCTCAAATGCCTGTCGTGTTTTATCACAGTGTAATACACGGCTTAGGCTTCTTTATTTGTTAAATAATTCATCAAATCTTTTCACTCGCACGCAATTGGTTTAAACACGTCACTTGACCGAATATCACCCAGCTAAAACTGGGGGATATCCGAGAATATCCCCCAATTGTCAAAACAACTCGCGTTGCGAAAAATATTTGAAGGATAATAAACATGAAAGCCTCCATTTGGGGCGAAAATATTCTCGGGTATTTGTCCTTGGACATTATCCGTTCCTCGAAGCTCATAGTTTTATTTATTCAGCAATACCTGCCATGCTAAAAACTTTGCTGCACGTGCTCGTTTGGAGTTGTCAACATACTCTGCAAAGATTAAAAGGAAAACTTAGATGTAACCCAGTTTGTCACCCCAAAAAGTTAGGCGTGAGGAATCAGATCAAGGGGAAAATTATTGTAAATATACATACACTGTAAAAGTAATTATTATATACCACACAGGTGAATAGTACTTTTCAAGCATGCTGATTGGCTAGCTTGGAGGTGATTAACCAAGTACTATTCACCTCTGAGCAGCCGAAGAAAAACAAAATGGCTTTTGTTGGTAAATTATCGCAAATAAAGTTACTCTTTGGGCTGCTAGTTATTCAGCTTGTGTGGTATATACACCTCAGTGTCAGTGAAAGTGGTGGATATTTATCTCCACTTCAGCGAATAATTGTTAATTATAAGAATGTCTATCATTTTAATTACAACTGTATTTTGGTGTTGTGTTTATTATGGCCTGGTTTACTGGTTAACTAGCATACAGTTGTTGGTAATCCAATGAAAGTGTAACTTTCAAGTGGCCAAATAAAAAAGGAGCTCTAATGAAAAAAGGTGAATGTAATTGAAGTTGATTCCAAAATGTTGAATGTTAAACATTTGAATCACTTCCTCATCAAACAGACTAGCTTTCATTTTCAACCATAATGACAGCCAGGTGAAGTGACCCATTGTTTGACTTTTAATCTTTTGATTGCTTTTTTAATGGACAAATGACTTAATACAGTTTGTTGAATAAAGTTTTTGATGTAAGCATACCTGTGTTGTTGTGCTCCTCTGCCCATTCTTCGAAATATCTCCATCCCTGTTGTATGTTTTTGAATACAGCTGACTCATTGGATCTTATAAACACATGGCTAAGGATTCCCTTTTCAAAAATGTGGTGGCATGCTTGTAGGTACCTTGCTGTTTCTTTCACAACATCAGTTTTCTCTGGGCCTTCACTACTCAAATTTGCATATTCTTCCAAGGCTGCAATCATATAACGTTGCTGTAGAATGTAAAAGTAGACAAAACCACTTATCACTGTTCCATTCATAAAAATGGAAGCTTCATCTCAATTGTAAATATTTGAACCTTAATTATTGCCAGGATCTGTATATATGACATAAATTATCATTCTTTAGTCAATTTCAAGCTAAGGAATAGAACCATAAAGTTCGATAAATTTAACATAATTTTCCCTCTCTTACCTGCATTATCTTTGCAGGCATAACATTTAGTCTTGTCCAGCAGTCACGTTGCACATAGCTATACCTCAGACCAGGGACACGCCTACCCAGACCTTTTGCAGATCTCTCTTGATCCCTGTAATATTGATCAATTATTGGCTGCCAGCCAAAAGTAGTGCCTCCCTTCTCGAAAGCTTTTTTCCCCTTGTTCCTTGAACTGTACAAAGCTGCAATGATGTTCTTCAACTGGACAATATAAGAAACAATAACACCCAGGTGTTACAAATTGTACACATGAGAATAATTAAATACTTGAATTATTATAATACCTTACCTGGTGAGCAGGGCATATCATGACAAAGCAGGTTTTGTCTGATCTGGTGCTGAATGGATTGATGAAACTGGCCTTGAACTGGTATCGTTCAGCACCACTGTCTTCTACTGGGAGCTGCTCATTTGCATAGCCACAAAGCCTCTTAAAAAGGGCTAAGTTACAGGAAGCTCCATCACCAACCAATAGAATGACATGGAACCGGTACTTTTCAAGGGTACTGATCACCTTGAAGACGATGTCATGTAGAAACTTTCCATCCAGGGGTACCTCACGGAGAAAGTAAGGCCCAGCAAACTCAAACCCAGATGTCATATCCCGCCAGTAGGTCTGAAGAACGTAACTTGCCCTTTGACCAGCTCCATTTTCTGAGATGAACAGGGACTCATAAACATCATGAAGACATGACCAGTCATTTTCATTCATTGCATAGCCAATGGCAACACCATCTGTGCAACGGATCTGAATCTTACTCTGCACCTGTTAATTACAACTTACAATTATTTCAAAAGCATTTCATGGTCAGAAATTCCAGTTAAAATATTTTTTATATTATGCAAATGAGGAAAGTGATGACATCATCGGTGGTTTCACTAAAATAGTACAACACTCAATCAAGAATACCTCCATAAATATTAAAAAAAATGTAAATCACAAAAGAAACAAAATCCACTGTGCCATTGCTATGACAACAGTTATGCTGCTGTTCCTGTTTCAATTAAGACTAAAATTTCCAGATCATCTTAAAGAAGGATAATTCACTGCCAATAATCTTACTGGGGAGAGGTAAGAAAAAATGCATGTAAACCATGTGTGAATCTCTGAGAAAGACCCTCTGTCCCAGTTTAAAAAGTTGGAAATGGAGATATTTGTTTTCCCCAGACAGAGACTGGATCCAAGAGCACTGCCATGGCAACAACATAGCAGGTGTCATTCTGTTTTGCTTGTGATGTGCATTTCTATTGATAAGTTTGAAGATCACTGCTCCAATATTTCTAGAGATATTCTTGATTCAGTATTTTGTTGTTCAAGTGGAGCTATTTATGACATGATCACTTTCCTCATTGGCATGATTAATACAAAAACATGAATATCTCTAAAATGAAAAAAGATATTCCAAATTATAAGGGAAATTCCATTCTTCTTTACTTTGAAAATCATTTCAAATAAGCAGCAATTATTTTGTACTGCATGGGCACTTTAAAGGCTTCACCAATCCAAAAACAGTTTTGAGTTACTGAATGGATCTGAAAGTAACAGTTTAATTTACACTAACAACAACATAAAACTGTATATGCAATAACAAAAGGGGTCAGACGAAACTGCATATTGAGCTAGGTTTTTTAACTTTGTCAAATTTAACTCAGTTCATACTCCATGTTTCAACAATACAGCAAAAAAACGCTTAAAATTTAAATAGGTTATATTACTTCATGATCTGCAATGAGCCCTATAATGATTCAAATAACATCATTGATGATTGCCATGTATATGCATGTAGATGTACCAAACATTAAGGAAGATATAGTAAAACTTAAATATAGATACACCAATATGGCTGTTATGATAAGCAAAGGGAATACCCTCTATTCACCTTTGTCTCATCAAACAAGAGTTCTCCAACTCCCAGTGGCTCTGGTCTTCCACTAAGGACTGCAGTGGTTTTAAATTGATTAAACAAAGTGAGTTGCTCGATGATTCTTTCTTCATGGATACCTTCCTCTACTGTTCTCTTTGCCATTACCCTCTCCAAGGATCTCCTGCATGGAAGCTGGAGAATGTCCAGCTTCTTGAGGTCATCAAACAGGACCGGGCAGCGTGCATAAATAGCAAGAGCCACTCGCCAAGTCGCCTGAGTCCAACGATTAGATCGATGTCCATATCCTTTAATAGAACGTGTATAGAACAGTTTTAAGCTGAGTGTCGTAAAACCAAAATCAAACCAGTTTACTTACCAATTAGACTTCTCAGCTAACCTCAAATTGTGGTATAACCAAAACCAAAGCAATTGCCTGATTACTAAATCAACACATCTAAATATCTGGGTAATACAGGATTTCAAAATTTAATGCAAGAATAGTTTGTAACAGAATCCCTTGTGATCATGAGATGGATTGGGCCTAGAAGAAAAAGCATTGTACATACATGTCTGTAGAGTAACTAAAAGCATTTCTTATTGATAAAATTATTAGTGTTCTTGAACACCTGAGAGGACTTCCATATAAAACGGAGAGGGAAGTATGTAAGAAATTGTGACTAAACCCTTGAAGGGGACCAGTGGCCTGGCCCAAGCTATTTAACCCTCTTGAAAGATACAACACATTTAAAAAGTACAGAAATTATTTATATTTTCTCCTCTTTTCCTCTGACATTCGCCCGAACACCCTAAGTGAGAAATACAAAGCCCTATGCAGGGGAAGAGAGGAGGGGGGCGAGGGTGGTGGTCTGGAACAGTGAAGTTTATAAAACACACCAGGGATGATCAGATATATTTGTGCCAAAGTGTGAACTTTTCTCTTCCCGTATCCTTCACACAGCCCCTTAAGTTATTTGGTTACTGATTATCACGCAAAATTACTGATAATTCCTCTTACTTAATTTCTTATCATCTTCTGACCAATTTACAATTTTGCATTTCGGAGTATCCTGAAGCATGTAGATCAAATTACACACCTTCTAAAACTTACCGTTTTTTGCCTGATCTTTTCGGAAATTCACTTTGTCCGAATCCCATATCTCACGCAAGACTTGCCCTGCACCGGGTCGTAAACTATCAGCTTCTGCCACACATTTTTCAAATTCCTTTCTTCCCATGGGTGTAGATTCAACTCGCTCCATCAATTTGTCCAAGTCAGAGCTATGTGTATCAGACATTAAAACAGAGAACTTCTTTCTGTACCGTTTGACCTGCTTTGTCATGTTTTTCCTTGATTGCCGCATATTTTTCAATCGCTTACTTTGGCTCTTTGGACTGAGGCAAGAGAAGCGAACTTTGGATGACACAGATTGTCTGCTCCTTACGTCTTCTTCAGTCAGAGACTTCTTTTGGTTTAAGCGTTCTGACAGTTTTTGTTCTGTTTTGTAGCAACATCGACACTTTCTTCCACTCTCACATTGGGCATTTTTTATCAATCGCGCGCAATTTCTTGACAAAACTCTGTGCCAAGGAAGGGTCTGTTCTTCTACTTCTGAGGACAGATAATCCTGCTGGCCAGTTATCCTAGTGTCCACTCCAGGACAAGGACGATTCTCGACGACTTCGTTTATTGCATTTCTCAGTTGTCCCGGCTGATTAATATTAATTGTGCCCCTTCTTACGAGCTCAAAGTGGTACACAAACAAACGATATTCACCATTTGCATCAACAACGAGTCTCACGTCGTCAAAAGGCACGTCGTCAGAGAGAGAGGCTTTCCGTTTCTTGACGACAACCAGGGATGGCTTTCCACTTCTTTCCACAACCTCGACACGAGCCTCTACTCTGGGATCCTGGAGATCTGACGCGATGGCTTCAAGAGATCTTAATTCGTTGCTCTTGGCAAGAATGTGTTCACGAAGGTTAAGCTTACCAACCTGCACATAATTGAAGTATATTGGGTGTTAATTAATTTATTTTAGTCCAGAAAGCCCGGGAAAGAGCGTGAAAACCGATGCCGTGAATTAAACTAAAAGCAACAAATTTAATTAATCGACTTACGTACCACGTACCTGAAAGGGTTTCTCACTGTTCGTGTCATCCCAGAGTGTCTTAAACACCGTTTTCACTCTCTTTTGTTGTGTGGCTGAGCTGACTTCTTCCAAATTTAAATCATTTGCTCTTTTAACAGAGCTATCGACTTCCATATCAATTTATTCACAGCTGTTATCCCCTGGCATCACTGTACAAAATCGCAACTTTCGCCCGCCATTTTATTATCACGCCATTTGATTACGCAAGAGGACAACATCCACGCGAGAACCCACGAATTGTGCGTGAGTCCGCGCAGATATATGACGTCAGGATGGCGCAATTTGTTCTAAAAATAGAAAAATTGTCCCATATCATGGTTCCGCGCGGATCCCAATACTTACGGTCTCCATCCCCGATTATGGCTCCTGTTGAGACTTGTGAGACTATAGGCGGCCCAAGCTCGCGTTACGCGCGAGACGTGACTGTGAGAGCGTCACGTCAGCAACAACACTGTTCTAGACAATTTTTTTGGGTTTTGAGTTAGTGAGTTTGTTGCTAAAAAGCCAAATGTTATCAGTGAATGAACGAAATAAAGCAAGTTAA
This sequence comes from Montipora capitata, assembly GCA_949126865.1. Taxonomy (NCBI): domain Eukaryota; kingdom Metazoa; phylum Cnidaria; class Anthozoa; order Scleractinia; family Acroporidae; genus Montipora; species Montipora capitata. Next base: position 32,752,689 of record OX421456.1, read on the forward strand.
CTCACCTTGTATAATGTGTTTTGTCTTTTCGAGCCTCTTTTAAAACTCTTTTGGGACGTTGTTGTTTGACAGGCTGTCGTAATCCCAAAACAGTTTTAAAAAAGAGGCTCGGAAAGACAAAACAAAATAAGCAAGGTGAGTTCACTTACTTTATTTCGTTCATTCATTGATAACATTTGGCTTCTTTGCTCCTTAGTCGAGAAACTTACTCAAAAAAACAAAAAAATTCCTTGAACAGTGTTGTTGCTGACGTGACGCTTTTCACAGCCACGTCTCGCGCGTAACGCGAGCTTGGGTCGCCGATAAGTGAGACAAAACAGAACGGAGTCGTGAAATTTGACCATAAAGCCATGCCCGAATATCTAACTCGGCCTATCCAGGGAGTTAATCAGGCAAGTAATTTCAATGAGCTCGATTTAATACTCCCTGAATTGTACGACATCGATGTCCTATTATCAATTACTCGTCACTATCACAAAATACGAGATGACGGTGATAAAATTTTTATAGCTTAATCTGCTCAAATTTTCTTACTTTCTAATAGCTCTGGAAATAGATAAATGATTCAAGTACAACTAGCGCGCGCTTGATGACGCATACAACTGTCCAATTACAAATGGTCCTAGAGCGGTTTTCAATTGATTGTCGAAAAGTAGTTAGCAAATTACTTTGGTTTTGCATTACTTCACTTAGTGATTGGTTCAAAGTTCTCGCGCCACTTTTTCAACCAATCAGAAGTGAAACCAAAACCAATCGTGGCTTGCGTTTGCACATTTTCCCGCGCTTTGTGTCGTCTACGTGTAATTACTTCGAGTTTTGATAGGTTTACTGGGTTGTCTCCGTCCTTTTTGATTGGCCAAAGTAATCACTTTGGCTTTGGTTTTACGACACTCATTTGAAAACGGCTCTATTAATAATAGTAACAGAACTGAGTGAAGTCCAATTTGGTCTGTTATCATACGAGTGATTAACAAAATCAGACGACCGCGTTGCGGGAGTCCGATTTGTTTGATCACGAGTATGATTACAGACCGAATTGGACGACTCGAAGTCCTGTTACCAATTAATCATAACCATTACAATTTGCGAGGACACAAAATTAATGAATTCCCTTTCACGGTCTAATGTTCCACATTTGTTCATTTTGGAAAATCCCCAGATTGGTAGGGTAAGTGGTTGTTGCTATGGTTATTGCGGTAAATTCTGTAATTGGTGGATTAAGGTGAGTGCACTTAATATGATTGGCTGATGTAACTGTCCGATTTCAGGTATCAGATTTCAGCCCTACACAATAATTAGCGAAAAATAAAGTAGTTAATGCACGGATCAAATTTGAGAAAATTGTAATGGTTACGATTAATGCTGAAATCAGGTCTGTTGATAACCAATCAGATTCCAGAATTTTGTAATTGTTACGATCAATCAAAAAGTCAAGAGAGTCCGCCAGTCAGTCTCTCCCCAACTCAAAGAAAAAAAGACTTGCATTTACAAGTCCTTCCTGGAACTCTGACCACGTGACGTTGAGAATCTGATTTGACAGGTATCCCTCAAGGTTATGAACAAAATGCTGCATCTCGTGCCTGCAGGTTAAAAAAAATAATCAAAACCAGGCGAACTTCAAAAGGAAAGCAAGGATATCTCATGGCTTGGAAGCAGAACTTCGGACCTCAAAAAGATAGGGTTAAAGACTCTAGCCCTTAGGTGGAGTTGTTTCCTGGAAACCCAAGACTCTCTACCTTAGCATCCAACAGCCCCTAAGCAGCCACTTGAGGATTGGCCATATCGATATTCTCGCGATGAGACCGGAGCTTAGATTCGAGGCTAAGTGAACTTTTTCTCCCGCGAGAGCCTCTATTGTATGCTCGTTCCAGTCCTACCGCACGAATACGAATGAGCTGTACATCGACAAGTATCTTCACTTCATTAATTCCGAGTCAATGCAATCTACAAACGCAAGCGTATCATCCATTTCTATAGCAAGACAACGGCAGGAAATACTTCCATGCTTCCATTCGGTCATATCGTGGATGGCAGTCTATGATAATTCGGCAATTTTTTTTTCCTATCTTTTCTATGATGGATTTACATGTACTTTGCATGGAGTTAAAACTAAACTTGAATTCCGAAAGCTTTGAAAGGCCCAAATCCTAAAGTTGACAGGTTTTTTTGGCAATTCAAATTTTGAATTCGGGATTTTTGGAGCTTAACTTCAGGCCATAACTCTATAAAAGTGGAATAGCCGTTCCAGCTATATATCATTCTATCAACTTTTCTCCGAATTTTTAAAGTTAACCCAGTGGCTTTTAAGCAGTCTGTTCTGGAAAACAAAAACCCGGCCGTGACAATCTCACGAAAAGATTGATTCAATATCCAATTTTAAAGTTAAGAATGCCACGAACCTGAAGAGTTGAAGCTGGCGAAGTTGTGGTGACATCGCGGCATCACGGGAACACGCTAACATAACAAATATTTAAAAGAAGCTATTTCAAAACAATTATATCGGAATTAGTCTTTCACCGAGTTTGCGCTATTTTAGTTAGATTGAATGCACTCTTTTAACTTCTAAGTCTTTGAACAGCTGAAAGTGCACTGTCCTTTTGCAAACTAAAAACCTGAATCTACCCGAACTTGGTTAACTTCGTCAAGTCGAGAATTGAAAAGACCCAAAATCCCAACAAAACACTTTGCATAACAGCAGAAAACTTTCCCCTTATAGAGGTCTCTTTTCTCTTGTATTTGGCAGGCAGACGTGGAGGAAAAGACACCTATGCCCTGAGCAATAAGCCCATTGGATTAAGCATGCGCGGCAGTTACTTGGCGACTGAACTCGGCGCCGTACAAAAATAAATGGCGAAATTACTGTCAAGGCATGCGTCGGACACAGTGTTCTCGAGTAACGGCAGTAAATATTACAGGGAGCATGCGTTTTGAATAGCGGTCTCCGTCGAACCAAGGCAGAGGTGTCTTTCGTCTTCCCCGTCAGCCCAGCAAAAACAGCAGAAGAGAGGCCTCTGCTAGAAAGGCGCAGGAAATTATGGACCAGCGTAACTTATCTCAACTCACCAATGTGCTTTAAATGAAACCAAATATCCCGCAAAACCCACGAAAGTCGTTTTAGCCGCAACATAAAAGAGAAAATCTGTTGAAGAAAAGATAATAAAATGGTCCGACAGCGAATGCATTTGATGGTGGCACCTTCTTTAACTTGCTTTCTAATTGGTTAAGATATTTGTTTTTGTGATTATTCTAAACAAATCATCCCAATAGGCCAGTTTCGTATTCTCACAGCTGGACTGGATCTAGCATGAAATGGAGGCTAATGCGGGCAAATTAATTTGCATTTGAAAAGATTTGCCCGCATTAGCCTCCATTTCATGCTAGATCCAGTCCAGCCGTGAGAATTCGAAAATGGTCTATTCGAGATCAGATTGGTCCGGCGTACATCCTATTTTCGTGCAGATTGCAACAGCTTTTTATGGCTGCCAGTCGATTTTTTCGTTCCAAAGACGACTGAGTCTAAGCTGTGCTTTAAGGTGCCTTGATTTTCTCGGCGTTACAACCGGCTCATTTTGATTGTCTCCTAAACAAACAGATTGCAGAGTTCACCGAATTGGCAACGTACCTTGTTGTATTTCGCAATCGATTTTTCAGTGATGACGATGTTCACCGGCCATTCCACTGCATATCGCAATTCCAGAAAGTCTAATGCTCCCATTTCTAAAACAATAGATCAGCGATTGAGAAGTTGAGTTCTGTTAGGATCAATTATTTTCGGTTAGTTAGCTTTTGTCTTCCACGTTCCACTGAGAGAAAATCACTGTAAGTTGCTTGGTAAATCAACTTTTCCAAAACGTTGTTAAAATGAATGTAAACTATGGATTGCGTAGGCTTAAGTTTCACGGCTTTTTAATTGTCGAGTATGACTCCAGCTTCTATCGACCATTGCTATAAACAACGCGGATAAGTCTGGCAATGACTATTCCCAGGAATGGCCACACATCTAAGGAAAACGGCTTGGAGATAAACCGTTTGCAGTTGTCATGGCTGAGTCTAACGGTATCCCACAGCATGACGCGGCATTTATACAAAGAATTTTCACTACATAAATGCACTCAACAGTTTGATAAAGGCCTCCGCCTGACTGTTTTTCATACAAACGGAAGCTATGCAGCCGGATCGAAAGCCAGATCTCCATTTCGTGGACCATGAAAAACAGACTTTGACAATGCGGATCGGAATCATCCAATCACATCGCTAGATGTGTCCCATTAACCCGTTACCCCACAGTGACTGACAGAAATCACTGAAAACGAAATCGAAATATTTGAAATTTGAACTTCAAAGTTCGCAAGCTTATGAAAGGGCAGTGAATCAGTGGAGACACAGAAGGATAAATGAAGTTTGTTTTAGGACGGTGCCTACTAATTCAAAGGTATTTTTGCGCGGTTTACTGAATATGCGGGAAAAGCAGATCTTAACAAGAAAATTGGGGGTAACCACGCATTTTTCGAAGATAATTAATCAACAATATTTGTAAAGAGCCTTAAATACAAAGCAATGCATGGCGTTCTTTTCCAAATTGAAGCTTAATTATCTCTGAAAAATGCATGGTTACCCCCAATTTTGTTCTTGGATACCAAGACCACTTGCTAAGTTCTGCTTTCTCCGCATAGCTTTGAACAGCGCAAAAATATTCCTGTATTAATAAGCACAAGTATCTCGAGATGCGCAGAGCGTATGAGCGATTACAATAGTAGGCATCGTCCTTAATGCAAGGGTTCTGACTAAACTGCCAAAAAACCTTTCGAGGAATGACGAATGATTCGAATTGGTGGACTTACCGTTTTGTTTGAATATACCAGGTAGAGTTTTGAGAGCAAAGGCAAGGTGTTGCGCATGCGCAGTGATGTCAGAATACACGGACGATTGAAGGGCCTTTCCCACAATGCCATTCAGTACGGTAGCGGAACACATTTCCGGTGGGGATATTCCTGAAACAAGCTTAAAATGGAAAAGATGAAAGTTAACACTACATAACCACGCTTCAGTTTTGTGTTATGTGATAAGTACTTGAGTCTTCACGATAGCGTAACGATTGATAATTCAGGACATTACTAGGTCCTAAAACAGAGGACTTCCGGTTGCTCCGCAGATCCTTCCAGTCACATAACGGTTTACTTCCGGTCAAAATGGTTAATTAAGTGGGACTCGTTTTCTGCACGATTGTTGGGGAAAATTCACCAAGCCGATTTGGTAATATTTGAGTTGTTCTACACGGATTTCAAGAAAAAAACAATAAACCAAATATGTTAGGGAAACTTGTAAGAGAAAGTTAATTCAAGAATTGTTTAAAAAAGCGTCGCTTCGAAATTTTTAAGTTATAATCAATCTCTGACTTGATCATATCTTGACGAAACTTTGGGATAGTTACTTCATTTTGCAATAATCTTTTAAAGGCATTTTGACCATTTCCTTGCGGCTTTCAACCCCAAATTGTCATCTGTATTTTAATACATTGCTAAAAATATCGTGATACGTCCGACTTTTGATTGTGCGCAGTAAAGACCAATGTTCTAAGACGAGAGATAATGTCATTAATATCCCAATTTCGATATATTAAAATTCAGTCCTAAACCAAAGGGATCACCTGGAGGCTCTGGGGAATAACTGTAAGGATCTGTATGAGTTAATTCCCCAGAGCCTCGAGATGATGCCTTTTGTTTAGGACTGAATTTTAATATATCGAAATTGGTCTATTGGCCGAAGAGGAAAATACCATGATACTCGTTGTTTGTCCACCGTCCCTACAGAATACAGAAACGATGCTTATTCAAAGTTTGGGTGGACAAACAAAGAGTATTACGGTATTTTCCGTTCCGGCTAATTATACTGACATGCTATAATGTCATGAAATACCTTTTCAAACAGCTGGTTCGAAAGCGAAAGGGAAAACTCGCCGTCCTCCATGAATAATAATTTCTTGAACAAGTTAAAGTGTTTGCTGATCTGTAGATCATCCAAAAAGTATGCAACGATTGCCGAGTTCACCAACGATACCCTGGAAATTAACAATTGAAAAAAAAAAAAAAAAAAAGAATTCAAGGGTTAGTGCCAAAGCTAGTCCTAAAAAGACTTCATTTTGAAGTAGAAACGAAATTTACCACGCCACAGATTGCCCAATTACGCCCTCTCGCTCGCATTTTGGAAGTATCTCTTGACTAAATGGGTCTGAGTGATGTTTTAAACGATGATGGAGAATGAAAGATACACTAGGAAGTTTTAGCAAAGACGACGGGTACGGCTACGGCAACGCCACAAAGCAAGAATATTATTGGTTGAAAAAGGAAAAATGCTCGTGCTGCACGTGCAACACGAATTTCCGTGCATTTCGTTGCCGTACTCCACAAAACAACAACGTGAAATCTCCAAATTTTAGGTTTTGACGACATCGTGAGCTTATGACAATGGAAAAGTCATTTTCAGTTTTGACTTTAAAACCGTTCGCTCCCATCCATTTACAGGATAGTTCGCCTGTATTGTACAATGTGAACAAGACGGATTAAACGCGATATACTTGCGATAGCGCTAAGTTATATTTTGGACTAGCGTTTTCGTTGCTGTAGCCGTCGTCTTTGCTAAAACTCCCTACTATCGGGTAAGGATGCATTACAGGACTTGTGACGTTTGTTTTCGTAGACGGCACGAGGAACCCCAGTTAAAATCTTTTAAAATACTTCAACTCACTGGGCAAGAACAGGCGCCATGACAGATCTCTGGAGTAACACCGGAAGTGACATAAGCTGAGCCGCATCTGTATCCTCGTCATCAGAGCCTTTCAACAAGAAAAAACTGAGCATCAAATTAGGTGTACCTTTCTAAAAATGACACGAAACATCCCATTCACTTATCAAACGAGGACTGTCACAGCGGTTAACATGTTTTCACGTTGAACTTTGCTATGAAGCATAACATAAGATTTAAGCATTTCTGAAGACGAAGATGGGACACAGGTGTATATGACTAGGAGCGAACAATTCCCATACTAAGCCTAGGCTAAGCCTCAGCTATTTTTAAATAGCTTCTTATCTTTAATATCTTAAATTTAATATCTTTAAAAAGACTAACAGTTCCGGTGCAGTGACGCTATGAGGTCAAGTTAGTTTCTTGTGATTGGTCATCGGGCACGAGTGTCATTCGCGGGAAATTCAATCTAAAAATATATATGTCTTGTCAACCTCGTCCCCTGGGAACGAGGTTGGGCTCTTGATCGCTCCCACACGCGGGGTCCAGAAGCACGACATCAAAGGAATTAAAGGGAACGCATAGATCACATTCTTACTTTACCTTGTGAGGTTTGGAAGCCAACCAGAACACTTTGAAGCAAATCTGATGAAGGTTTTTCGTCTGAGAATAATAATAAAAACAGAAAACAAAGAGTAAAGTCTTACATCTTAAACTCTTCAAAGTCAAATGGGCTCTTTCAAGAATCTATAATGCGAGAGTTCGGCTGTGTTCTGTTCAAAGCTACACAGATGTCCTTGCGAACTCCATCATCTTTAATTGCGCATGGAGTATTTCAGCGAATAGAATAAGATTTGGGATCAATTTTGTAGGAAGAGCTCTCTATAGCAGACGTCTGTCAACAACTTAAGAAACTGAACGTGGTTTAGCGTTGTTCGTACTCTTATCGACAGTGATATCCGTCGACATCACAGTGGTCAAAATGTTGTGGACTCATGAGGCACTGTGATGACGAATATCGTTGTCGATAAGAGTACAGACAACGCTGAACCTGGGGTCAATTTAATAACACTTTTACACGTGTAATTTACAAGTGTAGCCATTGCTTTAGAGTCTGAGAACAATAGCTACGCTTGTAAATTACAGGTGTAAAAGTTTTATTAAATTGACCACTGGTTTGCATTTGTTTTTTACCACAATATCCAACGTCAAAGAAAATGTTTATTTTAGAGCGTTACCAAGATTGTGACTGACACTAAGAAACAGTACCCGTGGTGGCGTTGTCTATAACTTTCGCGCAGTCTGATTGGTTTATTCCCAAAATGAGGGTATCTGATTGGCTATTACAATTGCGTGACACGTTAAAGTGAGCAGCGTTGTCTAGACTCTTATCGACAACGACAAATTAGCCAATCAGTTTGCTAGACTACAAACAATTGTGGTAAAAAAGTGAGCAGCGTTGTCTAGACTCTTATCGACAACGACAAATTAGCCAATCAGTTTGCTAGACTACAAACAATTGTGGTAAAATTCAAAATCGATGAAGTAATGTATTTTTCGATGATTACTTGAGGAACCTCTTGGGAAAAAAAATCGACAGCTTCTTAATTAAATTTATTCAAGCATACAACCTTCCGATGCTCTTCCACTGAGCTACAGGAGTCTACTGGGTGCTCAGCTATTAAACTGGGTTCTGCGGCCAGTTTCTCGAAAGTCCCGAAACTTTACGCGCCATTTTCGGGTGTCACAACTCCCTTTGTATCTCAAGGTCGGAGAGGATTTTTAAAGTCGTCAAACTTCACAGTTATTTTTCTCTTCGTTTCCTTGAAAACAGGTTAAAAAGATCGACCTTCCAAAACAAGCGGTTGACAGTTTCACAAATGGCTTTTCGGGCCCGAAAGTCGTAGTCGTTTCTTAAAGTCCCTTGTAAATAGTTTCACCGCAGCAGCTTACCCCCAAGTAAACAAACTGGCCCCATTAGCTTTAGGCCTGGACCGATTGCCAGACCTTTTTAGCATTTATTGTACCTTTCAGCTCAAAGAATGAACAAAACAACAATACTCTACCCAATATAGCAAAGTTGTCTTGAAGCGGTTCCACTTCGGATGCAAGCCAAACGTCCTCAAACACTAACTGCTTCTGTTCTTGTTCCACCACCGTTTTCTCTGGAAAGTAAAGAGCGTAAAGATCATAGACTAGAGTGCTTTTTGCAATCGACTATTTTCTTTGGCCAATCATATTACAGATCGTGATCCAAAGAGAGGCAGATTACTTTCAATATCCAATTAAAAACCTTGTGATATCTTCAAAGCTGACAGTGGAAGATGGAAATCGTAAGGTGTTGAGCAATTTCACGCGAGGATAAGGGTTTCAAAAACTATTCCTTACTAAGATCTTACCTTCTTTGTCTCTGCCATAATACATAATCTTCGTAATTTTCACTTCAGGCTCGTGGCCTCGAGTTGACATCCTTGAGCCCTCTCCACCGCTCCCATCCCCCGTTGGGTACATAATATCTTGAATGACACTAGAAGGGGGTGCTCCTCGAGTGTGACTCGCTATGAGCGTATTTCCTGACTCCTCCCCTCTTGGATACAAAATGTCCTGAGCTACACTCTGGGGTGGTGTGCCACGTGTACCGGAAGGCAACGAAGTTGATTGTGTGTCAAATCGAGGGTAAAGAAAATCCTGAGCCACGCTTGGGGGAGGGGTTCCGCGCGTGGGTTGTACACTCTCGCCCAAAATGTTGATGTCACTGAGTAGCTTTTGCACCGAAGCATCAGAGGGGTGCTGCCACGTTGACCGTGAACTGGGTGGCAAAATCCTTCCTTTGCTATTATCATGAAAAAGAGAAACCTGGGAATCGGAAGGATGGCCGTGAGCGTTTCGAGGAATTTGCGCGTCCACGGTTACTGGGTACAAAAGGCTGCTGACAGAGGAATCGCTTGGGTGTCCATGCTCCGAAGAACAACGCGTTTCGATATCATCTCCATCCACAGGATTACTACTGTACAAGAGATGCTGTGCAGATGAATCAGAAGGATGACCATGTGCCGGAGGCGTCCCAACTATCGTCGACGACGGAATTGACACGCCGCCATATAACAACTCTTGAGTCGAAGAGTCAGAAGGGTGACCCTTTATCATGCTCCCTAAGCATGGCTGCGAGGCCTGGTTTACAACGTTCGATGGCTGAGTATCCTGGCCTGATTCCCCCACCGAAGAAGAACTGGGGTAGAGAATGTTTTGTAACGAAGAATCGGAGACCTGAGGCGTTCTTGTTTGCGAGGTTACGTCATCTATCCGTTCTGGCGTCTCTCCCTCATCGGAGCTTTTTCGCTTTTCCCCATATAATGCGAACTGCACAGACGAGTCTGAAGGATGAGATTTCGGTAAAGGAGAGGCGATCTTTATGTCGCTCTGAGGTGTCTCCCATGTTTTCCGTCCACTGTTTTTTTCTTTGAGATTTCCCAGTTGGGCAACGCTTTCCTCAGGAGCTTCCCAAGTTTTCCGTGTTTTCATTACAACAGTAACAGTATCGGAACTAGTTCCTGAAGGTGCACCATTGCCCTCGCGCGAAACAACACTTGCCTCTTCAGTTGCCTCCTCCGAAACCAAGTCCGCAGATCGACCCAAATTCTTCAGTTGTTCGGATCTGAGTAGCGCGTCCGTGTGTACACCACTAGCGATAAGAGATACCAAACTCGGAGACGCCACAGAGACCGTCGAAGGTCCATTTTCTCCTCCATACCCTGGCGAAGGTTCTTCATGAGCAACCTGACCAGGTTGTGAAGACGCAAGAGGAATCTGGGTACTAGTCTCCTGGGTACCAGACCTCTGGGCCAGTTGCTCTGTTAAGCTGTCTAACCGCGCCTGCTCCTGAGCCAGGAACTGAACTCGAGCAGTATCCAGTTCTGTTCGTCGGATACGCCACTGTGCACGGAACTCTCTGTATTCCACTTCACGGGTGAGTTCATCGTAGTACTTGATCAGATCCTCCCTGAAAAAGAAATGTTGATGATGAACTTTATTTATTTAGTGTCAACTGTATTTAGGGCTAGGGCGCTAATTGACCTTATTGGAGTTGAGCCTGCAGGCACATTTTCTTTTGTTTAAACTACATGCAAAAGAGGCTTAAGGGTCAATTCGATACAAAATGACCCCTTAGCCTCGTTTATGTGGCAAAACCGCTGATAACTCCGATATGGGCTATTGGGGACACTGAACATAGAAATCAAATCAAATCAAATCAAATCGAATCAATGTTTTTTTTTTTTTGGGGGGGGGGGGGGGTGCAGGGATGGCGCAGTGGTGAGAGCACTCGTCTCCCACCAATGTGGCCCGGGTTCGATTCTTAGACTCGGCGTCATATGTGGGTTGAGTTTGTTGGTTCTCTACTCTGCACTGAGAAGTTTTTCTCCGGGTATTCCGGTTTCCCCTCTCCTCAAAAACCAACATTTGACTTGATTTGTGTCAATTGTTAATTTCAATTTACAGTGTCCCCAATATGTGCTCCAGCGCTAGAACGACTAGACACTTAAATAAAGTTCCTATCCTTTCCTTTTCCTTTCCTTTCCTTATCTCAAATCAAATCAAACATTGATTTTTGTGGAGAGGGAAAAACCGGAATACCCGGAGAAAAACCTATCGGAGCAGAGTAGAGAACCAACAAACTCAACCCACATATGACGCCGAGTCTGGGAATCGAACCCGGGCCACATTGGTGGGAGACGAGTGCTCTCACCACTGCGTCAGCCCTGCTCCATAAAATCCACCACAAAAGAATAAAAGAGGTTGTCACCGGTTGAATATCAATAAAAGATCTTTTTAAGGATTTCAACTTGTCAGCACGTGTAGACAAAACCAAACAAAATGTCCTTATAATTTGGCAGGCAAAACCATCAATCAAGTGCATTGCTCGCCTCCATCAGACTTTCACCTCTCAAAGGATATACCACAGAACATGGGACGTAAAAGACCCCACTCACTATTCGCCGGCAATTTAAGTATCATGTTGCGTGACTCATGATTACCTGGCCTTCCTTTTCAGTTCATCCTCCACCGAGGCTGTGGTAACCTCTCTCTCTTTTGCTTCTTGCAAATACTTCGCATCCGCTTCTTGCTCTTCTTTCTTTGCCAAAGCTTTATGCTTGAGATTCAAAAATCGGAAGAGAGAAAAAAACCACGTTTTAGCAGCAGCTTCAAATTCATGTCCACAAGTCCATCTACAATCTTGGATAAAACTCGTTCAGTGGGAAAATGTGACGCTCTAATAATTTGTCTGTGTAATAATGATTAAATTCTTCTTAGTTTCCCCCCTCCCCTCATTCCAATGCTTAAAAGACGCTTAAGGCTTGCACAGTATTTTGCATCACATTATATCAACATTGGTATGGAGGAAGGGGGGAGGACCAATTTACTTTATGAGCACATGTCAAATGATGTTTAAGCTGGAATTCTTCCCAATAGTTTTGTCCAAGATTGTAACTTGATCAACGCCGATTTTAATAATCGCCAAAAAACAAACAAGCATTAAGTGTCACTAAAATGTCATTCCAATTTGATTCCCTGTCTAGCGCTAAACAGTGAAGAAAACGTTACACGCAAAACCCAAAGCCGTTCGAGATGGACCGTTCTTCGCCGTGGCATGCCGCCTTCTGAGCGGAAATAAGTAAACAACTTTTAGGCAAACCAAGCCAGCGTTGCGCTTACCTTGAAAGCCTCTTCCATCTGTTCCTTCAATCTCTTCAAGTCTTCGCGCTTTTTGAGCTCCACAGCATTCTTTGCCTCTTGTATAAGCTCTGTTTAAAATCAATTAAGGTTGACATATGAAAATGCTTACAACAATAAGACCAGAACAGCTTCAAGATTCTTTTGCAGTATTTTTTATATTTTACTACACTTAAGTGTCCACTAAACATTTCATTCGGAAAAAAAATAACCAATACACCAATGTAATTCCGCATTTTTATTATTTCATGCACAATTTACCTAAATAAAGACGAACTCTGAGTGAAACATATCTTTTCCATCCGTTCACTCTGCTATCAAGAGCAGATTATACGGAGTGGTATTGCGTTCACACCGAAAACGGAGTAAGCCCCCCCCCCCCACCCCCCTCAAAAAAAAAAAAAAGAAGGATTACGGAATTTTCCGTTCACACCTATACGACAATAGTCCCTAAAAATGCGCTTTAAAACACAGTTTAAGACAAAATTGAGACATTTCTTTCCGGCAGTTACAAGGCAAAAAGATATGGGAAGAATAAGAGGAACACTTTACTTAACGCGGGATAAGCATTGTCACCTTAGCGTATTTTCCCACACGGCTTTCACGGGCGGAGTAAGTTACATAGTGATTTAAATTCAGGGGGGAAAACCGGAAAAAAAACCCTCGGAGCAGGGGGGGAATCCATTACCATGTAATGCACCCCAAATCTGTGAACAAGAAGGATATGGTTTCTGTTTAAATTGGTGGGAATCGGGTGTTCTCACCACTTTCCTATCCTGCCGCTCCCCGCAAGCCTCCAACACGGGGTATCCGCAGCTGATTACCCTTCCAGTTACATACCCTGCATCCAGTAGGACTTACTCTGGAGAATGGACCATGATAGAGGGATCTGGGGTCGGTTGCTCGAAGCCTGGTTAACGCTAACCGTTGGTTAGGAGGTATCAAAACCTACAAGTTTCCATGCTATTTAACGATGGTTAGCGCTAACCATGCTTTGAAAAACCCGGTCCTGAAGTTTTTCTTTCCGTCACGTCAAAGGCACATTTAACTTTCTCTACCTACCTGTTATTTCCGCCAAAGCTTTTTCCGTTCTTTTTCGTTCTTCATGTATCGCTCGTTGCTTTTCGTCTTCGATAGCTTTCCTCTGTGAAATAACACGGCAGAGGTAAAATTGAAAGTAAACAAAAATCTAGAAATGTTAAACAACATGTGCATTGACAAGGTTTCAAAGAATAAACGACACCCATTTCTTCGTTTGCGAAATTTTTTGTTCACTTGAGTTTGTAACGGAAGAACTACTTGTTCAAACGATTTGCTTCACTAAGCGTTTTCGCGCGCAAGATGAAAAAGCTCCAAATAAATGCATGGTTGCTTCTTTGAAATTCGTAGGTGTCCGAATGACAAGCACATGCTTGGCACGTGCCAAGTAAAAATTAGCGTTGACAACGGCGTGAAAAAATCACGGGCGAGCGTGCGAGGCGTGCTATTTTTCGCCACGCTCTCCAACAACAAAATTGTAAATGACAGAGTCATTATGGTTTTTGTCATGTCAGCCCGAGGGGGAGAGGAGTAGGGGATGAGGGGAGGGGGCATGAGGGATTACAAATCTCATGTGGACTAAGTGTTCCGTGTCTTACTTCCGAGCTCCTGATTGTACAATGTACCTCGCTTTCCTTCTTTTCTTTGAGTCGGTTATGCATCTGCTGAATTCTATCCTTGTATTGCTTACACTCCTCTTCAATCTTACTCAATCGCCGCATGGAAAACGTCACTTCCATCGTTGGAATCCGGACACCAGGATCACAGAGGAAATGCTGCCGGAAAGTTAAGAGGAAAGACAAAATCGTATTATATAAAGGAGAACACATCATCTTTAGGCACATATGCAAAAATATGCAATTCGAATGAATCGCCAGTTCTTTGCTATTGATTACAGAAAAATGTAAAATTTGCCACCATTTTGACACATTATCCGCCTTAGTCTGTGCTCGGTTCTTCTCGTTGAACAAAGGGAATGTATGCTCATACATGTTACGTCCGATTAGCCACTCTCATATAACCCGCAATGCAGTTTGTTTTCCCCACAAAATTTTAAATAAACTATTGTTTTCAAATGCACTTGGCAAGAGTTGACATAATAATAATAATAATAATAATAATAATAATAATAATAATAATAATAATAATAATAATAATAATAATAATAATAATAATAATAACAACAATACCAACTTTATTCATTCCCATACAATGAAAGGGAGACATACCAGAAGTTGACCCTATACGATGGTATCCGCCCGGATGTTACTGATCTAGCTAGAGTCGATTTTGATGAGGGAGAAAAAATTGGAGTACCCGAAGAAAAACCCTAGACTCAGCCCACATAAGACCTCGAGGCCAGAGTTGAACCTGGGTCACAGAGGCGCGGTTGATAACCACTAAATCCGCCCCTGACTCCCAAAAGTTTATGCAAAATTTTGTGGGGAATACAAAATGCATTGCGGGTTATATGAAAGTCGGTTATTGCTTGACTTGAATGAAATGCGGCGTTTACTTTTGATTGGCTAGTACTTTCCCGCACTTTTTGTTTCAACCACCCATCCAACAACCACCGGTGCACAAGCCCGCGCAGTGGCACGTTTTCGTGGGCTTGGCGCCGACGACACACACTTTTAAGCTGCTCGCGTCATCTGATAAATCAAAACGAATAACCGGGAATAAAAATGTGATCGAAAATCTTGTAAACCGGAAATAGAGTTTGTTACAAATGTTGAGCAACATCTCGAAACTTAGCTCGGTGACCTTCACTGATTTTTTTGCAAACACATAAGATTCGTTTCTTCACATTCCCACAGAAAATTTTTAAAAGAATTATCCTGCGGAATTTTTTACATCTTCCAAAAGTGTTTTCATAATGTCGTTGTCATGGCAACAGTTAGGGACTTGCTGAAACCTTCAAAAAATTGCCTGACGATAGTATTAGTTGAACATCAAAAGGTTTCCATACTGAGAGGATCGATCGACATTGTTATAATCCCTTTCCATTGGAAACCCATTGTTACCTGCGCAAAACACTTTTGAGCTCCTTAAATTCTCTAAGCTGAGTGTTTTATGAGGCTGCCAATGCGCTGTTATTGGTCGAAATAATGACATCAAAAAGACGTCCAAAATTTTCCCTGGCAAACACCTTCACAGTTGCATTTAAAAAAAATACTGTACCTCTGGACAGCAAAGCTTAAGAAGGTTAATTGTTTTTCCACAAACAAAAATGTCATCGGCAAGTTCTCCTAAGAACAACGGGACACAATCGAGCTTGTCACGGCCGGTAATGACGTAACCTTGCGTCCAAAAATGTTTATCTAAAAAAGAAAATAAAAATATGAAACTAATTTGAGAGACAAGACTGGTGTTAGAGCAAATTCAAGGTTCCCTGAGATCGTCATTAGGGAGCCTTAAGGCCCACCTTCAACCGAAAGGCATTGCGTCCCGCGGAACAATTTTCATATATAAAAATCCAGCTAAAGCGGAAATTAATCCAATCAGATCGCTACGATAAGCAATGCGAATTTCCATAACAAAAACAAACAGTCGGAAAGCCTGCCGGTTGAAGGTGGGCCTTTAAGCACGCGCGTTTTTGAGACGCGGAAGTGGTTGTGTGAATCCAAATTAAAAGAGAAAACGGCTCACTTCCGGTTGCCGTCCGCGTCTCAAAAACGCGCGTGCTTAAGCTCCTTTTTAGGGAGCTTAAGCACGCGCGTATTTGAGACGCGGACGACAACCGGAAGGGAGCTGTTTTCCCTTTTGACTTGTCTTCACACAAGTACATTTACATTGCCAAGTATCTTTTCTCCACTAGAGACGATTCGTATAAAAATCTGGGAGACACCACTGTCCTGGCACAGGAAGTGTTCTCTTCCGGTTGCCGTCCGCGTCTCGAAAAACGCGCGTGCTTAAGCTCCTTATTGTAAAGAGCGACTACCAATATACAGCAAAGTTGCCCTTACTAGGCAATTGTGTGTAACCACAGCTATTATTGGTTAAAAGAGGAAAAACAGTTAGTGTTGCACGTGCGGCGCATTTCGATACATTTCTTTGCCGTTATCGTGCTGACAACGACGTGAAATGACGATAAATTTTTAAATTTTCTCTCCAGACATCCATACCGTTCATAACAATTTTAATCCTGGAATTGAGTAATCGCGAAATTATTAAAATAACGGGAAATAATACTTTTAGACAACGTTCTCACAGCCTTCGCCGTCGTCTTTGCATAAGGTCCCTAACGTTCACTTACCCCTGTACGCTAAGTATTGCTCATCCATTTCAATCATAAACTCGCCAAACAAGTCATTGCAAACACCTTTGAAAACCCAAGTTTGGACAAACCTGTGAAGGGCACACAAAAAAGTAAATTCAGAAGCAGAAAATTCCCCCTTTCCGATTAAGGCGCCTAACTTAATTAGGTAAAAATAAATTTAAATTTAATTTTTTTTAACGAGGTTGACATACAGTACGGGTAAATTTAGTCAGAGGGTCAGCCCTTCCGACATTCGATCTCACACAGGGCTAACGCTCGAAACCCCGGTCCCCTGCCGAAACTGCCTCTCCCCGCCCCACCCCCTATCAGGGGAAACATTGTCAAAAAGTGCACTGAGGAACTTACGTGATGTATGGCATAACACTGTGTCTTAACAGAGATAACAAGATGGGATAAAACGTAGAGCTTGAGTGTTCTAAACACAGCTGGTAGAGGTACGTCAAAAGCTTCACACCCTGCAAAGGGGAAAACAGAATTATTGCGCTTTCTTTGGAGACTATTCTACTGCCTATTTTCTTTTCCAGTTTTCTATTAACAGAAAAAACTCGAACACTGTTTTCCAAAAAGAACGCGTAATTTGAAAACGGAACAGTCTTTGTGATAGGGTCCTGGGAACCAAAGCTCGAAAGAGTCTGGACACGAATTTGAAAGAGATCGGTGAGAGGCGTGCGATTTTGGCGCCAATAAGACCTTGGGGAAAAAACGCATATTTTTATTTCATGAGATTTGGGATAAATTGGAAGGATAAGATGGGATGGGACGGTGGGGGAAAAGAATAAAATTGAATGGGAAAGGTTGGGTAGGATTAGATAGGAATATTATGGATGACGCTTTCTTTCTAACATAGTACTGTACTTGTACCCTTACAACTTACTGTAGGAAACTTGACTTTTGGGTCAGCTGGAGCCTTTTTAAATGCTTGAGAACACATGCACATATTGGCCAAAAACCTAAAAATATGATGAAATACATTTTCCAGCAACTGAATCCACCACTGAGTAAAAAAAAGACCTATAACGATTGAATATTACTTGACTGTAAGAGAATGCAACATTTAACACATTAATTTGTTACAAAATTATAGCTGAATTTTTTCCCTCGACAGCACGCGCTCTCATTGGTTACTTCGAGGTCACATGCCATCTAACAATAAAACTGTTTCCTGCCTAAAGTCTCTGAGCGGGCAACAGTGCAAAATTAGGATTCTCGGGAAACAAAGTTAACCGTTTCCCTCGGGACCAGTCATTAAGTGTTTAATAGCTATACAAAAAGAACGTCTAGAGCTACACGAACAGGAGCCCATCACCCGGAGCGTGCAACTTACCTATTTTCGTGCAACGGCGTTTTCACAAGTAAGGTTATTTTTAGATTGAATTTCCCGCTAATGAGACTCCCACAGGAGCCCGATGACCAATTACAAGAAATTAAGCTGACGTCATAGGGTCACCGAACCGGAACTGCCTTTGTTTTTTGACCTAATTCACGGGAAGGGCTAGTCTAAAAGTAAACCTACTTGTGAAAACGCCGTTTCACAGACGCTGTATGGAAGTTTCACGCTCCAGATGGGCTCCTGACACGAAGTAGTATTTGGTTTCGTCACCCAGGAGCATGGTGACACAAGTCGCCAGAAATTTCAAAGCCAACATACTATACACTAATAAAAAAGAGTTACTGTAGGGATTGAGATATTAATGGCTGAGGGACGTATGGAAAAGTAAGCTCTTGCTTTGCATACCTTAACTGTCTGCCTGATTTCTCAAAGGCAAAAGCTAATTGCAGTGGACTTTGTACCGAAGATGCTGTGAATTAAAAAGACAAAAAGCAAATAGGCCAGTGAATCTGTTCTTGGGGTTGGACTGGCACTAGCATGAAATGGAGGCGAACACAGATGAATCTGCTCAAATACAAATTATTTCCCCCACATCGGCCTCCATTTCACACTTGATCCAATTATTTAAATCTTGCTAACATGACAATGACTTACATGTATTGTGCAAGACTTCAGTGCCTTTCCTGGTTATAAATTAAGAACGGTGCCTACTAATATTCAAAGGTATTTTGGCGGGGTGTATGAATACACTGTATGTGGGAAAAGCAGATCTTAACAAGTGTTATTGAAATCCAAGAAGAAAATTGGGGGTAACGAAGATTAATTATTAAACATCAAGATTGGTAAAAAGCTTTAAAATACAAAGCAATGTATGCCATTCTTTTTCAAATTGAAGCTTAATTATCTCTGAAAAATGCAGGGTTACCCGCAATTCTCTTTTGGATACCAAGAGCACTTACTTTTAGAACGTATCCATAATAAAAACAGTAACATATGTCCAGAAAAACAGCATAATAAAAGCATTTATTATAATTTTTTATAGATACGATGAAATACCAGGATTTTAACTTTTACTAAAAATCACATCTTCACCGAGTGCAGTGAACATAATTATCATTTTTATCTTTTACATGTGAGAATATAGGTGTTGTCATGGTAACGAACACGATAAGCCAATAAAACGTGAGCTTCCTCTTCATTGTAAGGTACTTTTGTGCTTTAATATAATAAAAACAGGAAAACAGCCGCATGAGCACCTCTTTAAAACCTTGCCTGAAAGGGACCAGAGAGGCTATGCATTTCACAGACTTTAAACTTTGTTCCTTGTTGCTGGACCAAGAACATCAAGTCTAAAAGGATACATACCATCAACTGATAAAACAGTGGCCCGATAGCACTGTAAATAGTTTTGAAGAGCTCCTAAGAAAGCTTGTAAAACAAGACCAGCAGTTTGACCACGATGATGAGTGGCAAACTTGTTCAGTTGAATGTAATCTGTTCCCATTGCTGCCAGTCGAGCTAAGATGTTGACAAGCATCTCAGGTGATGTGCCAGAAAGTCGTACCTGTCTGCTTACATGGAAAGATAGGGTTACCTGAAACAACAAAAAAGAATTAAAATACCTTTGGTTTTCAATGCTCTTGTATCAAAAACATAGTAACTTTTTATTGCTTGTACTGCATCTAAAAATGAACTAAGGGTGCGTTCGATTGAACCAATTCTGGAATAGGAATACATGGAATATAAGATAGAAATCCTTTATTTTTACGGATATTCACATTAAAATTGTCACACATCTGCTAAAATGCTATTATCAACATATTTTTATTATCCTTGCTGCTTTGAAACGCGCCAAACATACCGTTTTAATCATCACTCCATGTATTCTTATTCTGGAATAGGGTCAATCGAATGCCTCCTAAATGACCCCCAGTTTTCATTGCTGGCAGGCTGAGATGAAACTTGCGGCAAAGTTCAAAAAAATGTCTGTGGAGTGCATTCACAGCCACCTTAAAAATTTGTGAATTTAAGGTTGCTCTACATCTGCTCCACAGAATTTTTGTAAGACGAACAAGTAAAAATAGTTTTACCTTGGCCAGCTTATCAAAGTGACTTTTTAGCAATGAAAAATGGGGGTCATTGAGTTTCTTTTAGAGATACAACTAACGACAAAGATAGGGTGTTTCTGGATGGATTTCTTGCTGCTATGATAACGTGTAGGTCATTTTGACTGATTTTATCACTTAACTGTACGGTAAAATTCTGCATCACACAGGCAAGTCTCACCTTGTCTAAGAGAAACGTTTTTGAGGGAACTCCAATGAGCACATTAATAGCATCCTTGATCAGGGTAACCATAGAAACCATGTCACGGCTCAAAGACGGAGCCTTGACAAGGTATGAAACTTGACGTATAACCGTGTCATAGAGGGCATCAAATACAGCAGCTCCAGCTTCAGAGAGATATGGCCTCTCATCTAACATGTCCCTCCTGTAAGAGACGCAAAAAGTGTAGTCAAGAACAACTAGAGTTTACAAGACGGTAAATTTGACGCAAAAATGTCAGGAATGGCCACAGCAACAGCAATTAGCTGATGCCTTGGTCCGTTTCGAGGAACACACAGACTCTTTGTCTTCCACGTGTTGCAAACGTGTTTGATGGTTCGCTTATCTTTGAGCAGTACTATCTCATCAGCAAACGTCGACTTATTTTTGCCCAGCAAAAGGATAGGCAGCCAAGAACAACTGATGATATTTGGGAGCACAAAAGCCCAAAAGCTCTAAAACTACCAAAGACTAACACATGCTGCTCATGAAGCCTGGAGTGGAAATAATTTTATGCACATCTCATGCACTACAATATTCTGATAAATTTACCACTTGAACTTGTCAGGATCTAAATCAAATGTTCAGCATTACCTCCCTTCCATCTCCCAGGTGTAAAATTTTTGTGACGGAAGTTTCAGCGCAGCAGACCAAATATCAATGTTGTCATTAGAGACCAAGCCTAGATCTGATGACAATGATGAATTGGAGCTCGTCTCAAGAGATTCAAAACCCTCATCATCAGCAATCTAAAAGAACAGTTATGATTATTATCATATGGCCCAAACAGCCCCGTGGCACTTTCATTGCAAAACTATTGGGAATATCCCCACATGAGGACTGTACACATTAGCGCGAGCAGGGCCGGAAAAAGCCATACGGCCCTACTAGGAACACGTACTGCTCCTTGCCATGCAATTTAGGGGATTTCATCACTTTTAAACATCCAAGTAATTAACAGCCAGAAAAGGAAATGCAAACAACATATTAGATACATTTTCCGTGCAGATTGTTTTTTCCCAACTTCATCTTCTAAGTGCTCATGAATAAATAGTGTAAAGAGCCCATATGACAAAATGCTTATTGACTGAGTTTAGGTCAGGCAGGACAAGAAAATATTTGGCCCTTGGACATGGCGCTCTGTCCGTACACCATGACCTCGGGCCAAATATTTTCCCATCCAACCCTTCCACTCAGTCAGTAAGTACATAATTTTTATTAAAACACACAGAGATAATAAAAGGGCCTGGATAAATCAATCACAGTAACTTTAACATTTCAATGATCCTTTTGGTTTTGTTGAATCAAAATGTCAACCAAACTGAGTTAAAGGAAAAATATTGTATGTCAAGCACAGTGATTTTCCCAAATAACTGTTGCAGGTCATTATGCTAACTGTTAAGCAATTAAACTATGCAGATTCAACTGATTCATGTACATAAGATATGATCTAAATCCACATACCTCTCTTTGTTCAGTAGCCAAAGAATGTAAAGTGCTGTACAAATAGAACATATATTAAACAATAATATAAACATTACAGCATTAATTTATAATTATTAAAACCCAAATTCAAGGCATCTATCACTTTCATCAAATTTGTAAAGTACTTCAATGATACAATGCAGCTAGTGCTGACACTTCTTTTAATTATTATTATTATTATTATTATTATTATTATTATTATTATTATTATCATACAATAAAATAGAACACACACTTAACTGACCACTCCCTGCTGGGGCTTTTCAGTGCCAGTGAAACACAATAAACGAAACGAAAGAGCAGAACAACAACAGTAAGTGAGTTACAACAATAATAACAATAATTAACAAGCCCTTGCGGGCTACGGGTCAATAGCCTATTATTGTTAAGAATCCCAACTGGCCGGAGCCAAAACAGTTGCCTATTTACAAGTGCAGCTGAGAAGTTGAACCAGGGACTACCAGGAACAAATTCAAGTAGTGGTTAGGACGGGTCTTGAACCTGGGAACTCTGGATGTTAAGGCAAGCACCCTAACCACTGGGCTACACTGCCTCACTGCCTATTATAATTGTTCATACTTTTAAAGCCTCCAGACTTACTTAAATTGCCTGTAGCATTATAAGTTAAAGAAGTGCTTACTTGGCGTCACTTGGAAGATGAGGCAGGCTGAGTTTCACCTGCATGTCATCAGTACGACTGTGCACCAATGCGCTGAACAAAGAAGTGCGGGCTTTCTTCTCAAATATGTCCTCACTATCATCCTAGAACACATGTACCAGTAGTTAAACTTTTAAGCAGTTAAGGGTCGCTAATCAAGTAAGAATAATAATAATAATAATAATAATAATAATAATAATAATAATAATAATTATTAGCTTTCTGGAGCAATGCAATGGTTCCAGATGACTCCAACTTGCTGATCCAAATCCTTAGGTGTTTACTCATAGTCAACTCTCATTCGACTCAAAAAATTCTTTGCCAAAGTTCTTCTTTTAATATGGACTTTCAAATAGGAAAATAAAAATTTTTACATCATGGGCACTTTAAGTAAGAGGATCACTTGTCCATTTCATCCATAACCCACACTTGCCAATTATACACATTTATAACATTTTCATGACAGTCTTACCTGACGGGAAAAGAACTTGGCTTTTCCTGGAAATGTCCCAGGTAATGCCTCAAAGATCTAAAAGGTAAAACAGGAGGTGGATTTCTTCTTTGTCCCTTTCACGTGTCTGTGAATACTTAAGACAAAACCTAATTTTAACATGATTACAATGCTCTAGCAGCAGCTGGCTTCATGTACTGTTCATGTTGTCGGTCACATTGTGCAATACAAATAAAGAAAATTGCTTTTTCAATTGAACCCTGATTTGGCAACATTATAATAAAAGAGACATACCTGGAATGTACTGTCTTGGATCTTTTCTTTGCTGGCACATTCTGGTTCAGAGACAACTGGAGGACACTCAAACAATTCCCTGTCAGAGAAAGGATACATGTAACACATATATTATATACACTTTCACAGGAAAGGTGCTTGTCACAACATCTTCATCTACATACATGACTGTACATCTACATGTTCCAGCACTCAGCAAAGTCCCTATTTGGCTAATATGGTTGTTTCTGCTTACATGTAGGTACATGTACTGTAGCCTCAAACACCATAAGCCTTTTTAGAGACATCACGCAAAGCTGGCCACTTTTACTGGAGAGAACACGACAGCCACAACAGCGAGGACTCCATCCCCTTCTCTTCTCAGTCAAATAGTGTGTGGGATCTTTTACATCTCACTGAGTTTATGAATAAGGGCTGTGAGACATGGCCTATGTTTTACATGTGCAGCCCTAATACACTGTACCTGCAAAGACGTGAAGGTCTATAAACCATTTGCAGATGAAATT
>OX421456.1:32781526-32799026 GCA_949126865.1 Montipora capitata
GCTGATTGGGGGCGCGTTCGATTGACCCTATACGTGGAGTAATAATTAAAACGTTATGTTTGGCGCGTTTCGATGCAGCAAGGATAATAAAAATATGTTTAAAATAGCATTTTAGCACATGTTTGACAATTTTAATGTGAATCTCCGTAAAAACGAAGGATTTCTAACTTGTATTCCATGTATTCCTATTCCGGAATTCGGTCAATCGGACGCACACTGAGTGAACCAATCAGGAAGCTAGAAATGCAATATCCGAGTAAAAATATTTAACAATTATTCGCCGAAGGCTCGGTGAATATCGGTGAATAAAACCGAGAAGAAGCCGAGGTTTCTATTCACCGAGCCTGTGGTGAATACTTGTTTTAGTATAATTTTATAGGCGATTATTTGAAAAATAAACAATTCATTTCTTCATTTGGCACCTCGACAAAACGACCCGCGGCCATATTGAAAAAACCGCTTAGGTGATTATAGGCCTATATCACTAATGTCCACACAATAAAGATTTTGCACGTTTAACCTCTCATTCAGTGCGAGGCTAGACGTGCAAAGACAATGCAAAGACAATGCAAAGACAAAGCCTTTATTCCCACGGACTCTAAAATGGCCGCCTAAAGGTGTATCGCGTATGCAACTAAGCAGCGTAGCGAATCTTCAATAATCACCTATGTAATTATATTAATTAATAATATGGGTTAAATTAGTTAAAAAAACATCGGGCTGCACGTGCCCCCCCCCCCCCCCCCCCCAAGAAAAAGGTGAATAACAAAACTGCTTGTTTTGACGACAAATGTAAGATTTCAGATGAATGAAATCTTCCATATTCTATATATTTATTTTAAAAGCGTTCTTGCGAATCCAGTTATAAAATACTTCGCTCATATTGTACAAGGTAAATGATATGGAAAATTGCGAAGTACCTACTAAATAGGGCAAAGTACATTTTGAAGTGGCTTTTTTCCATAACGTTTCGGTTGTCGTTGCTTATTAAACTCTCTAATAGTGGTTGCCAAACGTTTACAATGAATTGAATCGCCCAAGGGGAGAGTCAAAACCATGCACTGGAAGTAATTGTTTCCCTCTTCTCTTATCGAAAGATTCGAGGGCTCTCCAGGAAGGAATGCAATTTCATCCAAAATCAATGAGTTATTTAGATAAATAGCTATATAGATTTTTAGTTGAAAGGGCACTAAACAGACAGCTCTTGTCCAAAATATCTGTTACGATTCGTTGTTCGTTTGCCAACAGCAACAGGAAGCTGAAGCAACGACAACGGCGACGGCAACGAGAACGGCACAAATTAGCATATATAGTGGGGAAAAAACAATAGCTTTGCACGCCCTGCACGTGCGTTTTTCACTTTTGTCAATTTCTTCGCCGCCATATGCAATACAAAAACGTGAAATAGCCACATTTGAGGTGTTATGAAGAACGTCAGTACTAATTAAATTAAGCGCCGTTCCGACCAGTGTCATTTTTGAGGAACTACCGCACCCTTGTCATATTAAAAAAGTTGAAATAGAAGTGATTGCAATAACCTGAATTTATCATTTGAGATAACGTTCTCGTCGCCGTTGCTTAAGCTCCCTAATTCCTGTTTTTCGTTTACTTCACCCAAATTTCCCCCTTTAAAGACACCAAGAGCAAGGGGACACTCAATCGTCGCGCACCTTAGCGTGTGCATTTTTGGACATATCTACACTTACAGAAAAGTTCATTGGTTCACAAATCAGCTCAAGATGTACTTCCCCGAATTCTCGGCTTTCCTCTCCTCTCTCTCCTCTCATTAAAAAGGGACATTTCATTTGGTTTATTTCAAGTTGATTTCTATCCACTTCGCCTGGTAGAGCCATGATCGTGCTCGGCCATGACTTTATGACCTCAATAAGCTTGAAGTATTTTAAGAGAGAAATGTTATGATGTACGATCAATTGCATCACGTAGCACCGTTGTGTTGGCAGCTTTAGTATTGTGATAACCGAATGTTTTAACGTTTGTAGCCATTTGTAATGTTTAGTGATTTACAGTAGTCATAGTAAAACAAGGTGTCTTAAAAATTAAAGAAATGACATATTGTTATATAGCTGAGTTTATTTCCCCAGCAGCGCACGCTCTCATTGGTTACTTCGAGGTCCCTTGGCATCTAACAATAAAACTGTTTCCCGCCAAAAGTCTCTGAGAGGGCAAAATTGCAAAAATCTATGACGTCAGAGGGTAACAGTGCACTGTTACCTGCGAATGTTGACCAACGACTGCCGTTGCTGTTGCCATTGCTCGTTTTTTCTTTTTGTGCTATATAACAAATCACTTAACGACTGGTCCCGAGGGAAACATTTAATTTTGTTTCCCGAGAATCTCAATGTTTCCCCGACTACATAACTTTGAGGTAATTATGAAGTGGTTTAAGGAAGGCCCGGATTAACAGGCGTCTATTCGATAGTCTCTTTGACCAATCACACAACAAACATTGACCCAATCAGAACTCAAAGCGATTTGAATAGGCCATTTTCGAAATATCAATTCAGCTTGATAGTGAGGCAGAGAGGACAAAAACAATAGAAACGCGTGGGAATGAATGTGAAAAATATTCACATATCATCCACTTTCCTTTGTCTTTGTTCTCTAAATTTCGCTTTCAAGCTGAATTTTAATATATCGAAAAAGGCCTATACAAGCAACTTGCTAAAAGCGCGGGAAAAGGCACAAGAGAAACTCTTAAAAATTTTTATGGCTGAGACGGAATAGCTTCCGAATGGAAAACCAAAGAGTTGAGAATCCGCTAAATTATGCCACTCTCATTTTCCTCCAGAGTGGAGAGGATGTTGACTGGAGATGCCGGTTGAATCTTCTTGCTTTCATTAGTGTTCCATCGGGAAATACTAAAACGGACAGTAGATCTTTTCCAAATTCTCTTTGTCAATGCAATTATTTCTGACCTAAAATCTTTAAAGAAAGTTATAAAAATGAAAGGATTGCAAATACAGTTTGTATAGGTAAACAGCCAGCAGATAATCTTGATGGTGTTTAATCGACTATGCTGTAATCCATTTCCAAAATCAATCCAAAGCCATACCACTTGATTAGGAAGCATAAAAATAGCGAAAATTCCCACAATGGCGATAAACAACTTTGTGACACGTACGTTGGAATCAATTTCGCATCCGTGCTTCATGTTGTATGCCACTCGTGAACTCAGCCGACGAATTCGAGTTTCTTTCCCGGGAAGATCGCTGTTCGTCTCGTTGGCGAATTGAGAACTACTGGAGACCTTCCGAGAGATGACCGAAAGTTTTCGAGATTTGACGGGAACTTCCCGAACACTGCCGGAGACCTTTCGTGAACTTTCAGAGACCTTTCGAGAACTTTCAGAGACCTTCCGAGAATTGAAGAAAACTTCCCGAGAACTGACGGAGATCTTCCGTGAAGTGACCGAGACTTTCTGAGAGCTGACGGAAACCTTTCGTGAACTATCCGAACACTGTTGAGGTTTTGCAACTCGCATCGGAGATGCATTGCTTGTTACGTTGTAAAGCTTAATCAAGGCGAGAGCGTACACCGTTGCCATAAACGAGAGAGGCAATGCATACTGTGTCATGAATAACACCAGTGTGTAGGCTTGTCTGTACCACAGCTTAGGCCACTGTTCGAGGCATTCGTTATCTTGGAGTTTAAGGAAGATGATATAGGGAACAATAATGGAAAGCGACAGGACGTGGATGCCGCTTATTAGAAATTTGACTTGCCTCTTCGTAAGTCTTGGGGTAAATGGGTGCATGAGGAGACGGAATCTGTCCAAAAATAAAAAAAGATCTCTTGAGTCCATAAAGATTCAATCTACACAGGAGAAAATAAGGATTCTAAGAAGAAGCGCTAAGAAGACTTCTAGCTCGACACCTTCAGTGGGCTTACTCTTCTTCTTCTTCTTACCGTGAGGCCCACCTCCTCTTTAAAAGATTCTCGTGAGCGTGCAGTATAAGAAATAAGAGGTGCAGGTATTAACATGCGAATGAATGTGCAAGCGTAAAATCAAACAAGGTCTCAGTGTGCAAGTGAGAGTTTATAATTCAGAAAACATTAAGCTTTTGGCGCCATCAAACAATCATGTCAATCAAGCCATTAAACGTCATGCTGTATGTAGTTATGCAACTTTCGCGCCTAAAAATAACTTTTGCGAAATTCACAATTCTGGCCCTATATCAAACTCTCCTTCTCCGCTTCTTTACTTCCTCTTGATCCCGCCACTATAATATAGAAATCCTCGTTTACCCTGATCAGCACCAGAGGAAAAGTAGCGAATTATTCCCGTTCGTGCTGTTGCATAGAATGTCTTTACACAACATGGCTGCCGTTGCCTTGGTGATATGGGTGTGCGTATGGGTAAGGTAGGAAGCATATCGCAGGGAAAAGTTTTTGTCCTCAGCTTCGTTCCCAGAGTCTCTCCGGCTAAGCATTCGAAATGGTGGACGAGGCAGGAAAGACCATGTTTCCCAGTCGTGTCCGCCATTTTGAATGCGCTAATCTCCGGGAAGACCACGGAAACAGTGCCATCTTGTCCCCAGAAGCAGCGATAATTTTGGTCCGCAACAAGAATAACTTTGAGCCAGCCAATTGTTAAATCTGTTTTGCGCAGAATCAGAACTTAACTGAGATGAGCATATCTCCATGGCCAGTGGTTGTTATTAATGTTACTCCCCGAAAGGCGGCCTCAAGTATGACAGCAATGTTTTCTAACGTTTGTATGGTCAGTGCTTTCTCGTTGTCATGTTATATAAGGACTCACAGACGGATTTTTCGCGCGCTGCTAAGGAAGTGAAATGTTACTTCCGGTGACTGACGTCATCATATCGTGAGCTGACCAGAAAGCCCACTCACAATCAAAAATCACCACACGAACAGTTGTTTGCATCGAAGGTTTTTCCTCGCCCTTCCTCGCGCTCGTTCTCGCGATCAACTGCGCGTGCGTAAATAACTGACTTCCGGTTTGAGAAAAAGCAAATCTTTAAATTGAATTAATTTTTTTTATATGGCACGTTTCACCCCCAAATACAGAATATAGCTAAGCATTGATTTTTTCAAATCATCTTATTTGGAAATGTTATGGGTATTTCAGTATCGTTTATCTCTTTAAAAAGAAAATTTTTCAACATAAAAAGAAAACCATGCTTGGCTGGATGCATAAACGAATACAAATTATCAAACCACTGATTAAATACACAAATTGTGTAGCACGTAGACAAATTTAGAGTTTTCTTTTATTGGTCACGTGACCATGGGCGTGGCTCGATGACGTCATACGTAGGGTCATTGGTTTACAAAAGTCTCTCAAATTACTTAACCATTACATCCTTAGCAACGCACCCCAAAAAACACATGTCAGTAGGCCCTTAAGAAGGCAAGAAATTCCTTTGAAAGTAATATGTTGCATGTTACATGTGATCATTGGGTGTCAATTGCTATTGGGTTACGTGTCAAATGACACGAATATAAAGCTTTGGTTGGAGGTTCAAATGGAAGAACGGCCTCTGGAATGAAAAAAAAAGCAAGAATTTTGTGCAAAATGAAGTGGCCAACGGGTGTGTTTTTTCCAATTCACCGAAAACGAGCTCCATGTTTCCTGTGTTAGCGATATACATAGAGCGAGTTTCAATCGAGTGTCGTAAAACCAAAACCAAAGAATTATTTTGGCCAATCAAAAAGGGCGGATACAATCCAGTAAACCAATCAAAAGTCGAAGTAATTACACGTAGCCAACGCAAAGCGCGGGAAAATGTGAACGCGCGAGCAACGATTGGTTTTGGTTTCCCTTTTGATTGGTTGAAAAAGTGGCGCGAGAACTTTGAACCAATCACTGCTTGAGGCAATGCAAAACCAACGCAATTCGCTAATTACTTTCGACACTCAACTGAAAACCGCTCTAGCATCATATTAAAACAAATATTCCTGTTTTGGCCAGAATTGTTAACGTTTTTATCATTTTATGCACATTCCCTCTCCAACTGTGAGTGAATTTAAAGTTGCGCAGCTATAAAGAAGTAATAGTTGCATTTCTAGATCGTCACACGTTCGCCTTAGATTTAATATTTTCAAAATTTAACTTAAATAATTATAGCGTACACTCTTCTTGGCGTTCTTATTGATCCATGTACAGTAGCAGTGACCCATAAAATTTATATTTAACTAGTTCCCTAGCCTTAAAGGGGCAGTGTCACGATAATTTAGTCAACCGTCAAAACACTAAGAAACGTCTTTGCGTCAAAGATGACCAAAATATAATGCTATAGTTTTGTTACCAGTAACCATTGAAGTCCACTGAAGCTAGTCTTTGTTGTTTGTGGCCAATTGCAAGGATGAAGAGGATGGAAATGGATTGAAACTTGAAAAAACTAGCCAGTTTTCAGTCAAGTTTGGAGACGAAGTCTTCAGAAAGTCGCCAAAAATTTAATACGAACAGCTCTTTGTGCCATAAATACATTTCATATCTTTTCAGTGGTTTGTCAGGAATGTTGTACGTGTGACCTAATTAAAGTACTAATTTAGATTTTTACCCAGTTTTGACCTAAAAACAGCAAAGATTGCATAACAGTGCCCCCGGGTGGGTGGGGGGGGGGACTCCCATATAAAAAGGGGAGGGATGCCCGTCGTCTCGGTTAGGGGTGTAAATTTTGGATTTTGGTCTCACTTGAGGTGTTCTGGGAAAAACGCCATCATATGTAGCGGTGAAGATCTCCTTTAGGGTTGCGTGCGACGAAACATAGAAGTGTATATTTTCTACAATTACTTAGTCTTTTTATTTACTCGACTGATTCATATAACCTGAAAAAAGGCCTCTTTTAGGGGTCAAAAAAAGCCTGAGCCACGCCCAGATTGGTCTCCTTCAGGGGTTTAATTTAAAATTTCCAACGAGAATCCCTCCCCTCTTTATATGGTAGTCCCCCCCGGGACAGTGCCCCCTTAATCTAAAGGGTTCAACACATAACACATGGCCGGGAGATTCAAACCAGTGGAAGCTTTAGGTCGCAGTTTCCGATTTTATTTAAAAGATAATAAAAATAAAAATAATTCAATAAGTAAAGCTGAGTTCACCGGAACCATTTGAGACCTTCTTAACTCGATGAAAAAAAAAAGACCCTCTCTTGCTCGATCCTTTGGTGAATTTTACATGCTCTGCAAGCAGGGTGTTTCGAGTTACGCCTAACGAACCAAAATCATCGTATTTAAAAAAAGTCTTTGTTTTCGAATCAATTGTACGAGTTTTTAATGCAGACCTACAAGATCCGCACAGATTTGTCATGCTGTTAGATTTCCACAATGGAATGTTGATTATAAAAGACATCGCAAGAGGTGAATGTGTGGGAGATCACATATGAAATGTCGTGTACTCAACCGCGGATATGCTGCTAATATAAAGAGATTTAGCATACGTTTAAACGGAAAACGGGAAACTGGAGCGGGCAAGAAATGCAAATTCAAGTTTAGTCCGACCTTTGCAGTTTGCCGTAAACGAGATGTACCATCTCTCTAATTTTGAAGAGTGTGGTTCAAGTTATCGCAGGTAAGCGAACGACTTGGCGCAGACAAAGAAGACAAAAAGAAAAAGTAGAGGCACCGTCGGAAGTCGGAAGCCGGGAACATGCGATTGCGTTTCAAATGTTACCACTGATTCCAGAGTTTTTATTAAGCAAGCAGCCGTAGACAATAACCCTGCCGGTGCTCGCTGGATCAACTGGCTTGATCTGATCGGCGTAATTATAATTACAAGTTAAAAAAGTAAATATTTTAAGCTAGGAGCCGATACAACGTAGATTTGATTATTTAGTAATGTACGTTGTATCGGTTCTTGCTCAAAATATTTACTTTTGCCATCCATTGAGTTGTCAAACCATCTAAGGGGTGGTCGATTCGAGGGAGTGTTAAATACCGATAAAGTTAATTTTGTGATAGTAGTATAACGAAATTTTTTATACTTAAATGAGTTACTTACCTATCCAAAGATATCCCTGCTAGTGTGAGAGATGATGCGGTGGCGGTTAGCGTTGATGCCGGCCACAGAACGTGGCACAAAAACTCTCCGTAAGGCCATAGATATCCCCGCTCCTCGAGCACTAAGTCAAATGGGATACTTAGGAGCGGAGTAAGGAAATCGCACGCGCTTAGGTTCAACAAAAGTATGTTTGACGCCGTTTGACGGAGTCGACGATTGTGACAGATCAAGTAGAACACCAGGCCATTGCCGATGGAGCTAAGCGTTAAAATAGTGCAATAGAAAAACAGTTTTAAGGTTTTGAATTCTGCCGACTCACTGGATAAAGTGGCAGGGGTGGAACTGACAGTAATTAACGAAGACCTATTTGTCGAGAAAGACGGTCCCTGCTGGTTCAAGCTTGTACTGGCGTTCATTTTGGACTCGCTAACAATTTCCGAATTGAATCAAGTGAAAGTCCGTGGAGATCATCGGGTCGACCTCTATTGCAGACGAAGGCAACAAGAGAAAAATTGACTGAACAAAATTCTTCACTTTGCATATAGTATATGACTGTCATCGTTTTGTATTGATACGATACAAAAATGATACCCCGAGGTCACATCTGCTACTAATTAACTCGGCGTCAAAGCTACAATCTTGGACAGAATAAAATGGAACAGGAAACCCCCATTCTCCCCCCCCCCCCCCTCCCAAAGCAAGGATGAAGCCGCGCAAAAGGCAAAACGCACCATTTTCCCATCCTTGATTTGGGGGGGGGGGGGGGGGGAAGGGGAGTATAGATTTCCCATCTATTTTGTCCAAGATTGTACATCCGTATCAAACAGATCCTGGTTGGCCTTTGATAAGGGGATTAGTGATTTAAGTTAATTTAACTTATTTTTTTTTCCGATATTAGGGATCATAATTTGATTCCACAAAGTTGATGAGTGATTGAATACGTAAGGTGAGAAGTCAGGGATTGGGTCTGCCTCTTGGTCTCACACGCCCGCTAAATGAATTATTTTTGTTACTTCGTTTGGACAATTTCTACTGGTCATGGTATTGGCCGTTTCAGTCATTCTCATTTCCAGTACCTTATGACCAAGGTCTTGGGAACGAGGCCGCACTTTAACCTCGTTTTCAAGGCGAGTCCTAGTGCAAAATGAAATCAATCATTTACCTCTAAAATGTGTTATGAAGATAAAACTAAGTAATAAAAAAAAAAAATAAAATATTGACAAGAGCTCGAGACCAGGAGAAACTCAATGTATTTGTGCGACCGCGTGATCACTGGCCGATTTATTTTTTATATTGATTTTCTAACGCTGAAAAATTCGCCAGCCATAAGCCTTGCATAACTTGAGGATTTATCTGCCTTGGAATTGAGAAAGGTCCCTCAAGCGGTTCGATACTTAAAAAGTGTCTTTAGGCTCTGAAAATATCGTTATATAACCTAGTTTGGCTGTTGTACGTTGCTGGTTATGGGCTGCAGCTGTAGTCCCTGTTAAAGATTCCCTTTAATTAAAGAGGGAGGCAAACAAAAAAACATGTTTGTCCAACAACAACAACAATTCAGAGGAAGGAAGCAACTAGCACTAGTAGCCGTAAGAGCGCCGTTACACTGGGAAATTGTTCTCCTGTGAACTTGTCTCGCAATTTTGTTGCGACAAAAGCTCTCAAATTACGAAACACGTTGCTTGATCGTTGTTACCAAGAGTCAATCACTCTTGATGTTATACCGGTCAACCTTTCTTACAACTTGTCTCGTTTTCGATGATCACATGAAGTTAAAGGGAAATTTTCGTTGGCTGGTGTCGCAAACTGTTCCGACACAAGTTGCAGGACAGATGTCACAATGCGCAGTGCTTAAAAATTCCGAGCGTTGCAACCTTGTGTGAAGGGTTGCGGAAAGAAGAACCAAATTGTACTTTCCGGCAACGGTTTCTGCAACTTGGCCGATGCAATGTATCTTACATTAGGCAATGTTTCGTGCAACTTGTCTCGCCATGGCCATGGAATCAAAAAATTGCACAGTGTAACAGCGCCTTAATGGTTGTTTTCAACGATTACGACAACAAAAATTGCCTATCGCCGAAAATGGTGAAAACTCTTTGGCCTCTTGCCGCACTGACGTAACGATTACATAGATAGTTCAATGGCGCCATGATATAAAGATGATTGTCAACTTAACTTGCCGGTCTCACTTTTCATTCAGATAATGATTAGCGATAACTTTTTTTATGAGTCTTTCATTTGTTAACACGTATTCAAGAGGTGAAATGTTTTAACTGATAACAGAAGAAGATGTGATGTAGCAAGCAATAATTGCTTCATTAAAGCTTCGAGTTACGTACGTACATACTACAGTAACCGCTCCCAAATCCATACACTTTATTCCAAAAGGGCAGCCAATTTAGTATTCTTTTGTTTGATTGCAAATAGACCATTTTACAGTTGTAGCTAAGTTACCTGGCCTAAGAATGGAAGCGAGGCTACCGGTGACCCTGCTGTGATACAAACCTTTGAGCTTTTCTAATGTTAATTACAACAACACAATTTACATGAGAAAAGCAGTGAGGTTTGTATCAATACACGGTCACCGGCAGCCTCGCAGTCATTCATAGGCTAGGTCACTGAGCAAACAACTGTAAAATGGCCTATTGGCCCATTTGGCGCTTGGCCCCCTTCCAATCGTAAAATTCAAAAGAATATTTAACCTTGAACGAGGCCAAAAGGGCCAATTTGCAATCGTACAAAAGAACACAAATGGCGACCATTTTGGAATAAGGTGTATAGGGGCTTTGCAGGGCCAACTATATGTGTAGGGTTGTCCAATACACGCGAGGACGCACAACAGAACAGAGCTTAACGACGGTGCCTACTAATTCAAAGCTATTTTTGCGTCGGTTATTGAAGTCCAAAAAGAAAACTGGGGGTAACCTCGCATTTTTCAAAGATAACTGATGAATAATATTTGTAAGAAGCTTTAAAATACAAAGCAACGTATGGCGTTCTTTCTCAAATTGAAGCTTAATTATTTCTCAAAAATGCAGGTTACCCCCAATTTTCATTTTGGATACCAAGGGTACTTACTAACATCTACTTTCCCCGGATAGTTTTAAACGGCGCAAAATTATCACTGTAATGGTAAACATCACCGATTGGAAACCCGAGTATCTCGAGATACGCAGAATGTATGTGCAATAACAATAGTAGGCACCCACCTTAAGAATCCTATCTGGCCAGAGGCAACCCAGGTGGTTATTCACAAGTGCAGCCGAGAAGTTGAATAAGGTACTACCACGATCAAAGTCAGAGCGGGTTCTGAATCTTTGGATTTCAGGACAAGCACTTTAACCACTGGGATGCATTGCCTCCTTAATCTCTTAATCCTTAAATCATCTTGATACCTTAGCTTTTTCTGAGGAATACAACAAAAGGAGGACTGAAGATGATAGTTAGTATTACCTACTTTATTCAGAACTCAGGCTTATTTACTGTAGCTTAACACCAGATATCTACTAATTAGCTAACAGTTGAAATCAAATCAAATCGAATCAAAGCGAACTCTTTGTTAATTAGGTGAGAAGGGAAAACCATGCAGAAAGCTTATAGAACAACCTCACGGAGCAGAAAAGAAACCGACAAACTCAAGCAACAGTTTATGACTCCGAGTCTGGGAATCGAACCCAGGCCGCATTAATGGGAGGCTAGTGATATCACGAAAAATGACGGCCCTGCTCCGGCCCTTTCCTTAAAATTAGCGGATTGCTTCAACTAAAAAAAAAACTACTTGATTTAAAGTCGTCTCTTGTCTGTTGGACCCAGCTATCGAGTAAGTACTCGAAAAAAGAAATAAAAACTCTAGTGCAATCTTTTATCTCTAAAACCAAGGCTAACAGAAACGCGCCGATCGGCCATCATCTTGCAATCAAATAACATTGACGACTACAGTTGTTCACGTGCGGCCCATCCTTTCAATGACGATTGATTTTTAAATCCTTTTTCAAGGTGAAAAAAATTTCGCAATAGAGAGACTAAGCATCAAGTTTACGGCAAAGGGCAAACCTCGGACTAAAATTTGCATTTTGATCGACCTGAAAAATGGAAGAAACTCGTTTCATTTGAGCTCGTTTCTTGCGTGTTAGCAGCAGGTATCAAGTAACTTTTCAAAAGAAAGAGACGAGTTAGAATGACGTAATTTCCATGCTTTTATGACAAGTAGCAGCCCACCGTTT
Source organism: Montipora capitata (assembly GCA_949126865.1). Classification (NCBI taxonomy): domain Eukaryota; kingdom Metazoa; phylum Cnidaria; class Anthozoa; order Scleractinia; family Acroporidae; genus Montipora; species Montipora capitata. The sequence goes on from OX421456.1 coordinate 32,793,728, forward strand.
CGCGTTTGCCGTTTCATGCATTACTGTATTAAAATGACGGCATGTGTTCCCGAAACGCGTAGTCACGGCAACATACATTTGCGTGTTCTGATTGGTCAGAGTGGAGGGAGGATATTCAGGATTCCTAAAAGGTTGAAATTTCGATAACGACTAGAACGGCGTACCATATTCGTATTCTCAGTATTGGACTGGAACTAGCTTGCCGTGGAGGCTAATGCGGGAGAATCTTTGCAAATGCAAATTCCCCCGCATTACCCTCCATTGCAAGCTAGTTCCAGTCCAATACCGAGAATACGAAAATAGTGCATTAGAAATGCACCTCGTCTCCTTAGCACCGGCGATAGCGATAACAGTTCCGCTATCATGTCAACTGCAGCCCGAAAAATAGCAACCAATGGAAAGTGAGAGAGTAGTAGGGCCGTGCCCTCATTCGTCCATCTCACGGAAAATACTTAAGAGCGAAGATCGGTCTCGTCAATCTTGTCTTACGATGCCGATTACCGGAGATTTTTTTTTGACGAAAGATGATTTCCACGACCGGAAAACGAGCACCATTCTCGGCATCTATCCGAGGGTCGCTAAGAAAGAGTGTTTTTTCATACAACTTATTTTCTACCCTTTTCCAAAATCGATTCAGTCTCTGTCTTAGAATTGTTCAAGCGCCGTGGATACGGCTCAAGTTTCCAAGTCCACTAAATCACCAACTAATTTGCATTCTGAGGGTCCCGTCTCCAATCCAACTCCATCTCGTTTTGTCAACTGTTAACATTATTTGTCCTGGGATAGCCTGCGTGACAAATGCGGTGACAACAAGAACATCACGGGATATTAGGTTCATAATCAAATGCAAATGGGGGGGGGGGGGGGGGGGAGGGGGAGTCGCGGGGCGGGAGCTGGAGCGGGAGGAATCCATTTGGATGGGCTGTCAAAATGTGGAGCTGCCAAAAATCACCCGCCTGGAAAGTTGGCCATGCCATGCTGATGAGGCCTAATAAACAGCAGTGCATGGCTGCCAATGAACCAGGTGAAATGGTTATGAGCATGCGTCACGTGATGTCCACGAGGGTATGATGTGTTCACCTTGCTTTGAATATTATCAAAATATACGAATTAGAGAGCACCTTAGTGTTTTCCTTGTCTTGTTGCGGTTGACAATTTGTTTTATGGCCAAGTAGAGGAGAATTTCTGCTATTAAAGTCTGCTATGGAAATATTCGATCAATTGCGTTACTTCAAATTTGCGTTGCGTGACATTTCTCTTTAGCATCTGCCTGCAATATGGCGAACGTACTTGTTTTGATTCTGACCGCTGTTATTTTGTTTTTGCTTGCTCGTATGCTAAATCTGACAGACAATTCTCGTCTTCCCAAGATTTTCTCCTCCAAGAACCCGTTTATTGACAGAGTCTTGAAATCATGTCCCATACTGTTTGAAAAGTAAGTATGTGTACTCTGCAGATGCTACGGCAACTGAAAAGCGCAATGTGCTTGATACGTAAAGCAAACTCGTTTCTTTTTCAACTTTTTGTACTTGCTTCATCTAACCTTTTGTTGTCAAGCATATCTTCAAAATTTTAAACAGTAATCGGATGATTGCTTTTGTCGATGACTCAAAATATTTGTTTCATTATTTTATTCAGCGAATATTTGCAACTTAAGGTACGCAGTCTGACTTACAAATGTATAACTATATGTTGTTTGACTTCGTGCTTATTTCGAATTTTCATTGTTTCTTTGGAAGGGTGAAAACGATGAAATTTCCTTAATTTCAGTTATGGTTTTTACTTGTTCCTCCTTTGTGCATTTTGTACTTGTTATTTACGGGGTAATTTTCGTCCCTGGCTAAAATCCAATATCTTTGCAAACTCCACAAATATTCTCGAGCGTGGCGGCATTTGGGAGAAGAAGAGATTCGGTAAGCTTGGGCGTTTTTGCATCGTAGCATTTTTTCACTCAAAAAGATGACTTGTTTCCGTCACATTTAAAGGCAGAAAAAGAAGTTCTTCATTTTAATTTAAATGTTAATATTCCCGGTGGCAATCCTTCAACAGAGACAATCAACTGTGCAGACATTATTCTAATTATGCTAATTTCAGTTTTTCTGTATCCTAAAATTCTTGTTTCCTCGCCTTTTTTTGGCCACTTCTGTTGACTTTGGAATTGAAATAGATGGATTAAATGGATGAAATGATGGAATTGTCCCGAAGAGTTTCCCACTGACAAGTAAAATTGTCTGGAGTAAAATGCAATAGTGCAGATGGTCGGGAAGGAAGGAGTTACAGGAATACTGCTTTTGACTTGAAGTGGTATGTTTGCTAAGGGGTCCCATATTTACCAGTAAAATCAACCAGTGCCCCTCTTAGGAGGCAAGGAGTTATCCCATTCAACTCCCAAGAGTTTACTCTATCTACAGTGTAATGCTGGAAGATTTTACTTGTCAATCCCCCCCCCCCCCCCCCCCCCCTTGCAGCCTCTCAGAGCTGCAAGGGTAATGAGTCTTTCTCTGCTGATTCATAGGTATCAGCCACCATTGATCTGGGGTAAAAGCGGTCATTTACAGACCATTATTGCAGCCCTCTGTGGTCGTAAGTCCTGCCCGATACTGACAGGAACGTTACATGACACTCAGCTGGCAGATGGTACGTTAGTCACTTATGAGATCTTTGAGCCTCTCAAGAATGTGTCATTGGTTGAAAATCAGGTATGAAGTGTGTAATTTAGTTTTGAAGACCAGAGGAGTAACTTGCTTCTTTTTGGCAAAGTTTGGCCCTTGTCCTTGACCAGTGGCGGATCTAGGAATATTTTAAGGGGGTTAATTGAAAGAATCGAAGTATATACCAGGGTTTTCATTTGAGACCAGAGGCCCGACGTTTTGTCCGGTCATTTCCCATTCCATGTCTGGTAGTTTGATGCCAATATTTGAGGGGTTTTGAATCCACCCTTTCCAGGGAAACTGATTCTTGGTTCCAGCTGGATACACTGGAAACAGTGTTTCTGATTGTTCTATTTGAAAAATTTCCTAGAGGGGCATGCTTCCAGACCCCCCTAGGTAGCTCATGCCTTCATGTCTGGTGCTTTCAGAAATATATCCACTACTTTACAAACTTTCGAAAACCCTGACAAGTACTCTGACAAAAGTCCAGGTAGTTTAGGCTGCCATTTTGACTTTGTTTATGTTTTTGCATTAATAAAAATGTTTACCTCAGGTAAACAGTATCTGTTCCAGCAAAAATAAAAATACAAAAGGCAGCTAAATAGAAAAAAAAGAGCCAAAATGGGGGGTTGCTAGCCACCCTATTCACCCCTCCCCCCCTCTGGATCTCCCCTGTTCACATGTGATGTCCTTAATAAGAACCACTCCTCTGCCTAATCAGTTAACACTATGAAAATAGTTTTATCGCTTTTATCATAATCATCATTGTCTTTGTCCTTGTCAGCATCCCCAATAATAATAATAATAATAATAATAATAATAATAATAATAATAATAATAATAATAATAATAATAATAATAATAAATAATTAGCATGTCGTACAGATCAGACAGTTGAGGCTAACAAACCAGACATCGTGGTCATCGATAAAGTGGCCAAAGAATGGCTCATAATTGATGTTGTTATATAGCTGAGTTTTTATCCCCTGGCAGCGCGCACTCTCATGACATCTAACAATAAACTGTTTCCTGCCAAAAGTCTCTTAGCGGGCAACAGTGCAATATCTATGACGTCAGAAGGTAACAGTGCACTGTTACCCGTGAATGTTGACCGACGACCGCCGTTGCTGTTGCCCTTGCACGTTTTTCTGTTTGTGCTATATAACAAATCATTTAATGACTGGTCCCTTCGGGAAACAGTTCACTTTGTTTCCCTCAAATCTGAATGTTCCCCTCGGCAAACATTGAGATTCTCGGGAAACAAAATGACCTGTTTCCCTCGGGACCAGTCATTGAATATTTAATACTTGGAATGGCACATGACCTTGATCTGGATGGATTCTACAAAGAGTCCTGGAAAGGGAATGAATTAAGGGATTGGGAAGTGAGATGAACTGAAGGTCATCTGAGGCCGTGGGAAGTGGCCTGATGCCTCTGTTTCTCCAGCGAAAGCTAAGTTGAAAAACAAATAATAATAATAATTGCTTTATTTACCATTCACCTCAAGGGTGTTTCATGCCCGATGAAACAATAATGCAAAGGAAGGGGGAGGAAATGGTTGGGTTAATTCTTCTCAAAAATAATTATTTTTATAGGAACAGCTCACCGTTGTTATCGTTCCTGGCATTGCCAACTGCAGCGAGACACAGTATGTCCGTACATTTGCTAATTATGCTATGCAGCAAGGTTTCAGAGTAGCTGTTCTTAATCATCTGGGAGCAAAGGAAAAACAGGGCTTGTCTACTCCGAGGATATTTACGTATGGTGAGTACCAAATTGTAAAACGCACGTGCAGGGCGTGCAGGGCCACGTGCACGTGCACGTGCGGGGCGTGCCTTTCCAAACGTTCGCAACATTTCAACTCAACATATTGCAACGTTGTCGGACACAACATGTTGCATACGGTTGGCCACCCTGCTGGGATATGTTGTAACATGTTGGATCAAATTTGAAAACGGTCAAATTTTTCGTGCAACATTTTGGATGTTGCATGGTGTTTTACTCGTTTGGCCACGTTCACGCTTAACGTTCACGCAACATTGTTGCACTAGGGCATGCGCGTTAGGTCCGCTTCTTGTGCGCCAGGGGCCGGGGGCACATGATCATTGACTTGTTGGATTGAAAATGTTGCGTGCGTTTGACCAGCCCGTTCAACACATGTTGCAACATCAACATTATGCACGAATGTTGCAAGATGTTGCGTTGAAATGTTGCGAGCGTTTTTCCAGGCCTTTAAACCTATTTTTTGTGGCGTTCTCGTAGCCTTCTTTGTCGTACTTGCGTTTTCAGCTGCGCGCTCGCGCGTAAGTCACACGCAGTTCTAAAGCTGCTCGCACAAGCTCATGATTCAAAATGGTTCACCGGAAATAAAAAAATATGCGGGTGATTTCGCTCAGCTTTCTTCTAATTTTTTTATACATGGAATGTAAACATCTCCTATTCACAAAAGCTACGAAAACTTCCACAAACGGTTTAATTAATGGTCAATTAAATCCGTTTGTGTTGGCCTGTAGCTCTGCTCGCGCGCGGATTAGAATGAACGGGTGACGCATGCGTAAATGCTGATCTTGTAAGCCCCTCATTCTTCCTGATTTTTCCAGATTTCACGCGTTTATGTCTCTGCTTCTGGAAGCTAAATGTTTTTCATT
>OX421456.1:32804026-32829026 GCA_949126865.1 Montipora capitata
TTGCTATTCGAACAGGATTCTTCAGAGTGTATGCAATAGAGCTATCATTCACAAATAATATCGTAACACGTGCGACTAAATCCAGGAATTGCGCCGGTCTCTCTTAACTTACAAGAAGTAAGTTGTAAACCTAGATTATTTTTTGTTGGTTTTAAAACTTTCAAAAAGAACCTTTTTGAAGAAGTTGCTTGAACGATATCAAACGCGATTCAAATGCTGGCGATCATACGCAGTTAATTAACCACTTGACTACCGCTCCAAACATGACAATATATATTTTTCTTTAAACGCCGGTGGTAATCAGTGAAGGCCGAATTTTAATGTCTCCTACAAACTCCACTCAAAAGTGATAAGCAGCAGGAGATGAAACACTATACAAAGTTTAAAAGACTCTCTCAAATCAGTCACTGTTTGCTGGGATCAAAACTCAAAGAACACGAGACTAGAAAATATTGTTTGAACAGTATTGGCACGTTACTTTACAAATCTTAAGAAATACGACTTACCGTTGTTTTTGAAAGTGAAGTGTTTTCGCTTTATAGAAGAAGCCTAAAATGGAAAATTGTGTGTCATGTGCAAGCGTTCAGCGCAAAGTTTTCATATTTTGTCGAGGGGAACAGAGAGCTGGACCAAAAATGCGTGCTGCACGTGCAAAAAAGAACGCACGTGCAGCACGTTTGGAGTGACGATTACGATGAAGGGTGAGGATAAAATTCCATTTTATCGAGATCAAAGATGATCATTGACGTTAATCATTGACGTTAATCCCATGTCTGCATTTCTTTCAGATAAAAATTCCTGTCCTTCTTTTGAATGCCTTAGACGACCCTTTGGTCCCTGAGGAGCTGTTTGTCACCCCCCATAACCATGTCAGTAAGTATTTTTAAACGGACCTGGTTCCACTCTTTTGCCCCAAGCGATAAGCGAGGGAGTGGCAAGCACACGCAAACGAAAACTCGTTTATCGCGAGAACACGCGCGTGCTAAAGTGTTCACACGACAAATATCGGACTAAATACGTTTTTACAAAATTTGAAAGTTAACCGGACTGCACGATCCAAATGCCAGTGTGAACACAGCTCATTCTCGAAAAACCCATTTTTCTGACTTTTCGGAGAGAATTGTAAAGCCGCTAGGATTGTCTCAAACGTACGCATATCATCTCAAAAAGGATGAGTTTGTTCGCTGGCTTCAAATTGAAGGTCCAAGACAGGTCTAAATATGTCTACAAAAGGAGATGCGCATCTTTTCGTCACAAATTGTCCCAAACTTTCAACCTTACTTGTGTCCAAAAATGAGGCGATGGATGTCACAGTGTCTCCATAACATTACTCAACATTTCGCCATAAGCAAACGTTAACTATCAATCTCAAAAATCCCTATATCTTTCACAAAAGGATCAATGACTCCGGCATTTCTGAGTGTCATGATGACAGTTGTTGAGATCGAATAGGCGAAACAAAAGAAAGCGAGTAGTGTAAAGCGAAAAACAGTTCAAACTAGAATTGAAACGTAGAACAAAAGAACATTACAAAAGCGAGCTACCGTGAAAAGGAAAACTCGACAGAAAGCAACACTTACATTCATCTCGAAGCTGGTTCTGGAAAACAGCAGGAGAAAGCTGAATAATTGGATAAACTCAAGACAAATGAAATTCCGTCAATATCTGACATCCGTTGGTGTGACTCTAAACTTTAAGTTAATACTATTTGAAAATGACTTCATTATATTCCTTAACTAGCACGGGCAACAAGCTAACGTTGAAATTCCTATTCGAGCAAAACACAAAAACTACTAATGACCAGGCTTATAGCCCCTAACACCCAACTCTAATGCTCACTCTATGGTCACAAATAGGTACGGTTGGCGTCTTGACTGCAAATGGCTTGATGACATTTATCAATTGCTGCCGGGATTCGGGTTCCATCTAGGTAGCTGTATTTCTGGAGAAAAAAGAGCGAATGTAATCTACAGGAAGAGGCTTTGTCCAATCCCCTGAAACCTTCTCCCTTTTTCATGTTTAATGTTTGTCTCTTTTAATTTATCGCTTAGAATGCAATGAATCAGCGATATTTGTGATCACACATCATGGCGGTCATCTTGGATTCTTTGAAGGAGGACTTTTCGATGTCGAGCCAGTCACGTGGTTGGATAAAGCATTGATGCAGTACACTATAGCAGTGATAAGAGCAAATCAATCAGAAGATCACTCATCTTTAGGCAAACAAATCAGTAATTTTGTCATTGCATCGTAGGAACGGATTCAAGAGCCTCCGTATCGAGTGGTACCTGTTCTTAAAACTCAAAATTAGGTAGGACATCTCATTACAGTTACACGACATAACTTGCCCCACAATTATGAGACAAGTTCACCATCGCAAAGGGAACCTCTGAATTGGTTAGGAAAATTGACAGCATAGAAGACAAGGAACAGTTTTCCGGAGATAAAAACTGCCGTATGTTCTGAGAGAATTTAATTTAGGGGTAAGCAGCTCTTCGAAAACCTTTAATTTCCATCAATTACGAATTTGTGTCATCTGTTGTTTCTAGTGATCTGATTCAATCTTTGAAATCTTATCTTCGTTTTCGCGCTAAGTGAGAAAAAACGGATTTACCTCATGTTATTTAAATTAAAAGAGAAAGTCCACAGTTTTGAGCTCTGTGAACGAACTCTACTTTTAAAACCCAATTTAATCTTTAACTAAAGTCGCGACGCTATGGTCGTCTGAGACCAGTGGGTAAAACATATAAGAACAATGAAAGAAATTAAATCACATGAAGTAGATGTAAAATAATCGGGTCATTTGCATTATAGTTCGCGATATGTGTAATTATCGTTGTATTTTCGTACACAACTTGGAAATTGGCAACCAGTGTCTATCCCCACTTTTCTTGTCCGGTAACATTTTCTAAAAAAAAATAACCTCGCTGATTGTAAATCATCAAATTAGTATTTTTGGTAAGTGTGGTTATAAATCAGTCAATGTAAAGAAAAATTAAAATAAAGGTGAGAATATTTGGCTGTGCAAATTTCTTATTCTGCACGTATAAGTATACCTCTAACTAACCGAATTCCAGATCCGTACTGTAAGTTACGGACCGGGTCTTTCCCCCGAATGATTTATAAATGAACGGGAAAAACGAGGATCTGTACCTTTCAGTAAGGACCGAGAGACCAGGTTAGTAAGATATTTATTGTATCTCCGAGGTATTCAGGCTCACGGAAAAGCAAATTAGATGAAATCAAGAGCAACGTTCAACTGCCACAAATGATTGACATGCGTGAAAATCTGAAAACGAATACATCTTATTGGCTTCACACGTTTATTTCACATTAACAACGTGGAAACCGTGCTAGGCAATGTTGCGTCAAAACTTCAAATTTAGCGGGCCGTACACTGAGCTCAATTAGCCAATCATGGTGGGCGTACTGTCTGAGAGCTGTAATTGTGGACTCGCAGCACATTTCTCAACTGTAGCATAAACACAACATGCGCAAGTTTAAAGAGGCTGTGTCACGGCAGTGTAGTTGACTTTGGGCTGTTTTATCATTTCCTCACCCCTTAATTCTCGCTATACAACTCGTAAACTCTGAAATTACTTTTAAACAACACAAACCAAAGCTTCGTGACAACAAAATATCAGTCAAGCATACATAACTGAAGTTACAAACAGAGATCAACTTTGAAAAACTGTTGGGCTGAACAGTTTTCAAACACCCCAATTACAATCCACTTTAATCTTCTTCAATTTTGCCCATCCCTGTCTTCTTTTGTATTTGCTGTTTTATTGCAACCTCTCTTCAATGTTCTAAGTAGTTATTTTTACGTTTCGCTTGATTTGGTTGCCAGTTTCCAGTCGCTTAATTGTCTGAATTCGTGACACAGTCCCATTAAACACGAAGACGCACTATAAAAGGCGTGGTGCCTCAGGCACATGCAAATGATTTATCAATCAACCGTGGACGCAACCGAGCTCTGTGATAATTAATTTTGTGCAATAAAAAAGCCCCTTATGGCAATGTGTCCGTAATATGTCATAAAATGTTATCTGTCGCTCTTGTTTCAGTTTAATCCCCATTCCATGTCTCTCGCGTCTTCGTGTTTAAGTCGCAGATGAGAGCCAGTCTCAACTTGATGCCTTGCTTGCTGCCCAGGGACCCCTTTCTGGAACGTCCCGAAACTTTACGGCCCATTTTCGGGTGTCGCAATTCCCTTTGTATCTCAAGAACGGAGAGGATTTAAGTGGTCATACTTCACAGTAATTTTTCTTTTTGTTATCTTAAAAACATGTTAAAAGATCGGCTTTCCAAAACAAGCGGTTGGCAGTTTCACACATGGCTTTTCGGGCCCGAAAAGTTATCGGGACGTTCCAGAAAGGGGCCCCTGAACAGTGTCCTTGAAACCTTCACCACTGTTAACTGCTAATGGAGATTGCTTAAAAATTGTCTAGATTTCTACTTGTATTATTCCTTCATTGTGGCTTCTCTTCGTGTAATTTTTTTCCATCAACCGTCTAGCTGCTTCTAGTGGCTACCTTGTAACTTCCTGTTTTGATAACTGATCAGTCTCCTCGTGTTTGGTCATCACATTGCTGAGATCCCAACAAAATCTGCAATGAGATAAACACAGGACAAGAAGGGGCCGGGTAAAACATACGCTTGATTAAACGTTATACTTCAACGTTTAGTAAGTCCAGGGTGCTTAATTCCACCTTACCCTCGCCTTCTTTCCGTCTTTTCTCCTCTTTCCCTTTTTTGTCCCCCATTCTCTCACCCTACCCTTCTAATTGCCCCCGTTTCCCCTCTCCTTTACCCTTGTACTTCCTCTCCCGTTCCCCTAGGATTTCCCCCTTCCCTATCCCCCTTCCCACTTTTCCCCTTCCCTTTTTCTTCCTCCCCCTCTCAATCTCCTTTTCCTTTTCCCTTTCCTATTCTCAGCTTGCCTTCCTCCTTTTCTTTTGGTTTCAAACCGAATTATTTGATGTCTTTCTTTTTTTCTTTTTTTTTTACCTCCTTTTCTCTCATTTTTTTTCTCCCCTTCCTTCTTTCTCCTTTTCTTACCCCTATAGGCCTTAATCACACTGCGGCCATGTTGAGTCCCGAGGGATTGAAAATTTTGTTTCGCGCACCGAAACTCGTTCCCAAACATTTCAACTCAAGGCTCGGGGTATGAAATCTATTGTCTATGGCCAATATGGCCGCGGCGTGAATAAGGCCCATTTCCCTGGGCTTCGTGTGCCCAAAAAGCGGAGAATCAGGCTCAGTAAATAACCCGCAGAACAAGTTATTACATTGAATATCATTACTGACATACTAGTATTTAAACAATATTAATACAGTATTGGAAGAAACATTGCTTAACGTTTGGTGCGTCTCGGTCCAGAGTTCGATCCGTCAGTGACTTCAATTCATGTTTCCTCTTTCCTCTTATCCGTGTACGGCTATGGTTTTTATACCCGCAAAACGAGACACTGACCGAGGGTTACCCCTGCGCTCCCTGTTTATACCAAGTTAAAATCTGATCAGTCGTCAGAGGTTGGGGGGGGGGGGGGGGGTGGGGGAGGGTGGTTAAGCAAGGATAACGGCAAACGTCAACGAGAACATCACTCCAAAATATAACTTAGCTCTATCGCAAGTATTTCGCGATTATTCCGACTTGGTCACTTTGTACAATACGCGCGAACTGTCCTGTAACTAGATGGGTACGAACGGTGAAAATGAATGGATCCAGGAGCCTCCTGATGGATCATTGATATATATGCCCACGTTGTCGTCAAAACGGAAATTCGTGCAGCACGAGAATTTTAACCAATCATATTCTTGCTTTGTGGTGATGTCGTTGACGTAGCCGTTGTCTTCGCTTAAACTCCATATTATGTTACTGGCGCCAGTCCACCTTTGCACCAGGATCCCGTGCCCTTCGAGGTAGTAGGGACCTTTAGATCCTAGGACGAGGACGAGAACGAGTAATCTTACTCTTTTTTAGCAGCATAGGTTCCTCAGATATTCTTATTGCTGGTAACTGAGCCTTTCCCTGATCGAAAAATGCCAAAACTAGCTACGACCGTGTTGGTGACTTGTTTTGGCACGGCGACATTTTTGCAAAACCTCGCACTAAAATGACGACGGTATCACGTTTTTCCCGCCAAAATGACGCTGGTTTGCGGGCGCTCACTGTTGTCGTATAAGAAAATCCCGTACTCGTAGTCGCTCTCGTCCTAGAATCTAAAGCTCTCCATTTGCTTTCCAGCCAATCACGAGCCTTGCATAATTATTACTCTTACGATTGAGTATGCTCACTCGTGAAGTCTGAAACTTCTTAAAAGAACTCGTCTAAAACTAGTCTGGGACATAGACCAAGTATTTAAGTCTTACGTTTCTGGTTGTGAGTGTTTGCATGTAGAATTAAAAAGCGTATTTGTTATTTTTCTTCAACGAAGACGGATTTCGCCCAGCTAACGAGGATCCGGGAATATCATTTTCGCGAAGAATTACTGCTTCATTCGCTTCACTACTTGAAGGCCCCATACTATTTTTTTTGGCTACCAAACCTCGCTTCCATGTATTGCAACCCAGGCCGTTTCGCAGGTCCGCCATTTTTGAATAAGGTTTATAACATTTGGCCAACTTTTGGCTCGCAGAAGTCTTTATTGCGCGCTGGATGGGCACCGAAACAGATAAGCAAAACTAATGGCGTTTACTTACACGTTGAAATTTTTTCCGCTCAAAACCTCGAAAGACATATCCTTTAGTGACTGCGACCGTTAGATTCGCTCCAATCTCGCTCATCAGCTCGCAGGCCTTCTGTCCCGTCCTCCCTGAGTACTGATAATTGTAACCCAAACAATCAGGAAATCGCAGGCATTGATCCTCGCACTGAGTCTCTGAGAGAACAGACTGAGTCCAAATCACGTGACCCAAAACCTTTCTGTCTATGACAGGCAATCCGCTAATTGGAAAAAATACGTTTTGGCCAACACATTTTGGGACTGGATGAATTGAGGGACTGGTTGTCGATCTGACGCTCTTGCTATTTTCTATTTCTGGTTGTCCTGGATAGGGCAAAGAAAATTATGGTTCATACAGAGAAACTTTTGCTGACATCTGTTGGCGTATTTTCTCGTAGTTAGGTTGTCTTATTTATTAATCCTATGACTCCCAGCAGTGATTAATGTGTAAATTCTCACAATTTCAATGAAATGTCAGTCAAACAGGTATTGAGAATGAAGAATAATATCGACTTAATGAGAAGTGTGATCTTGATATAACACCAAATTCTAATGACTATCCAACAAAGAAATCCATCGAACTAGTTAGGAGATTGAACGTTTCGATCATGGGGGTATGAAAGGCTTAACATGCGAATGGATGCGATTCTGTTTGTGAAATACATCGTACTTTACACAAAGTGACTTCAAAGATTAAACGAATTTAAAGAAACGATATATGAAAAACGTGCATTTATTTGAGCTTTGGAAAGAAGGATGTTAAATTATGGTAGTTTTGAAAGTGCAACCTCGCTCCCAGGGCTTTTCACCATCGAGATCTCGGCGTTGAAAAGCCCTGGAAACGAGGTTGTTGAAAGTGATACTAAAAAATGATGAGTCAAATTCCCCACCTCCGCGGCAACATAATTGGCCAAAAGTATCAAAAGCCCCCACCCTGGTGGCGAGTAAAGGTTGCCAAAATAATACCCTTTAGACTTTGCTGCACACAATAAAAGAGCAATGTATGTACCACTGGCCTTTTGTTCCACCATCTCTCACGAGCGCGGGAAGTTCATTCTAACGTCTTCTGGGTATTTTCCAAGATGGCGGAGTTTTTCTCCAAGCAACCTAGTTCCCAGGGCTTTTCCCTCACTACTTGGTTTCCAATCCCTCTTCATTATCCAAGATGGTGGTCATGTCAAATTCCCCAGCCTGGGGATATCTCGTACGATTAAAATCCCCACCCTGGGGGACAGACCTCACAGTCAAAGTTCCATGGCATTGGTATCGCAGAGGTCATAGGTTCAAATACCGTTTAAATTCAGGCTTTCTGTAAATGGTTTGCCACCAATGGCTAGAGACAGATAATACCGTAATGTACAATTGCAAGTGGACGAACAAAAGGAGCTGATATGAAATCTTTTGTTTTCTTCCACCAACATGGCGGAAATGACGTCAATGCAAACCACCCAAGTTCGCAACTGCACTGATATGAAAATTTAAAAAAAATACATACCATGAGCATTAGATCCCCCATTACCTGAAAATGAAAAGTGAAGTTAATCATTTCAACTGCTACGTACGGAGGCGGCGTGGTCCCGTGATTAGGGGCGCTGGGTTTGCAAGCGGTTCCCCCCCCCCTCCCCCTGCCTGGGTTCAAATCCCGTTCTGACCTCTGGTATGGATTTGTTTCTGGTTGTCCTGGATTCAACTCTACCGTGCTTTGTAAAAAGCCAACTGGCTGTTTCCTGCCAGTTGGGGTTCTTAATCATGTTTCTGTTAAGTTTGAATTGTTTCTTTCAGATTATTAAAAACTGCATTGGGTGCCTGTAAACTAGCTTGATAGCTACGTGCACCTCCACTATAAGCAAAGCGTTTACATTTTTTTTAAACAAAGCATTTACAGTATCGCAGAGGTCGTGGGTTCAAATGCCGTTTAAACGCAGGCTTTCTATTCGTTCCTAAAGTTCACATTTGCAATGATCTGAAAATTAAAAAATGATACATACCATTAGCGTTAGACCCCTGTTGACCTGAAAATGAAAAATAAAATCAATCATTTCAACTGTATTTTCATTGCATTAGTATCGCATAGGTCATGGGTTCAAATGCCATTTAAATGCAGGCTTTCAATTCGTTTCCAAAGTTCACAGTTGCAATGACCTAAAAATTAAAAATCAAATCAATCACTTCATTTGCTACATATTTGCATTGCATTTGAATCCTTGCATACGGCGGTTGCGCCCGCAGTACACGCGGCAGTCAAACCTTGACTGTCCTCCGTAAGTGGTACGTTTCATGTGTGACTAAAAGACGTAGTTTGTTTAGCTGCAAGAAAGGCCACTCGAAACGAAGCTATCACGGGTATTTTTTCTTTTTTTTCCCCAAGTTGAACAAATATAAAGGCAATATTAAAATTGCTTTGACCCATGCTAATATTTAACTAGAGATTGCTGGGTTAAGTTCGACGAAGAACGAGCTATATTTAGTGTATAATTTCACAGCGAAAATCTTGCCTGGCGAGAACAAGCCAGCGAGTTGCCGAACGCGGGTGACCCGGTTTTGGCGCCAAACTTAAAGCTGAAAGCCCAAAAATGTTTCAAATTTTTAATTTGTTACTACTGTATCTGTTGTAGTTTTTGTTTTTTAAATCCTTTGGGGGGTTATCGATGTGGTCTCCAGAGAAAAGTTCCCCGATTTAAACTGAATGCCTTTCGTGTGGACATTCATTCTCTTGTAGCGGTAATTTGTTTAAACATTACCGAACTTTCACCGATCACCGTCCCTAACCAAAACCGTCGCTAAACTGCAAGGAGGTCACCGATTTATTCCTGGACGAGGACTTAAGCCCCTACTACCGGAAAGCCAGACTTCGAGAACTTTTTAAAGGAGGCTCACCAGTGGAGAATGTACTTTGGACTGGAGGAAGGTTTCAACAAACTCCTTCGAAGCCAAGTCCTATCGGCAAAGTCTTCCTCCGCCGAATAAGTCCGTAACTATCTCAGTCCACCTTTGAATAAAATCTTAAATCCTCTCTATTGGTCCAATCCATATTATTGCAAATATATGGATTATAAATTAGTGAAAGAGAAGATCGATAGAATTCAATGTCGATATCGAAGATCAACTGCAATTTTTCAATATTTTGCATCTAACCAATCAGAGAGCACACAATTGCTGTGACGTCAGGACTGTAAAATTTTTCCCGCCCGCTGAATGCTGATTGGTCAATTCAAATTTCAGAGGCCCCACCGGCATTGCGTGTCATGGAACAATTTTCATATATGAAAATCCCGCCAAAGCTGAAATTTATCCAATCAGATCGCTATGATAAGCAATGCAAATTACCATAACAAAAACAAACGTTCAAAAAGCCTGTCGGGTGAAGGTGTGCCTTTAAACGCCCGCTTTCTATTCGTTTCTAAAGTTCACAACTACAATGACCTAAAAATTAAAAATTAAAATCAATAATTTTTCTGCTAAATATTTTCATTACATTGAGTACCGCAAGTTGTTCAAATGTCGTTTAAGGACAGTGCCTACTATTGTTATTGCGCATACGTTCTGCGCATCTCCAGATACTCGGATTTTCTATCGGTAGTGCTTACTAATGCAGGGATATTTTTGCACGGTTTCAATTTATGCGGAGAAAGCAGAACTTAGCTAGCAAGGGCTCTTGGTATCCAAAAAGAAAATTGAGGGTAACCATGCGTTTTTCAAAGAAAAGTAATCTTTAACTTGGAAAGGAACGCCATACATTGCTTTGTATTTTAAAGCTTTTTGCTAATATTGTTCATTAATTATCTTTGAAAAATGCGCGGTTACCCACCCCCCACCCCCCCATTTTCTTTTTTTAGATTTTAATAACACTTGTTGAGATCTGCTTTTCCCGCGTATTCATAAAACCGCGCAAAACTACCTTTGAATTAGTAGGCACCGTCCTTAAATGCAGGCTTTCTATTCGTTTCTGAATTAAGTTCACATTTGCAATGATCTGACAATGAAAAAATACATACCATTTGAGTTCGGTCCAGGATGACCTGAAAAATTAAAAATGAAATCAATCATTTCATCTGCTTCATCTTCGCATTGCATTAATATGGCAGAGGTCGTAGGTTCAAATGCCGCTTAAATATAGGCTTTCAATTCGTTCCTAAAGTTCACAACTGCAATGACCCAAAAATTAAAAATCAAATCAATAATTTCATCTGCTACATATTTGGATTATTTAAAAGAAATTCTATGTAGCTATTACTATTCCGTAAAAGCATGCTTATAATTTTGTTCACATGACATCCAGCAATAGAGCTTATGCACTCAAGGGATAAACTCATGGCTCCCGTTTGTTTTATGATATCACGTGCATGCGCAATAGATAAACCGTTGCCAGGAATGGTCTGCAAAATTTATGACCAAATGGGGCAAAAACGAATTTCCGACTATTGCCAATATATACGAGACTAAGGACAGCGCGATCAAGATTTTTACATACATACCTTTTGAATGAGTCACTCTGGCGAACCACAGACACCAAAAAAGAACTGAAGAACAAAAAAACATAAAAATAACAGAGTAGGTTATCACAGCGCCCTCAGTTTGCCGTCACTGAAAAGTTACACTAGGAGATTTTGGCAAAATAATTCAGTACAAGAGAAAAGCGAGCAAATTTAAGACAATCGAGTGCTTCTTACTGGATGCCGGATCGGCCCGCAACAAGATTTTGCCCATACGTTTAACAAATTTTGATGTTTTCGATGAATACGAGCGTCAAACGGCTTTCAATATAACAAATAACATATAACAAATAAACTCTTTTTTTTTTTAGCGAAAATCGTGCATAAATAAATGTTAAAGGACATAATTCAGTCCGGAATCGATTCTGTGTCATGGAAATTCCTGTTCCGTTCGGATTGGGAAATGCTTTCTCTGCGAGTGGATCAGTTACTGACATTAAATGTACCCTTCCAATTGCTAAATATATAATTTTACCTGCAAGATTAAGCCGCGTCATTTAGTCAGATCAGATCCTGTCGTTTCCTGACCTAATTAGGCTAGGAATTTCAAAACAAGTGATCCCTTCGTGAGTTACGAACAACTGGTGGACTTTTAATATTATACTAGTGTTGATATTCAGAATAGTTTTAATGGGCTGTTTTAATAGTTTTGCAAGGCAAATGTTTATAATACACTATTAGTCCTTGGTTGACATTTCTTGGTTGACATTTACCTGTAAGATTACGCTGCGTCATTTTGTCAAATCGTGGGGATCCGGTCGTTCCACAATCTATTTAGGTATTTAAAAAAATATATCCTATCGCGAGTCACGAACAATTGAAGCACTTATTTTACTTAGGTTGATATTCCTTATATTTACTTAAATATAGGCTGTTTTAGTAGTTTTGCAAGGCAAATGTTTATAATACACTATTAGTCCTGGGTTGACATTTCCGTGTAATAATTTCCCCGATTAATGAATTAACTTGAAATTGTTCAAAATATTGATTATTCTGCTAGGATTCCTTTTACTCCTTGAATAGATCTATTATAACTATTTTTCTACATGGTTAGATACATTTTTCTGAAATATTAAAACTGAGATTTCTCTCCGCCTTTTTTTTGCTTAAGAATGACAACTTGTCTCCGACAAGAAACTGTGCTTGGGAGAGGTTCACGTTTTTACGACAAAAAATGTAAATATGGACGATTTTGCATCATCCTTGAATATTTAAAACAAAGGCTAAGTGGAAACAGATTTGTGCTTATTGAATTACATTTTTCTTGCTTGGTGTATTTGAATTATATGTACTGTTATTAAATTTTCCACCTCGGATATTGCGTTTCTAGCTTTCTGGTTGTGTTCAAAAAGGTGGATAACGCTACCCACTGGATAAACATCAGCAAAATCAATTATTGATTTATCCAGTGGATAGCGCTATCCACTCTTCGAACAACTGGGCTCATGGTCAGTTTCATCTACCGCATGACCTAATATGGAAACTGATTGCGTCAATTCTTGCCAAGCTGAAAAATTTGTGGGGGAAGCGAAATTTTAATTTCCAAGTGTCCAAGCGTTCAGAATTTAACAAAAATTTAATAAACCAAAGTTACTCCATTCTCTCTTGTTAGATATACTGGTTATAGCCAACTCGGTGCTACGCACCTCGTCACTGGCTATTCACTATCTCAGATCCAACAAGCGCGAATGGAATGTACCTAGCCTTTCACTCATCAAAACGAGCACTGTGATTGGTTGGTTCTTGGTCACGTGGCCCTGATCAAATTCAAATGTATCCCGATCGGGATACAATGCACCTTATTCCAAAATGGCCGCTGATTTATGCGCATGCAAATTGGCCCTTGTTGCCTCTTTCAAGATAAAATATTTTGATTTTTGAGCTTAAAAACGAGGCAAGAAGGGCTAATTTGAATACCAACAAAAGAATATTAAGATGGTAGCCATTTTGGAATAAGGCGTATTCTACTGTTGTTGCCCGCTCCGGATGTTTTGCTGCGATTGTTGAAGGAAAAGTCTAAATATACAACAAAGCACTTAATGTCTGGTCCCTCGGGAAACTAGTTAGTTTTGTTTTCCCTCGAGTCCTGATGTTTCCCGAGACGAAGTCGAGGGAAACATCAGGACTCGGGACCCTCGGGAAAACAAAACTAATTGTTTCCCTCGGGACCCTACATTAGGTGTATATTATTCACCGATACTGAGGGGAATAATTGTTTTAGTATGTACCACACAAGTTGAATAAAAAGCGAACCAAAAAACTACTTTATTCTTGTAAATGTGGTCGGAATTTTCAAATCTTGCGCGTCGGCTATTCGGAGGTGAATAGTACTTGGCTAATCACCTCCCAGTTAGCCAATCAGCGCAGGAGGAGAGCATTATTCACTTTTATTATATGGCTAGTGTTTCTGGCAGATATAACGCATGCTGTGGTTGGCTAAGAGCAGCTAAGCGCCAGGGCATTATTCTCTCGTAATGCCCACGGGCCGATTATAGATTATGCAAATTAGGTTTTTTCTTATTTGTAACCGTTCTGTTAGCCATAAAATAAACAACTTAATAGCCTCGACCGTTCGGTCGTTACAGCAAAATCTCAAACCTCGGCCTAGCTGTATTGACCTCGCTGTCGCTCGGTCAATACGGCAAGGCCTCAGTTTGAGATTTTGCTGTAACGACCTCACTCTCGGTTATTAAGTAATTAGTATGGTTTTATAATAATTGTTAAATATTTGCTTTAATATTGTCAATCAATCAACCAATGATCTTTATTTTAATACACGAAATGATATGATTATATGCCACTTCGGAAAATACCATAATACTCTTTGTTCGTCCCCCCAAGTTTTTCATAAGCATTGTTTCCAGTTTCTCTTGGAACTTACAATGGTCCCGAGAGAAAACAAAAGCAATGCTTATGCAAACATTTGGACGGCAGACAAAGAGTATTATGGTATTTCCTAAGTGGCCTTTAGGAGGCTTTGACGTGACGTCATCGCCGCCATGTTGGTGGACGAAAACAAAAGATCTCTCATTAGCTTCTTTTGTTCGTCCACCAGAAGTCGTACATTTCTCTATTGCTATTGGTGTCTGTAGAGGTTGGTTGAAAACGTCCTCTACGTTCTTCCTACGAGTCGTTTGAATTAGCCTAAAATACATTTACAGGCCCACCTTCAACCGACAGGCTTTTCGACCGTTTGTTTTTGTTATCGGAGTGATCTGATTGGATGAATTTCAGCTTTGGCATGATTTTCATATATGAAAATTGTTCCATGGCTCGCAATGCGTGTCGGTTGAAGGTGGGCCTTTAACTACCTAAGCTAAAAAAAAAAGAAAACAACAAAACTGAGCACAACAGTCATAAAAAAATTCTTCCCGTAGAATTTGAGTGAAATTTTATGAAAGGGATAGCTCCTTTCCCCTCCCCTCTCTGTAACGTGATCACTGCTCTCAGGGATTGCGAATCGAAGACGATATTCTACTTTTCTATCAGGTTACCTTCAAGCAAAACCACATCAAGGGAAGCCTCTATCTTGCATACACCAATTCGGCTAACTCTATGTCGTACCCAATTCAAATCTCTCGGGATTAAGATTCTTTGTGTGTTGAATTTGCATGACAATGAAGCATTCACATTTAAATGACATGGAAATATTGAGAACAAAACGTTTTATTCCCAAAAGATTTGAATTGGGTACAACGTTGAGTTTAATAGCCGAATTGGTCTGGGAATCAACCCTTTCCCGAGTAGATTTATTTATAGAACACCTCCCTTGGGAAATTCAACACGCTCAATGTCGTAAAAGCCAATCTCCCTTGGGAGATTCAGCACACCCACTGTTGTAAAAGCCAATCAAAACAGAGCTATCTCAGCGTCAAGGGAAACGTGATACATTTCGCGGGAAAAACCTGTTCCCAAAAATAAATTTGCTCGGAAAAGGTTTGGCCCAAGGAATTAGTGGAGATAGACGCACCTTGATGAGCTCCTGTTTCAGATTAATGTGTGTATCTTGGCGAACAATAAAAACGAAAACCAAAGAAACCTTAGTCTCTTTTCAGTGAATGACGAAAATTTTGTTTGAAATTTGAACTTCGCGCTCGCGACAGTTCTACCAATCACAAATTGGTTGACGGGTTCCTGGTTGACGCCTTGCCCCGTGCTCTCAACAACAGGGCAGGCCCTGAAAATTGGCATATGTCTTGCCTTTGGACATAGCGCAATCTCATCCCTGAGTCTTCGTTCCCCTTGACCATTGGTCGGAAAACGAACGATGGTCAACTCTGAGAACGAGATTGGATATGCCTCGTCTTCCACTTCGGAAAATACCATAAAACTCTTCGTTTGTGAAACTAAATATTTTAAGCAAGAGCCGATACAACGTAGATTTGATTTTAGTGATGTACATCACTAAAATCAAATCTACGTTGTATCGGCTCTTGCTTAAAATATTTAGTTTCTCAACTTGAAATAACGCCGATCAGATCAAGCCACTGATCCAACGTACACCGACAGGAAAATTGTCCACGGTTGCTTGCTTCAAAACTCTTTGTTTTTCCCCCCAAATATTTGAATGAGCATTGTTTTGTTTTCTCTTGGGACCACTGTAAATCCCAAGAGAAACTGGAAACAATGCTTATTCAAAATTTGGGGGGACAAACAAAGAGTATTATGGTATTTTCTGAAGTGGCCTATTCTGACGGATGCTCTCTCCTCCGCGGAGGTTCGGTTATCGGTAAGGTGATCGGCTTCGATCGGTTGTGATCGGTATGGCGTTAGGATGTGTCCTCTGTGCAAGGTGATTGCAGACCCGCGTGTACCTTGCTCAGCGGATTCACCTCCTTGAGACTCTGCGGAGGACAGAGAGGCACGGATGTTGAACGGAAAAGCAATCCTTGTTTAGATTCGCAGCTTCATTTTATTGCGCCACGGCCGATTGCCCAGTCTGAAAAAGCCAAAATATCGGAGAGAGCGCAACCGTTCCGATATACACTTCAACTTGCAGCCGGTTGAATCGGGTATGGAAGAACAACAAGAAAGAATGCAGAAAAGAATTCAGCGGTTAAAGGAAGTTGTGCGAATAACTCCTTCAACAACGATGGGAACTGTTCTACATGAAAGTCAATCCCCTTTACGTACATCTTTCTCGCTCCCTCGGGCTTCACATCGAACTTGCGACGCTGGGTTTTGGGCCCGATGTTCTACCGTACGTTTTCTGCTATGGAGAGAATACGACGGGCTGCTTCGATATGCATACCCCGAGCAATCCAAGTTATGAGGATTATTTCATGGCATCCTCTGACGCTACGGGAAATCTCTTGAGCGTCATGTTTTAATACAAGGCTTACTGTATTTTGCGAAACGAAACGAGACGAAACTTTTAAACCTGTAAAAATGAAAATACCAAGTATCACAGCAGTCAGATTTCTCTGTCCAATATAACAAAACACCGGAAGTGCAGAATTGGTAAATTCGAAGATCTGTCATTTGCGAAACTGAGCACATCTGACCTTTTGGCTCAAACTCTTTGTTCAGAGATGAGGAGGACATTGGGGTTTACGGTATTGAGCATTTTTTCATGCGGTATTTCGGTAATTTAAGTGTTTATGTGCAGTATCGTAGCCTGCGAATTTCCGGCCGGAAATACGTCTGCGTTCGCATCTAGCCCGGCGGTATGCGGTTTCTCATCATTTTGGCTGGCGGTATTCGGTAAAAGAAGGTCCTTCACGGTATTGTGGTACCGTTCATTTGCCCTCTCCTGTCTCGTAGACCTCATACAGGTCAATAGACTATGCAAGACAAAACACAGTAACGTTCAGTAAGCTATAAGGCCATCCCCCTTTTTTTCTCCGTTTCGCGTCGGCCGACCGACCCAAATTTTGGGCATTTTCCAAAAAAAAAAAAAAAATTAACGACGTTTTTAAGCCATTTTTATGTCGCACAGGAGTTTCGGTGGTTGATCCTTTTTCCCAAGCTGTCTTAATTTTGCCACAACATCCGCCAACTTTTCCGCCATATTGATTTTGGGTTCACGTCTTGTTGTTTTCCTGGCTCCACAGCTATGATGCCGGGGTACCAGGCCTCCGATTCCGAGAATGCTTATGATTTTTTTTTAGGTTTTTTTTTTTTTTCAATCCGACCGACCAACCCAATATCAGGAAACGCATTCGACGGTAAACAAAACAAAAAAAAGGGGATGGCCTAAAGGTCAAGAAGTATGCTATAAATCTATAAAGTCTAGAAAGGTCGATTTTAATCGACGTATATTACACAATTTCTGACAGTTAATCTACAATGTGATTGTTTTTGTATCCAGTGACAATGAGCGGTTTCCGCTGAGTTACCTGTCCCGACTGTTCGATCTGTAAACCGTCTAAACCGGTAATTCGAGGTCTTCGAGGTCTTCTGGTCTTTTCTCGGAATGGCTGAGGTCGCTCCAGATGACGAGGTCATTATCGACCGGGCCTGGCCTCCCTGGTGGGAGGCGCGGTAGCCTCATGGTTAGTGCGCTCGATTCCGGATCGAGTGGTCCGGGTTCGGGGCCTGGCCGGGGACATTGCGTTGTGTTCTTGGGCAAGACACTTTACTCTCACGGTGCCTCTCTCCACCCAGGTGTATACTTGGGTACCGGCGTAATGCTGGGGGTAACCCTGCGATGGACTAGCATCCCGTCCAGGGGGGAGTATAAATACTCCTAGTCGCTTAATGCTACTGAAACCGGAGATAAGCGCCGACCTGATGGGCCTTCTGGCTCGTAAGCAGTGACTTTTTTTACCTGAACAGTATCGGAAGAAGACTAAGTTTCGATGCACTGTTGCGAAAGGCGAAAAACGCCTTGTGAAGTTGCGGGAGAGGATTTGGTAAGTTTGTTTCATTTGTTATGTAGCGTGTGCGATAGTTTGATGACCCTAGACAGATTAACCTCACTGAGAAGTCTCCGAATAGCCCCACATTTAGTTAAGAAAACTCGTACTAGCCGAGCGCGTGCGAGGTTCTGTTTGTTTTCGCGCACGCAAGGTAAAATATATGGGAGTTTTTTTTGCTGTTGGGGCGACTTCCTGTATAACACTCAAAATGGTCTACAATGTCCATAATGGTTTTGCGTGCGCTACTTTGTCAAGTGTGGCCGGTAATGGGGGGATTCACGGAAAATAAATTGGTCCTTTAACAATTCTCGAGAAAAAAAAAGAAGAAACGTAATTTACAATTTTACGGTTGCTTTTGTTGTGTCATCCTTGGAAAATCCTCAAGGTGGATAAAGGAAATAAAGGACGCAAGTGATAGGTCAACCAGATGAAACGATTTCATTTTCAAGGGTGCCTACCATAAAACCCCTTCCTATTGTTGATATGTCGAAGCAGACTGTGAAATTCTACGAAACTGGTCCTCGTCGCATGGGGCTGCTGTACGACAACGGACAGTGCGCCAAGAGACAACAATGGCGAAGCATGGTACTCTGCCAGAGTTCATCTATCCAAGAAAGTGTGTCGCATTACACAACCCGGTCACCATCATTTACGGACAACATGACAGTGTCGAGGCCGCCAAAAGAGCGGATGATGAAACAATGAAACAGCGGCTGAGGAATTTGTGGATGAGTTAAATCACAGGTGGCCCAAGCTCGATATATGAACAGCTCTTCATATGATGACCTTTGCATTGTTACGTGACTCGAACCTCTAAGAGGGAGCAAACCGGTTTCTCTAAAACTAACAGGAATGGCCGTAAATCGGCTCAAAGACCACACAGGAGGGAAAAAAACACTCAATTAAAGTAAGGTAAGACGATTTTTATTTAAATCGCTACATTTTCATAGGTCACAGAAACAATCGTTATTTTCCCCATACAAATCCTTATAAATATGCAAATCGCTCGAGTCACGTAACAACGCAAAGGTCGTCATACAGCTGCTCATATATCGAGCTTGCGGTACCTGTGGTTAAATACAAGTAGTGACGAGGAAATTGAGGAAACTGCTGACGAAAGTGTGCCAATACTTCAAGGGGAAATTGGAAGCTCAGCAAACTTCCTCCTTATTGCACGATCTCGATTTGGAAGAGTTATTCGTTTCAATAATCTTTTATTGTACTGAAACATACCGGAAAACTAGGAAACCGGTTTAGGGTAAGAGGATTTTTATTCATTACAAGACCTCATACTTCACTTCATGCTTTTTGTTTTGCATTCACCAACCAGAAGGCTGAACTAATGCAGTTTTCCTTTCGTGAAAAATACTGAGCAAACAAGTTGTGAATAACTTCACCGTTGAACCACCAAAATAACTAAAATACAGGGGCATATGGTGCATACGCGCTTGCGATAAATAAACACGCTAGATGGATGCAACTTAAAGTAAGCATGAATAGTAATAAAGGAATCTAAATGCGGTATAGGTATTTCGTCGATTCTCGACACGGTATTTGCCAATTTTTCTTGTGGTATTACGGTATTAGGTACCCCTCAAAGTTCCCCTCAGAGATCATCACTGCATCGAGTTGTACCTCAGAAAAGTGTTAACGAATGGGAAGGAATAAGTCGAATATCGTTACAGTCTACGAAGAGCTCGTTTCGCAAAATACAGATCTTCGAATTCACATTCTCAACTGGTAAGACGCATGCCATGTTGTCGACCGAAATGTCTGGCCTATCAACAACAAGGGGCCATAACAAAAGGGATTGTGTGGACCATATTTTTCTTAGAAAACGTTTGTTGCCTAATGGGAGAAAAGTTTTCAAGTATTACAGCCTAATTGGTTTGCATAGACTCCCCAAGGAGCCAAGGCTTTGTTCTTCTGGAAAATCGGCTCAAGAAATGGCTTAGAATTAAAGATATGCAAGTTTGCGTAATGGCGCCCGCAAACGAAACAATGTTTCCCCGTTTGCGATCCCAGGAAACCTGTGTTACGGAAGCAAAAATGTTTCTGAATTTGTTCAGAAACATTTTGCTTTCTCGGCAAATGTTTCCTAGTTTGCACGCTGAAACATTTTGGAAAATATTTCCGCAACAATGTTTCCTCGTGCATGCGGGCGTCTTAAAGGAAACCAAGGCAAAATTGCCAAAAAAGGTCGATTTTTTAGGCAAAATTACAGAAGCTAAAAACTAGGAAATATAAGTGGTCTGAGGGCCTAATTGGTGCAAAAAAACCGCGAGATTTGGCAAAGGGGGCACCAATGGAAATTTTTCAAAAACAGCCGACTTTTGAGGCACCGTCCAACTCGCTCTAGAGGCTAAAATCACGAAAACGCAAGTTACCTAATGCCCAAATTGGTAATAACGTTATTGCTTGACTGTTTTGAAAAAACCTGAATCCATCTTTTAATGTATCCGTCCTACCAACCCTTTTTTATCGTAAATTACAAGCGATGACACTGAGGCAGTTGGCTATGCAGTGTAGGCCTGGTTTTGAGTACGATTGGACTACAACATGGTCGGGAATTGGGCCCAACTTCCCAATTACCCCCACTCGACACGGCCCCCTTCGGTTGCATTTCTTTTCACCCCAATCTTCCTTTGCTGCAACAATTTAAGATGGCGGACAAACATTTCTGATCGCTTGTCCGCAAAAATACGCCAGCATTTCGGGCTATAATTTACCAGAATGGAGTTTAAAAGTGGTGGAATTACCAAACCGTGAATCGGCGAGGCAAATATTTCCCTCCCTTTTTTTTTTTCAACTTTTAGCTTTATCCAAACAACAACCCCATCGCGTGACCGGTTAGCAGCTGAATAGTTACAGTAGCCGACGGACCAATATATTACTTTCCTGAACGATCATTTACTCGTATATTCCAAAGTGAAAGGCGATCAACAGGAAATGAATTTGTTGACGGGGTTTGGGCCATGCACAAAAACAAGATTTGAGTGGTACATTAATTGAGAATCGGAAATGGTAGCATTCTCAATTTTATTGAACCGTTTGAGTTTCACCTGTGGGACTTTCATGGAGACCTATGCAGACTTTCGCTGTTTGTACATATTCTACGGAACCTTATTGACGAGTGATCACGTTTCCAGCAAAATGCACTGCTTCGAGTAGGACAAGAGCATGCACAAATTCGTTGAAAATATATTTATGTATTGTTTTTAACATTGCAAGTGGAACAACATTACAGAATTTCATTTTTACCGGCGAAAAAAAAAACTCTACCTTTTTGTAATAAGGAAATTTTAAGTTGCCAGTCAAAGGCGTTGATTTACTGCAAAACTGTAGCGAGTATTAAAGTGACTGCATGTTAGCTCCAAAGAGGCAAATTTTATTGGTGGAAAAAAAAACTCTAGCTCTTTCTCTCTCTGGAATCAAGTAGATTAAAATCTGGAAATACCTTAGTGAAAAAGAAGCTCTCATCCTATGCAACGATGACATAGCCATTTTCTAACAGCCAATACCAAACTCTCTCCAGGAAACGATTTGCTTTCGGGTGGCGGAATTAATGATCACAAATGTCGTGCCCTCTGGGTCTATTGCGTGTTTTTTAAAGTGTTATTTACAACATTGACGCATTAAAAGCTTTGTTTACTCTTCGAGATCATGTACGTGACAAAATCAAAGGCTGTTTTCATGCATTATGCAGAAATGTTGGTTTTTTGGTCGGTAATTTCTTCTCTAACTTAAAAAAGCACTGTGGTTCCATACGCGCACACATGAAAGGTCGGAACAATTTTAATCATGTTAATATGGAACTTGTTACCTTTACACTTAAACTTTTACACTAAACTTTGCTTTGGCTATTAAACTGTGCAATGATTTTTATTTGCCAATTTCAGCAAACTTGACGACGCAACGATTCAAAGATAAAAATGTAATGGAAAAAACCATGACAAATCAAAGACTAAGCAAGGCTAACAGTTGATGTGGCTTTTGATGCGTATCAGAAAGAAATATAATGTTGATTGATATTGAGAGGGCGAAAACGGAAGCTTAGTCCTCACCCAGCTACTCAAAGTACTAAGTGACTGATATGACGTGAATGCAGGGCACATTAGTTATATTGAACGGTTTGTTCTGCCGGATAAACTTCTAATTAATCTTAGTTATGCTCATGCGGCACAGCGAAACAAACACCGAACTTACTTAAGTACTGCGGAACCGACTGTCTAGGATTCCTCTCACACTACAACGTTGAAATTTGTTGGCAAGATGGAGTCATAAATCATTCCCTTCAGAGCAAGCGCCGATGGTAGTCTGCTGTTGTTCAGTCAAGGTTTAAATTTCACCGAGTCAACGGATTGTTGTACGCGTGATAAGTTAAACCCGAGAAGATATCAAGTTTTTGATGACGATCTGTAGCTCAATCCTGAAAGACAAACAACGCGTTGGCAATGTCCGTTAACTTCTCCGAGATTCTTCAAGGACACCATTTGGACCCTAAAGTCCCACATGCGTTGTACGTGGTTGATCTCACAGTTAACGCAGTTAGCTCAATCACAGCAACGGCCTTGAATATCCTCGTCATTGTCGCTCTGCGGAAGATTCCCTTAGTTCAAGTTCATTCTGTTTTTAAGGCCTTTTTGTTCAATTTGGCCTTAGCGGATCTGGCAGTGGGAGCTCTTGTCCAACCTGCCTACATTTCAACCGTTGTGACGGCCATGTATGGTTTCCGCGACGCCTCCCGTATTCTAGGAACGATGTTTTATCTAGGCAACTGGTTTTTCCCAAACATCTCTGTTTCCTTTCTAACATTAATTGCAATCGATCGTTTCCTCGCCTTGCATCGTCAAAATCAGTACCGCAGGATAGTTACCTTCAAGAGAGTTGTCTCGGCGTTGGCATTCCTGTGGGTTCTCAAATGCGTCGAGACTTTCATACTCATTTACGATTACCGAATTTACAACATTCAGTCCAGCATTGGTTTAGTAATCTTCGTCACAATTATAACCGCTTGTTACTTGACAATTTATTTAAGTCTGCGACGGCACGAGAAGGCAGTACGAGGGCCGTCCGACTTCTCCCTTCAAAACGTCCAGGGAACTGATCGCCCCGGGGAAACTTCATCTACCAGGACGCCGAATAGCTTCAGTCTCATGCGGTATAAACGGTCCGTGTATGATATGCTTTGCCTTTATCTGGCATTTTTATTCTGTTACATACCGCCTCTGTGTGTGCTAATAGCGATTCAAGTGCAAGGGGAAGACAGCATTATAAACATGGTCCGCTTCTTAGCAGGAACTTTAACTTTAGTCAACGCATCACTAAATCCCTTACTGTACTGTTGGAGAATACGGGTTATAAGACGAACGGTTTGGACGACAGTGAGAGGTCTTTTTTGCACTGAAGTGAACACTACGCCCGCTGGGAATTGAGAAGGAAAACGTGGTCTGTGCAACTCTTGTCACCAACTGGGTGTGTTTTTGACTTTCAACTCGCTTTGTAAATTAACCATCCAGTTGCCTCCAACAAACACGATTCTTTCCGGCTCTTCAATCTTCTTGCTGGGTACTATGATTTCGAGCCACATATCAGCTCCCTCCCTCAGCTTCCTGAGGGCATGTGCTGTTCATACAAAAAGGACGCTATCTGGGCGTTTCCAATCATATTGGGTATACCCCGGTGCCGGCTCCTTCCACTTCGCAAAACCGTTCGAGACTGATCAAAGAACCCCTAAAACTAATGGTACCACCACAGTGCAACCTATACTTGATGCATTCCTTGTACTTCAAACCTAAATCCTGGTAGCGCTCAATCTTCCAAACATCACTGAGTCGTCGCGACGTTTTGCCGATCATCCGGCACGGCCACATAGATCCACCATTACCCTCTGTTGCTCATTTCTCAGAAAAAGCCTGTTGTGCGGTAACCGATGATCAGTGATAATGATTACTATTATTCTTTAAGAGAAAATCTCTACAATTTGTACCTGACTTGTCAGACAAGTGCATTATGACCCCTAGCTATTGCTCTCAAGTTATTGGCACGGAGTCTGGTCTTAGTTAGAACATATACTGTTATGATAGGACACAATCGATGAAAAGTCCCGGGAGTAGGAAATCTTCCTGTTTGCCCGGGAATGAAGAAGGAACAAATAGTTTCAAAACCCCCCGAGGACGTGCCTTTGGGGGTACCGTATCACATCCCTCTGCTATGACAGGTAGATAGAACTATGCAATGATACAACCGTGTATAAAGGAGCGTTCTTTGCAGTTATCATCTTCAGTATTAATTACCAAAGTACTAAACCAAGCCTTAAACGTTGTCTCCTCTGTTTAAATTCCCCAGTCTAATATACTCCACTTCGTCAACTGATCCGGGATTTTAGTTTGCGTATGTGATACTATGTTCACCTTCCGCTGGAGTTTATTATTAGGAGCGAACTCTTTCCCGCGATTTGAGTGGTCGTTTTCTGAAACCATTTTTTATCCAGTCCAGTCAGAGGAATAAAGATCTTCAACAAAAATTTACCGTTCTTCAGAAATGCCGTGGGAAGCTTGCACGCCTTATTTACGAAATGCTTTTTATCAAAGACAAGAAACAAATGTTTTAAGTAGTTATTTTAACGTTCCGCTTGATTTGGTTGCCACTTTCCAGCACCTTTAATGAGCAAAGCAATGGCTCAGCACCTGCGTTTGGATCTTTCGTACATTTCTCTCCTGTTCTCTGACTGAATCTCGCGTTCTGTAGAAAACACGAGAACAAAATTTCAAATCGTAGTATTCGTTTTTGGTTTCAAAACCGCCACTTCATTATACATTAATAATCAAGTCCCACCTTGAGAGCAATATAATTTGCAGAGCGCATCAGTGATCACACGTTTTTGACAGCAGCCTCTAAGGCATTGTATTCTGATACA
>OX421456.1:32834026-32864026 GCA_949126865.1 Montipora capitata
GGAAACCTAACTAGTTTCGACCTATTCGTGTCTACGATCGTGCGGTAATAATGAGAAAAACATTTGGGCTAAACTGTCGTGTATCATTTTTGCATAGAAAACCGCATGTCACAAATACTTTTTTCAAATCCTTTCCCAGAAAAACGCTGAAGTGGTGAATCTGAAAAACCTGGATTTAGATTTGATCCGAAGTATCCTCCTCGAATGTGGATACTTTGGATTTCTCCAAAATAACGTATCCTAGGCAACGACGATAGCTACGGCAACCACAACGCCATAAAACAAAAAATCTCATTGGTTAAAAGAGGAAACAATCGTGCTGCACATGCGGCACGCATTTTAGCACATATTTGTGCGGCAATCTCCATGACAACGGCGTGAAATCACCAAATTTGAGGTTTTGACGACAACGAGAACCTTTCATTCTCTGCTCTGAAACCCCGCCTCGCCCAATTTCTTTTTAGGATACTTCGCCCATTTTTTGGACAATTCGCCCACATGGTACGACGCGAATTAAATAGAATGATCGCAAAAGACTCACGATAATGCAAAGTTAAATTTTGAGGTGAGGTTTTCGTCCCCGTCGCCATCGTAGATTTTTAAGGACGGTGCCTACTATTGTTATTGCGCATACGTTCTGCGCATCTGCAGATACTCGGATTTCCTATTGGTAGTGCTTACTAATGCAGGGACATTTTTGCGCGGTTCAACACTATGCGGAGAAAGCAGAACTTAGCAAGTGCTCTTGCTATCCAAAAAGAAAATTGAGGGTAGCCATGCATTTTTCAGAGATAATTAAGCTTCAGTTTGGAAAGGAACGCCATACATTGCTTAGTATTTTAAAGCTTTTTACTAATATTGTTGATTAATTATCTTTGATAAATGCGTGGTTACCCCCAATCTTCTTTTTGGAATTTAATAACACTTGTTGAGATCTCCTTTTCTCGCATATCCATACAACCGCGCAAAAATACCTTTGAAGTAATAGGCACCGTCCTTAAGTCCCCATCAACTTGTGCCAGTAGTACGTTACCTTGTTTAGAGGGGGGAGGGGGGGAGGGGGCTGTATTTTCCCACGATTAGCACAAGTAGCATTTTTCGGACCAAGCCATCACCTCTTCTTGATCCGCAAATTGAAGTAAGAAAAAAACACGGTAACAAATAAACGTACCTCGATGACGGCCACAAAACAGTCCGTGATATCTGTGCACAAGTCGAAGATTGTTTTCTTCACGTCAATTGTTGCTGTTGAAGAAAGGCAATATCAACGGCATATTGGTTGTCATGTTTGCTTTTACTCTGAGTTTTTCGACTTGTTTTTGGAAAAACCACGGCAACACAATTTGTGCAATATTGATTAAACACGAAAATATATAAGTGACTATTGCTTAATTTGTCCAGATAAGTGCGTGGGAACACTTCTTCCTTCACATATAGTAATAACGGAAATTTTTGGTGCATCATCAGGTGGCAAAAAGCAACCTTAGGTTCCAAGGATTTTTCGAAGGATCCTGGCTAATACCAGTAAGACTGTTCTTTGAAGTGTTGCCAACTCTACCCCAGCATTAATCACTCTCAGGTAGTCCTCAAGTCTACTCGAAATAGTTCTCAGTGCTCCGATAACAGAGTTTTTCCTGTAAAAGCAGAGTTCATTAAAAAGTCAAATTTACCAATAGGTTGATAGTCCGTTGCATCGAAGGTGCGGAAAGATGATTCGTAAGGTCCAAGCAGATGACTAGCGACAGGAATGATAATGGCATCAGACTGGTGTTTCACTGGAAAAATAAATGAAGAAATATTAGCAGCAAAATTCATGTTTTTCTGTAGTACAAATCTAGGGACTGTAATTCCTTTCTTTAGAGAACAAGCACATGAAAAGAAACTCGGGAGCTTTCACCTCTATTTTAGAAGCTGTGAAAAAGCATCACGTGTTAAAAGGGAGTTTCAGTCACGTTTCACATGCACGTGATCCGAAACGATTTCGTGTTAACTGAAGGGAAATTTCACAATTTAACACCTTATCAATGATAAAGCTTCTGAGATAAAAGGGGAAGTTCCTGTGCTTTTTTTTTATTATAGGAATTACAGTCTCTAAATGAAGAAATGTCTTTCACTTCAAGGTGGGTTAAAAGTGAGGTTCTGCACGAAAAACTAAAAAAAAGCATTGATGTTATGTCAGCTTGTCTACACTCTGGATATCAAATGTTTCTGTACATGGTGGGGGTGGAGTGGAAGTGCAAAGCAACGAATGCAACAGGAGGTTGTACCTCCCCCACCGTGGAGATGGGATTCATTCATTTAATCATTCGTTGAGATATGATAACATTCTCCATCAACGTATGAGGACTTCTTGGCGTTAGTGCGTCCCTGTGGTTACATGCCCATCGAATTTTGCCAATATCACGAAGTGTTCATTTAAGTCCAAATGCCAAGTATTCTTAATACTGTTGGGGTTAGAGGTAAAGTTGTCGCATAAATTTCCAACAGTTTTTATTTCAAATACAGCAGGCATATGTGACGTCACTTACTGCTGCAAACCAGAGTCTTACTTGATGCCGAAAAAGAAAAGATGGCAGTGGTTGGAACATTAAAATAGCCAAGTCCCGGGCTCACTCTCGAACTTTACATGAGACGAACTAAATGGTAGTTTGGGTTTATCCAAATTTCTTTGGGTCGACCTAATTAAGATTGTTGGGTTGAACGTCGAACCAACTGCAAAAGCAAAAAATATACGTCATCATAGAAGTTCTTAAATTGGGAGTTAAGTTCGACTCATGAGAAGTCCGACGTTTGTTCTGGACTCGACCTTCACACGTTCTATCCGTCAGGGGCAGACGGATAGAACGTATTGGTCTATCCAAATACAGTTCGTCGACGCAAACGGTAGTTGCCATTTGGACGACACTTAAAACAATTTTCACTGTTAAGTTTGTCCTTTGCAAGAACTCGAGCTCAGCTCAATTCCTGAAGAGCAAAGGCTTAGGCTATCGAGATAATCACTCCAAACAATGCAATTTTAAAGTACTTAAATGAAGCTAACCCTAACAATTCATCGAATGCTAACCGAACAAAAATGGGTGCTTACACTTAAATCCGTAGATAAATCAATGACGTTTAGCTGCAATTTCAACCACTTTATATTCAGGTGTAATTTATTACGAAAGGCTTGGTTACTACGAATTGCATTGACTGTCAAAAATGGCACGGACCCCTTCAGAGAGTCAAACGTCGGACTTGTCATGATCTTAATTCCGGCTATTAAG
The DNA here is from genome assembly GCA_949126865.1 of Montipora capitata. Lineage (NCBI taxonomy): Eukaryota > Metazoa > Cnidaria > Anthozoa > Scleractinia > Acroporidae > Montipora > Montipora capitata. The sequence continues at coordinate 32,837,290 of OX421456.1, forward strand.
TTCGTCTCACGTGAAGTTCGACGTTTGGCCCGCGACAAAGCAATAAATAAGTAGAGAAATCTGAAGTGTCGTAGGTTCGACTCACGCAATGGAGCGCTCGGGTTTTTCCGAATATCCTCGAGTCACCACCGAAAAATCATCTCTTCATTTCAAAATAAAGACCCCTATGTTTGAGAGAGAAATGACGTTCGCACTTATTTGGACGACATTCAAAGCAACTGGCTTCATAGCTCAGCTGGTAGAGCATTGCACCGGCGCTTATTTCCCTTCCCCAAACGGTCGTTGCGATTTCTCAGAACGGTCGTTGCCATTTGAAACGGTCGATGCCATTTTTTAGCTGACTTACACTCATTAGGTATAAGAACTCAAAAGGTTGCGGTTACAGGGAGTTGTGTCTTGCTGGTCATATGAGTTAGGGTTCGGGTTAGGGTTCTGTTTAGGGTGAGGGCTAAGAACCCGAGTTCGAGTCTTCAAATTTCCGGATTTTTTTTTCCTCCAGTTTTTCTTTTATAAATGTTATTTTTTTCCTTTGTTGTCTTAATTTTTGTTAATATTTTTTCTTAGTTTGTTTCTTTTAATTTTCTTTGAAGTGAAGTGTGTAGTCGACCGTTATAAATGGCATCGACCGTTTCAAATGGTAACGACCGTTCTGAGAAATGGCAACGACCGTTTCAAATGGCAACGACCGTTTACGAAAGGGAAATTTGCTGCACCGGCATTGAAGTGGACACGGATTCGAATCCATTCCGTTTTTCAGGTGTCCATGAGAGACAATTGCTTAAATTGTCCAGATAAGTACAAGTGCAAGGATGGCACAGTCGGTTAGTGCGCGGCCTTGTTGCAAGAGGTCTTGAGTTCGATTCCCGGATCTCGCATCCTTGTTTCGACTTCTTTCCTTTCCGTGTAGCTAGGTAGCTTTAAATACCCGTAAAACGGAGCACTGATGGAGTGGGGGGAGTAAAATGAGCGCACCGTCGACCTCAGGTTTGTCAGTGATTAAAAGTTACTGTTACGAGTTATCGACGTTAAATAAGGTCTACTTTACTTTACTTTACTTTAAGAGTCATTTCTCTCTTTTGTCTATAGCTCGCACTTCAAAAATATAGACAAATTTCTTGTAAAAGGATGTTTGTCATTGAAACGAGATCCTCTCTGTTGATCATCAACTCACCTCCGTACATGACGTCCCCACTGTTGTTGAATTTTACTTGACATTGATCTAATGACGAACAAGTGTCAAGCAAATGAAAAGAGCGGAGGTCCCACTATGCTACGAGTCAAGGAACGAGACCCAAGATGGCTGATGCACAGATACAGGGCTAAGCTTTATTTGAGAAGGTAAGACTGCTCTTGTATAAAATCCTTCCCTTCAACTGAACTGTTAACAAAGCACTGAATACAGTAAAACCCAGAGAGTAAGAACCTTCCATTTAAAAGTATAGCCTACACAGGTTCATACATAAATGGTAAATAATAGAAATTTAGGATATCTTGGTTCTTAAATAGGTTCTTATTTTCGGAAGAAAAAAATCACGTAGTAGATAGCAGCCAGTTTCAGTAATCCAATATGGCTGCTGGTCACGGGAGTGAAAACGCTCTAAAACGAAATGAACGAAAGCAGTTTCCTTGAGAACTGCGATACAGTTTTTCTTGCGTTTGATGACATCGCAGTCATCAAATTAAAATGTAAGGATACAATTTCCGAGTTAATGATGATCTCAAGTCCTGACGGATGAAACACGCCGCTGACAAAATTGTTAAACTTGTCGAACTTGTGAATAACTCGATTTCCTTTGACATCCCATAATACGCCATCGTTGAGTACCAAATCATCGGTGGGATTGAAGGTGGCAAGATTCTTGGAATAATTGTTTGGGCTGTTAGGATCGTTAAATGTAAGAATTCGGTGACCCGTAGCTGTGTCGTAGATCTGAAACGAGAACAAATAAATAAATAAATAAACAAATAAATAAACAACATATCAGTCAACTTAAATTTGTCATAGCATGTTCTGGGGCCGGTTGCTCGAAGCCCTGTTAGCGCTAAGCGTTGGCTAAGAGGTATCAAAACCTATAGGTTTTTTTCATGGTAGTTAACGCTGGTTTATTAGTGCTAACCATGTTTGAGCAAACCGGGCTTGTTCTTTTTTTATTAAAACTGAGTAAGTAAAATAGGTGAGTATTGATCATCGTGGTGGTAAATAAATAACAACACGAATGATCGTTTGCGTCACGATGTTGTCACTTAGGTTGTACATCGTGACGTTTCCACCACTTTCTTCTGGTACGCGCTATCATGATACTATATATCTACCACCTTGCGAATTATACCGGGCGCGCGCATAACTGCAAAAGGCTTAGCCTTTGCTTTCCCCTTTACGACCCTTCCATAGCTTTTTACTCTGTTCCAGGTTTTTTCTCGCCGTAGTTCAAGCGCAAGGCTCCAAAACGCACGCTACAAAGGCAAGCGAAAACAGTGATTAATATTGAAGGCGGTAGTTTTACCAGCACAGAAACAGAAAAGTAAAGGAAATTCTGCTTCAACGCTTGATCTCTTCGTTTTACAAAGATAAAAGTAATATTTGTTTTAGGATGATAATTTTTAATTCGTTTTCGACGAGAGTTCAATTTCTAAAAGATGGAAGACTATTTTAGAGGAATTCATTGTATGCCCAAGAATTACGTCTTGGCTGACTTACATGAGCGGTCGAATCATATGTACCAATAATTTTATCTTCTGATAAGTTACTAAACTTTACCCAGGTATCTTCACTGAAAGAATGTCTGCAAAATGAAGATGAAAGACAACGTGATAGTATAGGACTGAAATTCCAGGGGAATTAAAAGAAAGACGAAAAAATTAGCCAGCAAAATCAACCGGTACAAAGTAGGCTTAGCTAAATTCTGCGTACAGAGTTTCCAACCTCGTCCCCAGGGTCTCTCTTCTTCCAAGGAAGGGAAGAAGAGAGACCCTGGGGACGAGGTTGCAGAGTTTCGAGAAGAATGAAGGATTTTTTGGGGAGAGAATTCTACCAGCATTTTCGACCAAAATTTGAGAGGAATGATGGCACATCAGGAACAGCAACTATACGCATAACACGTGTAAGAAAATTTATGGGAGTAGCATCAGTTGGGGCTTTGCTGTGTTGTGTGACCCTCGGAACCCACGATGTGAAACTCAAATCATGAACTGAAACAAATGGAAAGTACCTTGTGCCGGATTCATGTGATTATTCAGTGAAAGTGGTCATGTGCTTCTGTGACAAACTACGACAAGCGATTTATGAGAGCAATGTCGGCAGGAAGAATAATCCATTTTGCGAACAGAATTTATCCAAGCTTGGCAACCGGTTTCCAGCGCGGGAAAAGGAGAAAATTGCGGGAAACTGGAAAATCTATGTCACGTGGAGGAGAGACGATAAATGCCGGTAGTTGATAAATAGCAAGGAAAAAATCTATTGGTTTCAAGGGTGCCATTTGTGACAAAGTGGGGCCAGTACATGTCAAACAAGCTTAACTGGTCTAACCTAGAGGAGGGTCTTATTCCCACTTACTTCATCTCGAATAGTTCACCAAACGCCCAAAGAGCTGATGGCGGAATAGCGGATGATGACGAGGTTAACAGGAGTTCGCGGTCCTGGAAAACGGAGCAAACATACAAACGGCCATAAACTCAGTTGTGCACACTTTAATAAGGAGACTAAAAAGCGTCGGCTACAACTTAGGTTCTCAGAGTTTATCACCTTTGAACATTGGCACATGGAAATCGCTCTATCTGGACTACAAAGGTAAGATGCTTCTTCCTGGAATAAAAAAGAAATATGAACATCATTGATGCTTAGGGCGAGTTTGAAAGAGGACGACATATGAGGATAACGATGATGAGGCCGACCATAACGATGATGAGGCCGACCATTCGGAAGACGTCAAAAACATCTTACCTGACCAGTCATTAGGTTAAATTCCTTTATCTCGCCCATCTGCGTGCCAAGCAAAATGGTCTTTCCGTCGGGCTGGAAAAAGAACAAAATAAAACAAATACGTGATGTCTCTACATCGATAAATGCAACGTGGATCCAGCAAAAATAAGAGCGAAGTACTTAAGCTAGCAAGTTGATGACCCAAACGAAAAGGCATCGAAATAATGAGCTTACCGCAAAGGACGCACACGTGAAAAGGCTGTTATCCTCGTTGTCTCGAATAGCTCGAAGAGGTTTAAATCTATAAAGAAAATTATCGTAAACGTATCGTATCGTATCGTATCGTAAACGGCGGTATAAGGAGCAAGGATGGCACAGTCGGTTAGTGCGCGGCCTTGGTGCAAGAGGTCCTGAGTTCGATTCCCGGATCTCGCATCCTTGTTTCCTTGCATCCAAATCTAGATCTTCGATCTAGATTTGTTGAGCGTGGCGCCGTTACTGATTATTCTCTTCGTAACACTAAAGAGAAACTTGCTGTTCCCCTACCCCGCACCAACTTTCTTAAAAACAGTTTCAGATATAGTGGTGCGGTGTTATGGAACAGTCTGCCAACTCATGTGCGGCAGGCTAGGACTCTAGAATCCTTTCTCGCTGGCTGCAGCGGCTTCTTTTAGCGTCATTGTTTAATTTACACGGCTCTCACGTAAAGCAGTTCACTTAATTTATTTGTAGTTTTAGTTTTAGATAGATGGTATTGTAAATATTTCATAGTAATAAATATGTTAATAACTAAGTAAGTAATTAAATAAGTAGTAAATATTTTAATTCATAAGTAAGTACTACTTAATTTATTCGTAGTTTTTAGTTTTAGATTCATGGTATTATAAGTCTTGTAAATATTTCAATTCATAAATATGTGCTGATACTGATGAGAAAACCGTGTATAAATAAAGTTATTTGATTTTGATTTGATTTGATTTCGACTCCTTTCCTTTCCGTGTAGCTAAGTAGCTTTAAATACCCGTAAAACGGAGCACTGATGGGTAGGGGGGAGTAAAATGAGCGCGCCGTCGACCTCAGGTTTGTCAGTAATTAAAAGTTACTGTTATGAGTTATCGACGTTAAATAAGGTCTACTTTACTTTACTTTACTAAGTAACTTGCTATTTACAAGCCCTAACAATCACACGACTTTGTGCTTGCGATATGTAGAAAGATTGCCAGGGTGACAGATTCATTCACCTTCTCCTCAAAGACACCCATTCACATAAACACAAAGATGAAGCAATATTCTCTGACAGCAGCAGATACGAGGAGATTTCTCTACGGAGAAACCTTGCCAAAAAGATTGACCGAGACAGCTGCTAAATGCATTCAAGCTACGTTGATACCACTTAACCAATGGTTAGCACCAATTATGCTACGAGTATCCTTTTAGCTTTTCGGTATATTTTTTTGAATGTACCCTAATTTCAATTATGCTTAGTCTAACTAATAAAGAAAGGCTATGAACCGCACTTGCCAGCTGGCAAAAAGCCTGCTGCTCTATTGATACTTGAGACAAAACAAGAGAAGACTGGCTCGCAATTGATTCAACTTCCCTTGGCGATCTTTGACAAAACAAACTGCTTCTTGAGAAAGGCTTTTGCAATATATTTGAAACAAATACTTGGTGGAATACTCTGCTAACAAATACTGAGTTCGAGATGGCACTGTACATGTCTGTTTTCACGCGCGCTATTTGACTGAAACAGGTTTCATGTGTTATGAACACAAGAAAGAGTTACTGGGACGCTTGACAAGACTAGCGCAAATTAAATGGGAAAACCGAGTTACGAACCACTTAAGAACGGTGCCTACTATTGTTAATCCGCATATGTTCTGCGCATCTCGAGATACTCGGGTTTCCTATCGGTGATGCTTACTTATACAGGAATATTTTTGCGCCGTTTAAAACTATCCGGAGAAAGGAGATCTTAGTGCGTACTCTTGGTATCCAGAAAGAAAATCATAAACTGGGGAAAAATAACTTTGAATACTGTCCTTAAGAGTCTCTTTTCCGCCCTCGTCTAAAAATATGAATAAAAAAAGAGACTCTTCCACTCAACAGGGAATGTACTGAATCGACAATTTAAGAAAGGGAAACTGAATAGTTGGGTTTCGTTGATGAGGCTTAACTTACCTACTATACACAAAACGCCTATTTGATCTTGACCCATAAAAACCTCCATGTCGAGGAAAAACCTGCGAGAGCAAAAGTAGATGATGAATATGCATATTATGCATATTACGGTCGTATCACCCTAGGATGACAGGCTTTTGCCAGAGCGAGTGCGATCTTCAGAAACAAAGGCATTCCGATCATTCTTAAATCTCAGATTTATGACCAGTGCATTTTACCAAGAGTTCCCTATGGATCAGAAACCTGGAATATTACGAAACAAGAAACCATGCAGAGAGCCCACGAAAGAATCATGATGAATATCACGTGGCGAGACCGTAAAACAGCTCAATGGATCCGAGAAAAAAACCAAAGCGCGAGACATCATGGAAACGATAAGTAAACTCAAAATGGAATTGGGCTGGTCATGTGGCTTGAAGAACAGACAAATGTTGGACAACCCCCTATTACGTTCTGGACGCCACGGGAACACACAAGGAACCGAGGAAGACCAAGGACGAGATGCAAGGACCATTTGGATAGTTTTGTAAAACACTGGCACCGTGTCGCGCAAAACGTAGACCAGTGGAGGACGATGTGGAAGGCCTACGTCCAACGACGGACATTTCACAGTTGAAACTGAACTGACGTAAATATAAACCGAGGATCATCTCCAGAAATGCTGGTAATTAAAAGCACGACGATTTTGACAAGGATCACGACGAGTTCGTGGCGCGCCTTGGTCTTCTCCAAAATTTCAACATCACTCGCGTTTGGGAATAGATGGTTTTGCTTCCCTTCCCGTCCCTAGGGACACAGATAACAATGCTGCAATGTACAATAGGCCATTTCCGAGTTCATGTCTGCCTCCTCTTCAAAGCGAGTCTAAGTGCGAATTTTTTTTTTATGGTAATTAGTTCTACTTTGCATATGAATAAAAACTAAATTTCATAAGAAAACTTTCGCACTTAGACTCGCTTTGAAGAGGCGGGAGATATGAACTCGGAAATGGCCTATTGCTGGTGGACGAGCAAAAGGAGCTAATGACGTAAGCGGTTATTATTTAATAGGTAGTTTTCACGTGACGTCATCACCGCCATGTTGGTGGACGAAAACAAAAGATCTCTCATTAGCTCCTTTTGTTCGTCCACCAGCAATTGTACATTACATCATTGTTACCTACGTCTCTAGAGATTGGTTGCGAGGAGTAAATTGAAGGGGATGTATCACGAGGTTTGGCCAAATTCGGCGACTGGAAACTGGCAACCATATCAAACATAGACCTTATTCCAAAATGGCCGTTTTTATTCAAATTAGCCCTTGATGCCTTGTTCTTGAGCTGCAAATTCCAAAGAATATTTTGCCTTGAACGAGGCATCAAGGTCTAATTTCAATAAAAACAAAAGAATATCTAAATGGCGGCCATTTTGGAATACGGTGTATAAGGTAAAAATAACTACATAGAACACTGAAGGAAGGTTTCAATAAAACGGTTCCCTACTAGCAGAGGTCTCTTCTTTTTGCGTTATACGGGAAAAAAAGACCTCTGCCATGGGTCGAAACTCGCTTTTATCCAACCGTCTTCCACAACAAGGCAGGGATGGGAAAACTGAAGAAGATTAAAACGGATTGCAAATGGAGATTTCGAACACTGTTCAGCCTAACAGTTTTTAAAGCTGATATGCTCGACGGATATTTTTCATCACGAAGTTTTGATTTGTGTTGACGTTGAGTGGCATGGCGATAGTAGGGGCGCGTTATTAGTAAAACTGCACAAAATGAACTGCACTGCCATGTTACAGTCAAACTACGTCACGCGTGACCAGGAATTTTGAAATTTAAACCGAGTATTCAAATCTGCGCGCCAGTTTTGAACCTTGCTCTCGAGTTCTGAATTTCCCATAGATATTTCCCTGATGTAGCGCAAATAGTTAGCCATGAACTTTCGCTTTATTATAAAATAAAATGTTTTTGAATAGTGAAAACGATTTCAAGGCTTTGATGAATTATTGTTCAGTTATTGTGCATTTTTCCTAACAACTTTCGGAAAAATCTTCAAGATTCCATTTAAATCTCGGAAGCTCCAAAGAGGAATGTTTATCTCAGTTTAGTGGATACTGGTCAAGCGTGACATAGCTCGACTGTAAGGCTATAATCTGCATACCTCCCTTCTTTTCAGCCGTGCCGTTATGTTGCAAGGAGCATCATATCTGTACTTTGGTTCGGGGCATTTGTGCGGTCTAAAAAACAAGGTAGTACAGCAATTAATAGATAGCGACCTACCAAGAACAAGTTATTCTTAGATCAGGCACGAAATATTGATCACTTACCGAAGCAACGAAAATGGCGGACCAGCTGAAACTGGATTGTTGCACTGCGCATGTTGATCTCGGAGATATCGCGTTACAATCAAGTCCAAAGTAGGCGGTGAGGGCGGGCGCGTATTCCGAGGAAGGTCCGGAAAAAGACGCTGAAAAACGAAACCATGAAAAGGTCAGTCACCGGAGACAAAAAGCGAAACGTAACTCTCGACCCTTTCGATGTGTTTAAGTCATGGAATAGAGCTAACTTATTCCTTCTGGCCAATCACATCAACAGAAAATCAAATGATCCAATGATAACGCAGATACATGCAGCCGCACTAAGCGCGGGAATTTGCCAGTGTCGAATCAACTTACCATTGGCTGATGACGTGGCGCGAGATTTTTTGGGCCAAGCGTAAATATTCTAAACCAATGAAATCACGATTTCGCATTCAACAATGCTTGGAAACAATCTCAAAATTAGTAGCAGCTGATTGTGTATTCGAGAAGTAAGTGGTACACGTGGAAGTCTGAATTTCAAGGTTTTTCCATAACAGAAACCAAAAACAATTGTAGAGCGTTTTCACATGACGTCACGGCGGCCATGTTGGTGTCCCAAAACAAAGAAATGGCGGCCATGATGGTGTACCAAACTAATCCTCTGGGAATTTAACTCTATTTTTATACAAATGCTTTCTTTTGTTTCAGTAATCCAATATGGCTGCTGGTCACGTGAGTGAAAACGCTCCATTGAACGGTAAAGACTTGTTTCCATATCTCAAAGTGCCCTTGGACGTGAGGTGCCTGGGAATGAAATTAAATCACTGGAATCGGTCAGTGTAAAATGCAGACTGAGGTTATAATGTAACTGTTGAAAAAGCCCAAACCCCTTAGAAATACTGACCTTAGGCCTAATTAGGCTTAAAATAATATTTAGGCTTAACTGTTAGCATTCCGATTCCAGTGATTTAATTTCATTCCCAGGCACCTCACGTCCACGAGCACTTTGAGATATGGAAACAAGTCTTTACCCCATTGAACACTATAGTTAAAATAGGCTAAACAAATGCAAGGATGGGTAGAGAAAATAGTAATATATATCAGCTTCTGGTGGAAGCTTCCTTTTTAATATGGAAAATATTTTAAGGACGGTGCCTAATAATTCAAAGGTATTTTTGCGCGGTTTACTGAATATGCACGAAAAGTAGATGTTAACAAGTGTTATTGAAATCCAAAAAGAAAACTGTGGGTAAGCACGCATTTTTCGAGGATAATTAATCAGCAATATTTGTAAAAAGCTTTAAAATGCAAAGCAATGTATGGCGTTCTTTGCCAAATTGAAGTTTAATTATCTCTGAAAAATGCATCGTTACCCCCAATTTTCTTTATGGATACCAAGAGAACTTGCTAAGTTCTGCTTTCTCCGCATATTTTTAAACCGCGAAAAAAATCTCTGTATTAATAAGCACCGCCGATAGGAAATCAGGGTATCTCGAGATGCGCAGAACGTATGCGCAATAACAATAGTAGGCATCGTCCTTAATTTAGTTCAACAGGTTCTCAAGTAAGTTATTTAACATTTTGTCACCCTCGTGGCAGAGAAGATAAAAACAGAAAGATATATAGCTATTATGTCAAACAAACTTAGTGCCTTTTTGGAAAAGTGCATGATCAGATTTTGTAAAGTCAGTCTTTGTTCCTTTGTCAGCTTCGCGTGGTTTACCGAACGGAACTACTGTTGTACATATGTAACTGTAGGTGTCAGGAAAATGGTAAATGTAAGTAGTTATCATTGTGCAGTTGTTAAATAAATGAAATTTAACATAGTTAACGACTAGGAGCTAGTCTGGTCAGTAGTGTTTTGCAGGCGGTTGTTAGTGCCTTGGCCGTCTGTTAGCGTTTGTTGAGCGTTTTGGTGCGTTCTGTAGCGTTTGATATAGTTACATAGTTTACGACCGGGAGCTAGTCTGGTCAGTAGCGTTTTTGCAGGCGTTTGTTAGCGTTTGATGAGTTCTGTAGCGTTTGCAGCAGTCTTAAGGTTGTGGGAGCCCTGGGGCTGACATTGTCCAGCGGTATTCCTGGTTAGTGCATGCGTTGTTGTCCCATGTGTTTGCAGCGTGTTTGTTGCTCTGTTGGCGTGGCGTTGTGAGTCGAATTAGTAGTTTAGTGGTTCTCGGCGTTCCCTCCCTATGCCCCCCCCCCTTTTATTTTTTTAAATATTTTATTTATTTGTTTATTTATTTATATATATATTTATTTACTTTCTTTTCTTTCCACTGAGCTATCTGGCTCAAGTGTGACGGGTGCCTGAGGGGGGCTTGGCGCGGGGGGGGGGGGGGGGGGGGTTTCTCGGCGTTCCCTCCCTATCCCCCCCCTTCTATTTATTTTTATATTTTATTTATTTATTTATTTATTTATTTATTTACTTTCTTTTCTTTCCACTGAGCTATCTGGCTCAAGTGTGACGGGTGCCTGAGGGGGGCTTGGCGCGGGGGGGGGGGGGGGGGGGTCGTGGCTTGGTTGCGGGTTGGGCAGGCCAGTCGGGTGTTCTAGCGCCTCGGGGATAGGGATAACTTCGGGTTCAGCCCCCGGGCTTCTTGGGCACCTACCCTCCACTGGCGACTTGGGCGTTAAATCTGTGTATTCGATGAATTTGTATGTAAAATAAAATACCTTAGGCCCGTTTTAAACGTCGCATTTTACATGTGCCGAATCTAATGCAAATGAGCGAAAACAATAGATTTTTCTCATTTGCATTACATTCGGCACATGTAAAATGCGACGTTTAAAACGGGCCTTAATCTTACCTTTCCAGTTGGTGTTCCTGGGTCGCTAAACCTAAAGCGCGACAAGCTCGGGGTCTCTGGTGTGGTAAAGGCTGGGGTTGCTGTGGTGGTATGGTTGAGCCGTATCTTTCTGTTTGTTGGTGTGGACAGCGGAGTAATATCTGGTTTCGGATCCGGAAGAGAAGCCTCACGTTTTAAAACTTGCGCTGTCTCATGAAGACCTAAGATTACCGAAAAGATTTAGATTACTGATCAACATTAAGTTTCTTTTTTTACGGAGTTATTTGTAGCACTGAGACAACTGCAAGCGTGACATAAAGAGGGTTGTCACGGTCTTGTTTAACGCGACTGTTCAAAAAGTTAAAAAACTTCTACAAACTAGCTGAACGACGCAATTGGTCAAAAAAGTGTTTAAATCAGAGAACCAGAAAACAAAATTTGCCTCTGCGCGCTTGCGTTGATCCACAGAACTTAAACATATAGTGGCCACTTAATAAAGAGAAAGGAAAGAAACGTCAAAAAGATTAAAGCTCACCACACAGGCATCGTTTAACTCATTAAAAGTAGTGTTCTAGTCCACGTTGTAGATCTGAAGGTTCACGAGCGACACGCGTGCTTATACCGCAAGCAGTTATTTTTGCGAAGAATCCTACATTTTTTTGCAGTGAAGGTAAAAACGCACAAGGAAAGGCAAACCTTGAGAAAGAAGATGACTGTGAAGAAGCTGAAGTAGTTCCTTGGCAGGATATGAAATGTGCGTCTGAGCCACAACGTCAGCCTGAAAATATACATCCCACGTCATCAAAAGTAGCAATCACGTTGGGTGATTGGCTTAAAAATCTCGCCATGTTGTTTAAGCCAATCAAAGGAAAAAACGTAACCAATTGTGATTTGCTCACATACACGTTTTCCCGCGCTTTGCGCCGGCTGCGTGAATTTTCTTTGCATTTTGATTGGCTGATTCGGATCGTCTGCCGCGTGACACCTAAGGATGCGGTTTTTGACACTCCAAGGAAATGCTCTCTCTACTTTTCAAGTGATTCACTAGATGTAGACTAGTTGAAGATCACTTCGATGTCCCATCCAGTTTGCGACGTGTTCGACCAAAATGAAGATACAAAAGAAAACACGTCCTGCTAAAAGATCTAACAACGAAAGATGCGACTACCTTGAAATTACCTTCGTAATCCTAGAAAGCGATGGAACAACGGTTGATGTTGCCAGTTCTTTGCCAGTCACCCTTTCCAACAGTTCTCCAGCGTACTTACAAAAAAGCGCGTGATCGGATGCGTTATCTTCAATTACTGGCTCACGCATCAAAACTAAAAAAAGAAAAAAAATATTTGTTACAATGGAGCCTACTTGCTGATGTCTTATCTCTCAATGTACCTCTCTCGCTTCAGGAGGAGAAAAGAGAGACCTGGAAACGAGAAGGTAGTCTGGATCCGCAGTGATCAGTCCTCCGCTGTGTTCACGGCTCTTTAGCCATTTCCTGTGCAAGTTCGGCCTTTCTCGCAGTTTAAACCCCGCAAAAAAAAAACATGTAAAGTGCTGGTGACACGCGAAATCTGGCTGAAAAATCCAGTATAAAGCTTCCTGTAAAGTACCTTGAAAGAATAGCCCAAAATGAAGCACTACAACCCATGGTTTCACTGTATCTCCAGCTGATTAAAATTGTCCTAACTGACGCCCTATACATTTTAACTCAAGGAAACAAAAAAGGAAAGGAAAGGAAGGGAACTTCATTTAAGTTTCTAGTCGTCCTAGCGCCGGAGCACCAATTGGGGAGACTGTAAACTGAAATTAACAATTAACTCAAATCAAGTCAAATGTTGGTTTTTGAGGAGAGGGGAAACCGGAGTGGAGAAAACCTCTCGGTGCAGAGTAGAGAACCAACAAAGTCAACCTACATATGCCGCCGAGTCAGCGAATCCAACTCGGGCCACATTGGTGAGAGGCGAGTGCTCTCACCACTGCGCCGTCCCTGCACCCCTAAAATCAAGACTGCAAAAAGTCAACCAGTTAGCGACGAGTCTGTTTTTCTCGTATTAAAGTGACACTTACTCTGAAGTTGACCACTGTTAAAGAGATGAAGCTTTCCGATAACTTGTCGGATTTTATCGCTTCTCGACAGACCACAAAGCGCTTTGCAAGCCAAGGATCGGATACAGTCGGCATCGACCAGAGGAGTTTTCACCATCAACAAAGACAGGAGAACCTTGATGCCATTACTGGCGCGAACACATCCCCACATCTTGTGTAAGATATCATCACTGCTCTTAAAAGCAGGCCTTGACTTTGACTGGAATTTCGCTACAGCTCCACTTAACTGCAACAAAATGGATAATTAACGGCTTTCAGAAAGAAGACCATCCATTTAAAAGCTCTAAGAATCAAAATACTATCTATCGCAAAGATAAAATTTCAGCATCGAGGTCTTTCGAATTTTAATTCGCTACTCTCCCATTCCCATAATGCAATACGTTTTGGGGAGTTCTTTGCATGAAAACAATACCAATCATTTACTCTTCGGACTGTATCATGCTTCAGTGAACTGGTTATCCTTTGGTTTATGCAAATAACACCCCCCCCCCCCCCCCCCTTCCTGAAAAGACAATAATTTGTCCTATGGGCGGGCTGGCGGGTAGAATGTATCTATAAAAGGACTTTGTGACATCATCTGATGATCTCAAGACAAGACCCATGCCATATCCAGTAGTTCGGATATGGATCAAATAATGGCTAGTTTTGCTAAGGTTAACGGCGCCTTCAAAGGCGAGGTTTCGAAGAAAAACGAGCCAAATAATTTTTTGTTTGAAAAGATTTAACGAAAACAACTTGCACTCTTACATTCACCATTGTTGCTTCAGTTTATAATTTCCGCAAGGGTAATATTACGTTTCTCACGACAAACACCGAGGAACGCCAAAGATGCAAAAAGGTTGAAGTCGCACGCGAGCCACAGGGCCACAAGGATGGAGATTAATCCTACCACTCCCCTCCCTCCCCAGGACGGAATGCTAGTCCATCCCACGATCAGCCCAGCAGTATGTCGCCGACGCTAATTTCCCTTTCGTAAACAAGCGATGCCATTTTTGACGGTCGATGCCGTTCTTAGTAACCAAGCCTTTTTATTCGGGTAGCCTTCATACATTCTTAGGATTAGCTTCATTTAAATACTTTAAAAATTTCCAACCTGAGGGCGTTGTTTCGGTAGCGCATTTCCACTAAAGCCGTTGAACCGAGTTCGACAACGACCGATCAACTTTTTCTATTTTTTTTTCTAAGTTCTTTTCTAAGTTTTTCCTCAGTTTTTTTAAATTCTAAGTGACATACGCTGCTAATCTAGGCCTAGATTAAGTATTTTTTCCTCATTTGCCAACGATAAACTTAACAGTGAAGTATCTCCAAATGGCATCGCTTGTTTACGAAAGGGAAAATTGCGTCGCCGACCTGGGTGGAGAGAGAGAGACAAAATTTCTTGTCTTAGAATGGCAAAGATAGGCTTCAAACAAGCGACCATGCCTCTTTTAGACCATAGAATTGTATCATTTTAGTGTTCATGTTGTCTTACTCTGGCTCGTGGGCCACATACGCAATTACAAATGACATGTAGAGCAGCTTTCTGAACTTCAGAGTCGTTCAACAAACTTCCCTCGGCACAGCGCAGGAGAAGTCTGCAAGAGACAAATGAAAAATAACATTGTTATACCTCCCAACTCAAATACGTTTCCTGATTGGAGGAGAACGTGTCACGTGCCATTGGTCAAAACTCAATGACGCCCTAGGGCGAACAAAACTCAATGACGCCCTAGGGAAACATTACCTTGAACTTTAAACTTGCACGTGATCAGGTCGTGCATCTTGAAACCGCGGCAAATTTGTATGCCAGCCGCGTCAAGCAAATAATTTTTACGCAGTCATGGCAGCTAAACGATTTCAAATTCTATATTTTGAGTTGGGAGGTATAACAAAACACTTAATGACTGGCCCCTCGGGAAACAGTGAGTTTTGTTTCCCCTCGAGCCTCAATGTTCCCCTCGGCTTCGCCTCGGGGAAAAACAAAACTCACTGTTTCCCTTGGGACCAGTCATTAAGTGCTTATTATTGGAGAGGGGCGTTTATTTCAAAATCACTGACAACAATTACGGCAAATCAGTTCCAAAGTCTCTCATTTTCGCTGAGATAGATAAGAATTGTAACTGTCTTGCTTGTGCCATGTACAACAAACTTGCTTCTTTTTTTTCTCTCTAATCCTCGAATAACCGCTGCATTCGTATGATTGGGTGCAACATTAGGGAGCTTAAGCAACGACGACGGCGACGGCGACGGCAACGAGAACGTCACCTCAAAATATAAATTCACGTTAAGGTGATCACTTCGTGACTATTTCAACGTTTTTAATATGACAAGTGTGTGGTAATTCCTCAAAGATGAACGGTACTCCATTTTAGGAGAGAAAATGAAAATTTATCCTCAAGCGCTGACGTTCTTCATAAAACCAAAAACTTGGCTATTTCACGTTGTTGTTTTGCTGACGACGGCAACGAAATGGACAAAAGTGAAAAACGCACGTGCAGGGCGTGCAAAGCTATTGTTTTTACCCACTAAATATGCAAATTTGTGACGTTCTTGTTGCCGTTGCCGTTGTCGTTGCTTAAGCTCCCTATTTGTTCGAGGGCGGCGTTCATTGTTAATTAGGGAGTTTAAGATCTACGACCCGACGGTAACGAAAACGTCATTTAAAATTGCAAGTTCAGGTTTATTACTGTTTAGTTTTCGTCATTATGTCGGCTTGTCTAACTTCTAAAAACTAGTGTAACTTTCCAGGAACTGAATTAGGAGGTGCGGTATTGAATCTACGGCAGAAAATTCAAATTCGCTGTCTTTTGTTCACATTCTCCGTAAAACTTGAGAATTGGTCATTTCACAACGCAGATTTGCAGAAAACGTGAAAGAAATGTACAAAAACTAAAAATCACGTGCAGAGCGTGCAAAGCTATTGTTTTTGCTCGTTAAATGTGGAAAATTTGTGACGTTTTCGTTGCCGTCGCGTCGTAGATCTTAAGGTGATGTTACACGAGCCGATTTTTAACGCCGATTTTTAATCCATGTTACACGAGACAGCTTTTAACGCAACTTTGTTGCGGCAACGGTATGTTACACGAGACGATTTTTAATGCCGATTTTTAACGCCGATTTTTAATCCATGTTACACGAGACAGCTTTTAACGCAACTTTGCTGCGGCAACGGTATGTTACACGAGACGATTTTTAATGCCGATTTTTAACGCCGATTTTTAATCCATGTTACACGAGACAGCTTTTAACGCAACTTTGTTGCGGCAACGGTATGTTACACGAGACGATTTTTAATGCCGATTTTTAACGCCGATTTTTAATCCATGTTACACGAGACAGCTTTTAACGCAACTTTGTTGCGGCAACGGTATGTTACACGAGACGATTTTTAATGCCGATTTTTAACGCCGATTTTTAATCCATGTTACACGAGACAGCTTTTAACGCAACTTTGCTGCGGCAACGGTATGTTACACGAGACGATTTTTAATGCCGATTTTTAACGCCGATTTTTAATCCATGTTACACGAGACAGCTTTTAACGCAACTTTGCTGCGGCAACGGTGTGTTACACGAGACGATTTTTAATGCCGATTTTTAACGCCGATTTTTAATCCATGTTACACGAGACAGCTTTTAACGCAACTTTGCTGCGGCAACGGTATGTTACACGAGACGATTTTTAATGCCGATTTTTAACGCCGATTTTTAATCCATGTTACACGAGACAGCTTTTAACGCAACTTTGCTGCGGCAACGGTATGTTACACGAGACGATTTTTAATGCCGATTTTTAACGCCGATTTTTAATCCATGTTACACGAGACAGCTTTTAACGCAACTTTGTTGCGGCAACGGTATGTTACACGAGACGATTTTTAATGCCGATTTTTAACGCCGATTTTTAACGCCGATTTTTAATCCATGTTACACGAGACAGCTTTTAACGCAACTTTGTTGCGGCAACGGTATGTTACACGAGACGATTTTTAATGCCGATTTTTAACGCCGATTTTTAATCCATGTTACACGAGACAGCTTTTAACGCAACTTTGTTGCGGCAACGGTATGTTACACGAGACGATTTTTAATGCCGATTTTTAATCCATGTTACACGAGACAGATTTTAACGCAACTTTGCTGCGGCAACGGTATGTTACACGAGACGATTTTTAATGCCGATTTTTAACGCCGATTTTTAATCCATGTTACACGAGACAGCTTTTAACGCAACTTTGTTGCGGCAACGGTATGTTACACGAGACGATTTTTAATGCCGATTTTTAATCCATGTTACACGAGACAGCTTTTAGCGCAACTTTGTTGCGGCAACGGTATGTTACACGAGACGATTTTTAATGCCGATTTTTAACGCCGATTTTTAATCCATGTTACACGAGACAGCTTTTAACGCAACTTTGTTGCGGCAACGGTATGTTACACGAGACAGCTTTTAACGCAACTTTGCTGCGGCAACGGTATGTTACACGAGACGATTTTTAATGCCGATTTTTAACGCCGATTTTTAATCCATGTTACACGAGACAGCTTTTAACGCAACTTTGCTGCGGCAACGGTATGTTACACGAGACGATTTTTAATGCCGATTTTTAACGCCGATTTTTAATCCATGTTACACGAGACAGCTTTTAACGCAACTTTGCTGCGGCAACGGTATGTTACACGAGACGATTTTTAATGCCGATTTTTAACGCCGATTTTTAACGCCGATTTTTAATCCATGTTACACGAGACAGCTTTTAACGCAACTTTGTTGCGGCAACGGTATGTTACACGAGACGATTTTTAATGCCGATTTTTAACGCCGATTTTTAATCCATGTTACACGAGACAGCTTTTAACGCAACTTTGCTGCGGCAACGGTATGTTACACGAGACGATTTTTAATGCCGATTTTTAACGCCGATTTTTAATCCATGTTACACGAGACAGCTTTTAACGCAACTTTGCTGCGGCAACGGTATGTTACACGAGACGATTTTTAATGCCGATTTTTAACGCCGATTTTTAACGCCGATTTTTAATCCATGTTACACGAGACAGCTTTTAACGCAACTTTGTTGCGGCAACGGTATGTTACACGAGACGATTTTTAATGCCGATTTTTAACGCCGATTTTTAATCCATGTTACACGAGACAGCTTTTAACGCAACTTTGTTGCGGCAACGGTATGTTACACGAGACGATTTTTAATGCCGATTTTTAACGCCGATTTTTAATCCATGTTACACGAGACAGCTTTTAACGCAACTTTGCTGCGGCAACGGTATGTTACACGAGACGATTTTTAATGCCGATTTTTAACGCCGATTTTTAATCCATGTTACACGAGACAGCTTTTAACGCAACTTTGTTGCGGCAACGGTATGTTACACGAGACGATTTTTAATGCCGATTTTTAATCCATGTTACACGAGACAGATTTTAACGCAACTTTGCTGCGGCAACGGTATGTTACACGAGACGATTTTTAATGCCGATTTTTAACGCCGATTTTTAATCCATGTTACACGAGACAGCTTTTAACGCAACTTTGTTGCGGCAACGGTATGTTGCACGAGACGATTTTTAATGCCGATTTTTAACGCCGATTTTTAATCCATGTTACACGAGACAGCTTTTAACGCAACTTTGTTGCGGCAACGGTATGTTACACGAGACAGCTTTTAACGCAACTTTGCTGCGGCAACGGTATGTTACACGAGACGATTTTTAATGCCGATTTTTAACGCCGATTTTTAATCCATGTTACACGAGACAGCTTTTAACGCAACTTTGCTGCGGCAACGGTATGTTACACGAGACGATTTTTAATGCCGATTTTTAACGCCGATTTTTAATCCATGTTACACGAGACAGCTTTTAACGCAACTTTGCTGCGGCAACGGTATGTTACACGAGACGATTTTTAATGCCGATTTTTAACGCCGATTTTTAACGCCGATTTTTAATCCATGTTACACGAGACAGCTTTTAACGCAACTTTGTTGCGGCAACGGTATGTTACACGAGACGATTTTTAATGCCGATTTTTAACGCCGATTTTTAATCCATGTTACACGAGACAGCTTTTAACGCAACTTTGCTGCGGCAACGGTATGTTACACGAGACGATTTTTAATGCCGATTTTTAACGCCGATTTTTAATCCATGTTACACGAGACAGCTTTTAACGCAACTTTGTTGCGGCAACGGTGTGTTACACGAGACGATTTTTAATGCCGATTTTTAATCCATGTTACACGAGACAGCTTTTAACGCAACTTTGCTGCGGCAACGGTATGTTACACGAGACGATTTTTAATGCCGATTTTTAACGCCGATTTTTAATCCATGTTACACGAGACAGCTTTTAACGCAACTTTGTTGCGGCAACGGTGTGTTACACGAGACGATTTTTAATGCCGATTTTTAATCCATGTTACACGAGACAGCTTTTAACGCAACTTTGCTGCGGCAACGGTATGTTACACGAGACGACTTTTAATGCCGATTTTTAACGCCGATTTTTAATCCATGTTACACGAGACAGCTTTTAACGCAACTTTGTTGCGGCAACGGTATGTTACACGAGACGATTTTTAATGCCGATTTTTAACGCCGATTTTTAATCCATGTTACACGAGACAGATTTTAACGCAACTTTGTTGCGGCAACGGTATGTTACACGAGACGATTTTTAATGCCGATTTTTAACGCCGATTTTTAATCCATGTTACACGAGACAGCTTTTAACGCAACTTTGTTGCGGCAACGGTATGTTACACGAGACGATTTTTAATGCCGATTTTTAATCCATGTTACACGAGACAGATTTTAACGCAACTTTGCTGCGGCAACGGTATGTTACACGAGACGATTTTTAATGCCGATTTTTAACGCCGATTTTTAATCCATGTTACACGAGACAGCTTTTAACGCAACTTTGTTGCGGCAACGGTATGTTACACGAGACGATTTTTAATGCCGATTTTTAATCCATGTTACACGAGACAGCTTTTAGCGCAACTTTGTTGCGGCAACGGTATGTTACACGAGACGATTTTTAATGCCGATTTTTAACGCCGATTTTTAATCCATGTTACACGAGACAGCTTTTAACGCAACTTTGCTGCGGCAACGGTATGTTACACGAGACGATTTTTAATGCCGATTTTTAACGCCGATTTTTAACGCCGATTTTTAATCCATGTTACACGAGACAGCTTTTAACGCAACTTTGTTGCGGCAACGGTATGTTAAACGAGACGATTTTTAACGCAACATTGCTCGCAACACTTGAACCCAGGCTCCTGCTCGACAAATATGGCGGACAAGACATCGACAAAAACGTCACCTCAAAATATAACTTTGCACTATCGTAAGATTCTCGCGGTTCGGCATCTCGTTAGCGTTGTACAATGTGGGCGAAGTGTCCTAAAAATAAATTGATACGAGCGATTTTAGAGCAAAAATAGAGAATGAAAGAGTCACATTTGAACGCTCGCGTCGTCGTCGAAACCTCAAATTTGGTGATTTCACGTCGTTGTTGTGCAGAGAACCGCACGAATTATGTGCTAAAATGCGTGCTGCACGTGCAGCACGATTATTTTTCGTCTTTTAACCAATGATATTGTTGTTTCGTGGCGCTGTCGTTGACGACCGCGTCGTAGATCTTAAAGTCCCTAATGAGTTAAGAAGACGGCGGCTGAAAATCATTCAGGTTCTGTTGTTAGTGGACGATTTGGAAGATGAAAAAGGAAGAAATCGGTAACGAATTATTTGGACGAGAAGTTGGATTAGACGGAGGGAGGAAAGAGGGGTATATCATCAGTTAATAAGAGACTGAGTTAGCTCTTGAAGATGTTGCGTTAAAAGTCAGCGGCGGGGGTGTTACACACACCAACACCAACAAAATTCGGGCAACAATGTTGCAGGTTTTTGAAAGCGAACATGTTGCCGCAACAAAATGTTGCGTTGAAAATCGCCCTGTGCACCCTGTTACACGAGACAACTTTTAACGCAACAATGTTGTATTAAAAATCGGCTCGTGTAACAGCACCTTTAAACTCCCCATTTACTCCTATCTGCGCCAGCGCTGAGGGATTCTGGGGGTCACCTGACTCTATCATGAAGATGTTCTCTTAAAAAGCCGCTATCATAGTGCAGCTCTGAATTCATCAAGATTGCTGGATAAATAATGGTAAAGGACTCAGTGGAGTACAATTCATACAATAAAAGGGCCTTTCTTTGAACAGAGTTACCCTCGATGTTCAGGGAAATTGTTCACAAATAACAGCAGGAAATTGTGAAAAAACAATTCACAGGTGAGTTAAAATTCGATGGTACGCTTCAACAGGTGTACAAATTGAAGTCATCTAAGGCACGGACCATTAGATATAATCCGGAGGGGTGGCAATTCTCAAAACAAAATTCCGGCGAAAAATTAACATCCCCTAAAAAAATCTGCAAGAGGTTATGCCTAATCGTGCAAGGTTTGCGCCCCAGAATTAATATACTGCAGACAATATGGCCTTGGACGTTTCTATTGGTCCGTCCCTAATGTTATGGGATTTTGAAAAAAAATAATAATTGTAAAATGTAAAAAATGTTAATACCTTGTTTATGGTGACAGTGCACTTAGCTATCAAGCCAATTCACAGACACCCAACGTTTAGTAATTTGAAAAAAAAAAAAAAAAGATTAATAACCCCAACAGGCAGGAGGCAACCAGTTACCTATTTACAAAGCGTGGCACAATTGAATGCGGGACAACAGAAAACAAATCCAAACCAGAGGTTAAAACAGGATTTGAACCAGGAGAAATCGCATGCAAACCCAATGCCATAACCACTGGGCCACGTGCGCTGACTCCACCTTGAAACTATTTTTTTAGCATTTTTTTTGGGGAGGGTCTTCATTGACGTAAAAGAATTTAAAACTATACAAGGTAATATGCATGGCATTGCCCTTTCAAGTTTCTCGTACCTCATTCCTTTTTGCTGCTCTCCCGATGGAAGTTGTATTTCTTCACACAGCGCTAGCTGAGCCTTAGGTCCAACTGTTAACACAAACAGAACTTCCAAAGCCATGCGAGTCACGTCTGCTGCCAAACGGACGGCATCCGCTCTTTAGTTAAGAAAAGGAAAAGAATGGAGAAAAACGTCAAAAGAGAGAAGAAAGAATCATGGCTTCGTGCGGGAAGGATGACAAATGAGTTGCGTGGCAACGGACGAGAGGGCAACTGACAAATCTGAGTCCTGGGTAGGATTCGAACCCGGTTCTCGTTTCGCCCGTTGCCAAGCAACTAGTTTATCGGGATTAAGTAAGATTGATTAGATGCGCAAGGTTTACGCCCAATTAGGGGAAAAACCATCAAGTACAACACACAACTACCTGTTGCTTGAAATTCCCCAGTCAGAAGACAAAGAAATTAATTGAAGTAACAGAGTGAATCCTTGAAGTTTGTTCATCATCTAGAAATACAATAACATGATCAACTGAGAAATGTGGGAGGGAATGGGGAGGGCGGGGGGGGGGGGGGGGACGGGTAAAATCTAAGCATCTTTTGTTCACGACTGAGTCAGAAGAGGAATGGGTCTATTCCTGAGTTGACGTCACAATCTACTTTGCATGCATTTTTACAAAGAGTTAATGCAATGTAAATCAGTTTGCGACGTCAAATAAGGAATAGACCCACTCCCCTTCTGACTTCCAGGTGATCTGGTGACGTAATTTGGAGGACTGGGAAGAAAAATTTTAACGCCGTATCCCACAACCGCGCGCAGCCTTAGGTGTTGTTTCCAAACTCCATGCAGTATTTCCATCGCCAAAACTCAACAGATCATTCCGTGTCTACCACATTTCCTGCTACTGAATGAACATTCAAGTAGAACCGACGAGATCTAACCTCGCCTCTGCCATGTTGAATTAAAAAATATAGGGCCGCGCACGGTTGTGGGATAGTGCGTTAAAATTTTTCTCCCCAGTCCTCCGAATTACGTCACCAGATCACCTGGTTGGTCGTGAACAAAAGATGCTTGGATTTTCGCAACTTTTGAAGTCTCTAAAATGGCCGGATTTGCTAGAAAAAGAAAAAAAAAAATGGCCGCAATGCGTTTCGAACTATTGCAAAGATTCATTTTAGCAAAAATAATATTTTAGGGTGAGGGGCACTTGAAGGATGGTGCCTACTACTGTTATTGTGCGTACGTTCTGCGCATCTTGAGATACTCGGGTTTCCTATATATGGGTGTGGGTGGCGCTTGCTAATAGGGGGATAACTTAGCAAGAGCTCTTGGTATCCAAAAATAAAATAGGCCTTTTTCGATGTATTAAAATTCAGCTTGAAAGATTGGTCTAGAGGACAAAGATAAAAAAAAAAATGGATGATAAGAAAATATTTTTCACATTCACTTCAACGTGTTTCTATTGCGTCTGTCCTCACTGCCTCACTATTAAGCTGAATATTTGATATTTCGAAAATGGCCTATTGGGGGTAACCATGCATTTTTCAGAGATAATTAAGCGTCAGTTTGAAAAAGAATGTCATACATTGCTTTGTATTTTAAAGCTTTTTACAAATATTGTTGATTAATTAACTTTAACAAATGCGTGGTTACACCCAATTTTCCTTTTGGACTTCAATAACACTTTTACCACAATTGCTTGTAATCTCACAATCTGATTGGCTATTTTTTCCGTGGTCGATAACAGTATAGACTACAATGTACGCGTCATTCTCGCGTCAATTTGTCACGTAATGTAATGGCCAATCAGGAACGCCCTGTGATGACGAATATCGTTGTCGATAAGAGTACAGACAACGCATAATTCATAAACCGCGCAAAAATACCCTTGAACTAGTAGGCACCGTCCTTAAGTCTAAGCATCTGCTACCTATTTCCAACAATAGGGTAAGTGTAACGGTTAGTGTTATTTTTAGCTTAGGGTAAATGCAGCTGTTCAATTTAATAGGCCTTATTCACGATGGCCGCCAGGTTAGCTTTCAAATTGTCATGCAAATTAGCCATGTGTTATGCTGGGGGGCAAACATTGGAAAAAAAGCAAATTGCTGAAAATCGGCTCGTCGAAATATTGAAATAACATTGCAAAAAGTCCATTTTAGTATTTAGAGCTAAGTACCGTTTATAATAATTTTATATATTTTGATTGCCTTTGACATTTTGACTTTCTACTTCGTTATCTGCTCATTTTTCACCAAAAAAAAAAGTCGAAGTAACTTTTGTAATGATTGTATTTTACTGCTTAGGTGATAAACATTCAATGAACGCGAAACAAATGTGTAGCTAAGATGCTCGTTATAACCTCTCAAACTTGTGTTGTTTGCCTCCTCAGAAGTGTGTGGCTAATTTGCATGATAATAGCAAATCCAACATGGCGGCCATCGTGGATAAGGTCTATTCCCTGCATTTCTGGACACAACTGAGATACTTAGGATTGCATTAAGGTTAATCAAAGAAATTTGTTTGATTTTAGGTCATTGTTTTCCGGCCTGTAGCGCTGTTTATTACTTCAATTGGTTCCCAGCGAAGCGTTGTCGGAGCATGCTCTAAAATCAGCAGACAATTTTCCATCATACCACTGTGAGTGAGGGATGTGGCCTGAAAACACAGAACAAAATTATTCATTTTTTCCCTCCTTTTTCTTAACTTGCTAAGAAATAAGAAAATTAAGGTAAATTTAAAATGTACCCTATTCAAAAGCCTCCGCCGCCCGTAGTAGTTTCTATTGTTGTTATGCGCCAGTCATTGTTCCCGATCTTTACTTTTTGTTTTTTTTTGTTTTTTTTTTGTTTTCCGCTTGTGTAGCAAGCCAATCGCATTGTACCTCACGCGAGATACTAGGGATTAGGGACTTAACGATCTACGACGGCGACGTCGACGAAAACGTCACCTCAAAACATAACTTTGCACTATTGTAAGTTTCTTGCGGTTAGGCCATCTCGTTCGCGCGGTACAATGTGGGCGAAGTATCCCAAAGATAAATTGGTACGAGCAGTTTCAGAGTAAAAATAGAGAATTGTAGATTCACATTTGTGCGCTCGCGTTGTCGTCAAAACCTCAAAATTGGTGATTTGACGTCGTTGCTGTGCAGAGAACCGCACGAATTTGTGCTAAAATGCGTGCTGCACGCGCAGCACGATTATTTTTCCTCTTTTAACCAATGATATTGTTGTTTTGTGGCGTTCTCATTGACAACCGCGTCGTAGATCGTAAATTCCCTATTAGGGAGTTTAAGAAACGACGACGGCTACGGCAACGACAACGACACCGCCAAAAAGCAGTAATATTATTGATTAAAAGAACCAAAAAGATCGTGCTGCACGTGCGGCACGCATTTTTGAACATTTCTCTCGCGTACTCGTCAAAACTACAACGTGAAATGACCAAATTTAAGGTTTTGACGACAACGTGGACAAACTGCTGTGAATCTTTCAGTCTCACTCTTTACTTCAAATCCATCCGAACCAATCCAGTTACAGGACACCTCGCCCATATTGTATAATATAAACAAGATGGAATAATCATGAAATACTTAGAATAGCTCAAACTTATATTTTGAAGTGACCGGCGTTTTCGTCGACGTCGTCGTCGTAGATCTTAAGCTCCCTATTTTCAGGTGTACGACGCGGTTGTCATAGGGAGAACCACAAAAAAGAATATCATTGATTAAAAGAGGAACAGTACTCGCGCTGCACGTGCGGCACTGATTTAAGCACACATTTCTGCGGTACTCTTCACCACAACGACTTAAATTGAAATCACCAAATTTGAGGTTTTGATGACAACGCAAGCTTACAAATGGAAACGTTTCATTCTATATTTTTACTCTGAAACCGCAAGTACCAAGTTATTTTTCGGATACTTTGCCCACAATGTACGACGTAAACGAGATTGGAATAGTCGCGAAAGACTTGTGAAAGTGCAAAGTTATATTTCGAGGTGGTTTCAACGGGATTCAAACGCCCTGACCACTGCGATGCCAATGCAACGCTCTTCCAACGAAGCCACTCAGTTGGTAGTCTCCTCCGCAGCCGTTTTTTGGATGTCACGCAACGCTCCCACCTTCTTTGGCGGCAGCGTTGCGTGACATCCAAAAAACGGCTGCGAAGGAGACTACTCAGTTGGGAGCAGGTCAATTTGTTGGGCCCACTTGTTCCCGTGAAAGGAATTTAAGATCTACGACGGCGACGGTCGCCGAAAACGTCACCTCAAAATATAACTTGGCTCTATCATAAGTCTTTCGTCCTACAATGTGGGCGAAGTATCCCAAAACTAAATTGGTACGAGCGGTTTCAGAGTTAAAATAGAGAATGAAAGATTCTCTGTTGCATGCTTACATTGTCGTCAAAACCCCAAATTTGGTGATTTCACGTCGTCGTTATGCAGACGACCGCTAACATACTTGCTAAAATCCGTGCTGCACGTGCAGCACGATTATTTATGCTCTTTTAACCAGTGAT
>OX421456.1:32866526-32869026 GCA_949126865.1 Montipora capitata
AATTCTGGCCGAAGATGAAACTCGACACATAATCATGCTGTAAATTACCTGGTTGACTAACTTGCGAAGACCATCATTACTATCAAAGAGTTCAAGTACAGCGCGGAACGAACAGGTAAGCGAAAAGAAGAGAGTGGCGTGACATCGACCAGAGTCATGAGAACATTCTAGAAGCCACAATGCGTATTTCACCATGTCGCTTAAAACTGGATTCGGCAGAAGAGAGACCTTGAATAAAAGAAAGAAGGAAATCATTTAGAAGCATTTAAACTTTGCTTCAACAACCATTCAACAGTGTTTGGTATGCGCGTGCGCACTAATCGGTCTCTCAATGACGCAAGTGCTCTCCTCCCCAGAGGCAGCGATTCTTTCGGTCAGCACCAAGAATAACGACCTCTGGGACGACCTCTGGTTGGTTCCGAAATACGCGCAGTCTCTGTGGGGGTCTATTTTGGTAACCGTCGAGAGCAACTAATTGTTTTAAATTTCTGAGATTGCACAGGCGAGCCGGAAGTCCGTGATTCGCGGACTTCCTGGGGCCAGTTTCTCGAAAGTCCCGAAAACTTTACGAGCCCGAAAAGCCATTTGCATGTGAATCTGCCAACTGCTTCTTCAGGAAAGCCGATCTTTTAACATGTTTTCAAGGTAACAAAGAGCAAAATGACTGTGAAGTTTGACGTCTTAAATCCTCTCCGTTCTTGAGATACAGAGGGAATTGTGACACCCGAAAATGGTCTGTTAAGTTTCGGGACTTTCGAGAAACGGGCCCCTGGTTCGGAACCAGCAAAAGGTCGTTATTCTTGGTGCTGACCGAAAGAATCGCGGCCTCGGGGGACGAGAATGGCAATGACGTATCCATCGTAACAACCGCGGTTGCAGCCTGGGACTGAATACCAGGAAATTCTCTTCAATGACAACCTAAAGGCTGCTGTTTGCCGTCAACTGAAAACCCTATAAATCTCTAAAAGCGTTCATTGAAGCAACTGATTTCTACAAGTCTTAGAAATAGTCAAGAGGGGTTGTAACTTATGTGCCGTAAAACAACAACAACAACAACAAATTATTTTGGCGAATCACTGAAGACGTAAACAATGAAATCAACCAGTTATGGCACAAGGAAATTTCACGGAAATTATTCTGGCCAATCACAGAAGCCTTAGACAATAACATCAACTAATCACGACACAAGGCAATTCCATGCAGCCGGCGTTAAGCACGGGAAAATTCGTGCTTTTCTTTGATTGGCTGAGAATGAGGGGTGAGATTTTTAGGCCAATCACCAAATGCAGCAAAGCAAAAACAAAGGAATTACGAATTCGACAACATGGATGACATTTTCTTACCCTCTCCATTGCATCTTCATTGTAAGCTAAATAATACAAACACATGGAACAGCCAGTGGCCGCGACTGATGGCTTCGGCACTTCCAGTAAACGCTGCACACCACTATGGGTGACAAACTCGGTGGCAAACTTCTTGTGGCAGAGAAGAGACGCAAGATACTAACACAAAAAGAGAGAGCAATGTGAAAGATGCTTCCGCTGTGATTAGAAAGAGAAAGGGGTCGGGAAAGGGGGTGGGGGGTGGGTAGGGGAACATACATGTAGGGGGGGAGTGGGTGAGCAAAAGAATGGCAGGAAAAGGAGGATATCAAATAAGGACGCGAAACGGGGAAAAGATCTCACTCGAACCAGCGCCCGCGGTATTTGCGACCCGCAGCTTCAGCCATTTTGAAAGTTCAACGTACGCGTAGAGAGACCGTTTGCAGTCTACCATAAGCCAAATTCTTCAGAGAGCTTTTTGTGCGTGTCCCTTGGAAAATGCTAGATAACTTTTTTTTCATCAAAATCATCAGGGATTAAATTTGACTTAAGAAAACTCCAGCTACTTCTAAGGCCTCCAGACAGTTATTTCACTAAAATAACCCGTTGGGTTGATAATGTTAGAAAATAATATCATTATTCTCTCACCTTAAGAGCTTCAAACACGAGTTGCATATCAACTGGTCCCTTGAAAGTGATGTAGTGCATTACAAGATCAAGTGCTTTGTTTTCAAACACAGCTGGTAACAACTGAAGCAAAACGAAAAAAGAAAACAATAATTCTGATAACAAAGAAAGACTCAAAGATAATTTCAGTTGTTTGATGGTGTCACTATCTGGGTTGAAATGTATAATAATTGCACTTGCACCGGTCAGTGATAGAGTTTGCATTGTGAGCTCATTGCAGCTGCCAGAAAGACTACATAATGTGACATCAGTGGTGGGAAACATGTTTGCAGAATTTCAGTAAACAGGGTTGATTCCCCACAACTGACATCACAGCCTCTTGAAAATCACTGACGGCATATAGTACACTTAATCTGAGCCACAATGCTCTCAACTGACACTCACAATAAAAATGCCATTTCCCCTATAGGCTCTTAAAGACAAGGCCTTAATTTGAAGGGATTACGGTAAGAGACGTGTCTCCAATGACTAGAAAAATGGGAATTTTTAAA
>OX421456.1:32874026-32899026 GCA_949126865.1 Montipora capitata
CCATATTGGACTAGGAACCATGGCAAATGAAACATCTAAAATTTTACTTAATTGCCTGCATACAAGTAATGGGTGGTTTAGTTACGAATTAATTAAAGGGACTGTGTCATAAAAATTAATTCAGCCAAATTTAGTGACTGGAAACCGGCAACCAAATCAAGCGAAAAGTAAATTTAAAAAAACTAATCAGAACACTGAAAGAAGGTTTGAATAAAACAGCAAATACAAAGTAAAGGAGGTAGGAAGGGCAAAATTGGAGAAGACGAAAAAGGCTTGTGATTGAATGGGTTTTTGACAACTGTTCAGCCTAACAGTTTTTCAAAGTTGATCTCTGTTGTTTATGACTTAAGGGGGGCTCAAACCAGTTTTAACCTTTCGACAAACTACTACATGTATTTGGAAGGATTGAATCTACCAAACTTTTCCACTTAAAAGTAATGACTGTTTTGATGCCATAGAGCGGTTTTCAAATGAGTATTGTAAAACCAAAACCAAATTAATTACTTTGGCCAATGAAAAAGGACGGAAACAATCCGTTGAACCAATTAAAACTCGAAGTAATTACATGTACATGTAGCCGAAACAAAGCGTGGGAAAATGTGCACACATGAGCCACGATTGGTTTTGGTTTCACTTCTGATTGGTTGAAAAAGTGGCGCGAGAACTTTGAACCAATCACTGAGAGAAGTAATCATAAACCAAAGCAATTCACTAATTACCTTCGACACTCAATTGAAAACTGCTCTATATGAAAGACCAATAAATGCTTAACAAGATCACTCATTAATGCGACGTGACGGGTTAGCATGACAACAAAATCTAAAAACAGCCAGATTTTGGCTTTAAACACACCAATTTCAAATACAGTAGCACTCTCAGTTTGATAAACAGTAAATATTTAAGTCTAAGCACCCATTTTAAAAAGTTTAGCTTTCAATAACTGCGTGGCTATGTTATTCACCGTTAGGGTTGGAACCTGTAATAACCATTGATTTTATGGGGAGTCAGGGTGGTTTAGGGGTTATTAACTTCACCTCCCACATCTGTGACCTGGGTTTAACCCTGGCCTCAAGGTCGTATGTGGGCTGAGTTTCAGTCTATCTCAATCTGACTCTGAGGGTTTTTCTCCCGGTACTCCGGTTTTCCTCCCTCATCAAAATCGACTCTCAGTCAATTACATCTGGCCGCGGGTGGATACCCTCGATAGGGATATTAACCTCTTGTTTCCTTCCCTTTCATTGAGTTAAATCAGAAACCCATAAGGGTTGAAACGTGTAACGGCCCCTTGTGTACTGAGAAACAAGCTTCTGAATATTCAATTTGCTAAGTACCATATTTGGAACAACAAGAGAGAAACATTCAACCAATCAGTTCGCAAGAACACTGTGACGCAATACCGCCAATGTTCTCGTGCAAAATTAACTGGAGCGAGGGGTTTCCAAATATGGTACTTAGCACTGAATATTCGGAAGCTGTGAATGCGCGTTACACGTTTCAACCCTTATGGGTTTCTGGTTAAATGAATAAAGTTGGTGTTTCATTTTTATTTCATATTCTAAGAAGACTCCTGTATGAATATCAAATATACGTAGGTTGGTGTACGAGTCCCGTACGAATAGCCCCTGCGGACATTTTTTGTCATGAAGCTTTGAGTTGTTGAAATCAAGTTTGAAAACAAATAACGTTTGTTACTTTTATGACCCCCTTATCATAATGATGATTTCATTTAGTTATCATAAGTGAGAGTGTGGTGTCTTCAGTGGTGAAGCGGTTTCTATAGAGTAGAAGCTCCAGGTTGAAATTCATTCCACTGATATTTTTAATTTCCTTATTAATTTTTCTCTGCTACCACAAGTCCTGGATCAGAATGTTCAAAATTCACGATAATAGTGAATTCAAAGCAAAGTAAGAATTCATGATAATCGTAAATTCATAGCAGAGAACGTACCCCCCAAAATGAACTGCGAAAATATCGAATAAAATAAATATTCTAAACAGATTCTGTAGATGAATACCTTCTCCGCTTTGCGGATGTCATTTGTTAATCTGATTAATTTAATACATGACCTATGGCCGTGAAACCTTTTACCGGCGCCGTTTGAACAACAACAACAACAACAACAACAACAAGACAATTACATTTATTATTAAAGTACACGACAGAACGTCCAATTGGATCTCTTAATAGAGGTTCTTGCAAAGGAAAGGAAACTCTCGATCCTAAATAACACTGGATTTTTTTCATTCTCTTATTTAACATGAAATTTAATTCCAACCGAAAGGCTCTAAGATGATGTGAAAAAAGTTACAGGTGGAGTGAAAAAATTACTAGATCAGATGTAAATAATAATTTGAACTTAACCTCACCTGTAGCATAAGAACGCAGGGGCTCCATTGCTTCTCTTGCCCATTTACAAAGACGGTTGAGCATTGCTTCCTGAAATTACATAACAAAGAGTTGAAATAATTATTTATTATAATAATAATTGTAGCCCTGATTTTTAGCATGTCATACATTATGAAATGCATGCTATTCTTGCCAATGGATTCCTTTCAAAAAAGGACATTCAATATTGAAAACTCTGACAACAGTTTTAGATACAAATTTTAAAAAATTAATTAATTAATTAATTAATTAATTAATCATTTGGACATTAGCAAAATGGAGACACTAGCATGAAACCTACGGAGGCTGGAGTTCTTTACAGTTTTTGTTGAAGAAAGAATACAAGTCAGAGTATCTGTAAAAACCAAAGACAACTCATACTTGAAGCTTGCCTATGCTATGAACTCAAGGATTTGGAAATGGGCCACATCAGACAGTGAGAAATACAATTTGGTCAAATGACCAGTGGGACTGAAATTGACTTCGACTTTTAAAATAATGTGGTTAAATGCAATTTAAATAAGTTAACAACAAAGAGATGCTGGTTTTCTGTGCTGCGTTTGGGTCAACAACCAGAGCAGTTAGCTTCATAGTAGTCAATGGTTCATTCCTGTCTGTACAGGCTCATGTAGGCCAAGCAGCCTCAATGTAGTGGACATTTCTGAGCTTTGTTGGTGGAGGATTGGGTTTCTGTGCATTCAGGTCAACAACTAGAGCAGTTAGCTTCAGAGTGGTCGACGGTTTGTTCCTATCTGCACAGGCTCATGTAGGGCAAGCAGTCTAATTGTAGCGGCCATTGCTGAGCTACGTTGGTGGAGCATTAGCTTTGTTATTCATGCAGTTTTTTCTTGCGGCATTCCCAAGTTCTGCCTCCCTCCCCCTCCCTCCTCCCTCCCCCACCCCACCTCCTTTCCTACTCTCATTCTGTTAACACATTGTGATGGGTGCCCGGATGTTTCGGTCTGGAAGCTCATGACTGGGTTCGGGGAATTGCTAGCCATGGGAGAATTTTACTGTCTAGGGGCTGGCTGATCACAGGGGAGGCCACTGGACATCGCCTGCACTCAACGTATAGCACAATGCAGTTGTTTATTTCTATAAATTCTCTATAATGAATAAAAAGTTCTCTCTCTTAGGTTAACACAAACCATATCCTGGAAAACTGCTGCACTCTCCAATCCCGGCATGGCATTCAGCAGAACTCTAGCAGCAATGCAGTTCAAATCAAACTCCTCCATGGTGCTCATGATGTAAGCATTCACAAGCTTGTCCATGAAATCATCATTTCTGAACAGAGTCTTCAGAAGATGGCCCAAGGCACAGTCTGGATCAGCTCTGCCTTTAACAATAAGTATTATAATAAATACTAAACTTTATAATTTTTTCAGAACTGTTGTCATCGAGAAACCTTGTCTAATAATTATTAGTAGCTGAGGAGAAAGGAATGAAACACTAAAGAACTCACTAAAATTTGTGGTATCTAATTAGCTGTCATTTTGCCCATATCTGCCTTATTCACCCTGAAACCTACCATGCAGATCACATGCTAGCAGAGCATAGTCACTTGGTTGACAAAATAACCAACCCCCCTCCTAAGTGTCAAAAATATTTATTAAATCACTCAGGAGAAATGTGATGCCTTTGTACTTTGGAATCATGATTGCATTCACTGTATGAGGTGAACAAAATAATAATTATCTGTAAGCAGCCGAGGGCACCCTCTGATGAATCATTTGACTTCCCTTAGGCTAGTTGAAAACTTAATATTCATGGGCTTTCCTTCAGCCTCTTCTTACACCTCTCTCACCGCTTAAACAACCCCCATTAATGAGTGAATCGCCTTGCATTAGACAGAGTAAAAACTGTAAGTCTTGCTCTCAGGACTGAAAGAGCTAAAGGGGACAATATGGTCTTTAAAGAGATGAAGATGTTGTTAACCCATTCATCCCTGACACAGCCCCCCATCGACAAGTAAAATCATCTGGCATTAGACAGAGAAAAACCTCAAAGCATCACTCTTAGAAGAGAAAGGGTCAATGGGGATATAGTTTTTGAGTAGACAGATGTTTTTATTCCTTTGACCTTTAAGCTGGTTCCTACCAGCGAGTGCAAAGAAATTGTTCAATGGCAGTATTGCAAAATTTATTCAAAAAAAAATTGTTGCAAGGTTATTTACAGCAACAAATGAATGAAGGGGGTAGTTTCTAAAGAAACTGTGTGCTTTGTTGGTGGGCAAGTAGTATACAAAAATTTGGTTTTATCAACAGAGTTGATAATGTAAATTGACCACCGTACAGAGATTGAATCTCTGTAAAACGAAATTTTTGTATTTACAGCGAGAGGTAATGAAATCATCTGGCGTAAACACCGTAGAATCTTCAAGTTTCACTGTGAGGAGAGAAAAGTGTTAACTACAAGAATTACCTGGATGCCGATCGTCAAAGGGATCTGGATCTAACTTGTGGTAAACTCCATTCTCACGCTCTACCAATTCTGCAATCCTATTGCCGAAAAACAATAATTATAATGATGAGCCCTTACACAAATAATTTATCATTTTGGAGAATTCATCAAATACCTTCTACAGTGTACCAGGCCTCACTCATTAAGTTTTAATGTTTACTGCTTCCTTTCATAATACTGATGACATACTAGGATTTTTCTTTTTATTAAAATATCATATATGTATCTTCACCATGCCCATTGAAGATATTACACAGATCAGAGGGAAGTCGAAACATACATCAGTGGAATGAGATAGAGATCGAACTGGTGACCTCCAGCTCAGAAGGCCACGCACTAACCAGCTGGACTACATCTGTCTCTCATTACATGGCCGCTTACACGTAGTAGCATACTTTTGTGCTGCATTGTTCTCTACTACAGTAACATTTTTATGGCTCAATTTGACATCACCATTTGCAAAACATGCATGTTCTAGCAGTTGGGGACTACTTTTTCGTCATTTTGAAAATAAATGAAACACGAGTTGTTTTTTCAGTGGTTATCAGTCACACGTCCCTCGACAACATTTTTTCACATTTCTAAACTAAAAGTCAGCTGGCTATCAACCGACACCAAGAGAACAGGACTATTGTCATGGAAACACTAATGTGTGTCCACATAAATTTTACTATCGAGATATGAAAAAGTGTTGTTAAGGGCACATGTGACTAACAACTGCTGTATTGTGGACATTTCATCAGTATCTCTATAATAAACAAAACCTGACTGCTTAGGGATACACATTAATTTTTATGTTCTCATGCTGATAGTACTGTATCGCTCATTTGTTCACTGCATGCACTCACTCATGAAAGATACTATCAGCTCGACAAGATTAACCAGCGATCAGGCAATTTTTTTTCCCAAGATGATAAGTAGGGAGGGAGGTCACGATCGCAGGTTACAACAAGATAAAATTTGTGTCCCCACGTGGCCATATAATGTCCCTAGTATATATGTGTGCGTGTGTGTGTGTATTATTAGCTAACCTCTGATAAACACACGAGAAACCATGCTTCTTCAAGATGGTTTACCATAGTTGCTATTGCAACAAAAAAAGGGGTCACACAACAAAGTGAGTGTAATAATGCCTAAGAGTGACCTCAACTTAACACTAAACAGTAAGTAGACTTACACATAAAATCATGTTCTAGGAGTAACACTGGTTTTCAGAAATGAAAAAACCAACCCTTTCAGTGTGGTAACTGGAGATATGTTTGCTTGATCTTCTCTTCTCCAGGTATCCAGGAGGTCATTGAGTTCAGCAGCACTGTCTAAAGCAGCCATGGCCTGATCTTCATGTCCCCCTTTCTGATGTAACCCCATGATGAAAATGAAAGCCGGAGATTGAAACTCCCGCCATTTTATCGATGAAATTAGGAGAAATAACAAAATTAAAATGGCAGCTTTTTCCTCTCTGCTTCCCGCAGATAGCCACTTGTACAATTTCAAGGAAGACGAAGGTCAGGAGAATATTTTAAAACACGATCACATGTGGAAACATTGCCGGTTGGAACCCAGTCTACCACAGTAAAATCAGATCACAGAACGCCTTGTAGCTTCTAACCTCGGTCCAGTCTATTTCTGACTTTGCTCCCACAAAGCACACTGAATATGTTACGTCTTGTTTGAGTTATTCCAAAGTTCATATATTACGGAATTATATTCCAAACTTATGTGCAATATAATGGAGTACCATCTTTTGTCACTACGATGTTTTATTATTGTCTACTTTTGGTTTGATCTCTACGATTACGACTCGAAAAAATCCTAGAAGAAGCAAAACAACCGTTGTAAAAGCAGTAAAAATATTCTAAACTTGGTTTACATAAAAACACATTATTTTAATCATTTCTTGTGCTCAATTAATCCTACAATGGTGCAATACAAATAACGCAAACTCAAAATAACTCTAAAGTATTGGGTAAATAAAATAGTTCAACCTTCTTGACTAGTTTTAATGAAACAGCTGCAGGCGGATTACAATATTGTCTTAGTTATAGTCTTCTGCTTGTGTTACTAACGGACTCAGTGTTTTTAATCTTGCCTAAAAGACTCAAAGTTCGCGCAAGAAAATTCACCGCTAATGTCTCTTTCCAGCATCAAAGACTGACTATTCAGGGCGAAACGGCATGAACTATGTGTGCTCGTTTGATTGGGAATGGGGGCTTCGCTGTAATGAGATAGTCGGTTTACGTCGGCCTTATCTGAATCTTGTGACAACTCATCTAATATTGAGTTGAACTCGATGACTGGTTCAAACGACGGCGTCAGAGGACGATCCTGGACATAATCTTCATCGAGGTTCCCGAAAATGTGTGGCAGGTTCTTGGCGATGGAGTAGGCAAACGGAAACTGGTCGGCGAGAGGCTGCAACTCCGTTTCTGATGTCGGTATGGTTTGGTGACTTGGAAACCAAAAACTTGCTGCGGTCACTGGAGTAGAATCTTGTAAATAAAACTGCTCATGCGAGAACTTCGTTGGGAAGGCAACAGGAGATGGGCCAGATGCAGGCGGAAGTCTGGAAACGAGTTGAGAAGCCGTAGGCCCTGGAGCACTGATTGGCTGAGGGGTGGACGAAATAGCTGGTGTCTGAATCCATGACGGGAATGGTGAAATCGGAGCTGATTGAAACCCTGAGACTTCAGCGGTTGTTCTTTTAGTCTGGTTTCTCCACTTGAGACGTCGATTAGAGAACCAGGTCTGTGACGAAAAAAGCAAAGCACACAAAATAGCCATTAGACGTTTTACTTAATGAAACAAGTATTTCCCATAACACTAGCAGGTCTACAAAGTTTTGTTTTTATATTTCAAAAGTCACCAGTCTGACGAACGTACAAAAGCTACTGTTTAGTTTCGGCCTCAATGTTACACCATTTCTCTCCAGAAATAACGTTATGTTTTTTTTTTGTGGGAGTCTCGGAACTCGGACTCTGGAGGCGTTTACGTTCATTTTCTCCGAAAGAAATGCGCTAATAGCCTTTAACCACGCAATAATTTCAAAGAAGCAAAGCGATTTCCGACGTTGGTGCACTCCACAGTTTTTATGCAAACAACCGTGAAAAATAATAGTTCGTGAACTCAGTGCACGATAACAAAACGACTCTGGCGGGAAAACCAAGAAAACTTAGATCAAGCAGACATACCGTTATTTTGTTATTAGGTATTCCAAGTGATTTCGCAAGCATCAGTTTTTCGTTTCGGCATGGATACTTCCTCTCCTGGAAAAGAGCTTCGAGCTCGGCTTTCTGATGCGGAGTAAAAATCGTTTTGCTGGAGTACGGTCTTGACTGGACTGGAACAGGATCTGAAGAGCAGAAAAAAGAAAAAAAATTAAAATAGCTGTAGATCGTATCAAGGGCTAAGTGCTGACAAAAAAAGTACTGCTTAAAATTAACCACAAAGAACCTTAACTAAACGCAACACGAATACGCAAAAACCAAATTAGGGACGATCAATAATACAATAATATCATTTTACATGAACGCAGATCGATATGACCATAACTTGAAGACAGATTAAACTATTACAGGTTAACGTGAAGTGCTAGTTTTCTGCCCATATGAACTACGTGAGCGTTAGCCCTTTAGAATCAAATCATACTAGAAATCTAATGCTTTAAAAGTTCACAGCACGTGATCACTTGAAACACCCCAAAAGCTAAAATGAGCCGAGGGTTTTTTGATCGGGTGACTGGACACCATCGATCATTCACGGACTGTAAAACGGTTCTACCACACTGATGGGCAGACGTATCGATCAGATGTCATCTTCAAACTGACTGACATAACCTTTGAGCGCTAAAGGAATAAGAACATTACCATGTCTTCATATCGGAACAAACGCAAATCATCTCTAGAAAAACGTTACTGTTAAGAAACACAAAAATCTTTGAGGTGAAATTTCACAGCGACATGACGATGATTGCGAAGTCGCCAGAAGTTCAAAAACCAAATGAAATAATTGAAACTTGAATATACTTAGTTGGTGGTCATGGCAAAAAAAATTTGAATTCACGATTTCAGTCGCGTGGAAACGAATTAATCAGAGGAAGAAGTAAACTCACCTCTGTGAAGAAACATTGAAACTTCTCTTTCTCCAAATTCCAATCGTCTTCCCTTCTTTCTTTTCCCAGTTGGAGCTGCTTGCTTCAATTCGGTACCCGCTCGGTTGATTTCCGGTTCGTCGTCAAAGTCCAGCTTTCGTTTCACATATTCCACTGAAACCACCTCAGAAACGGAGTAAGATTCGGAACGAGCCATATTTAAAGATCACTTGTGTAGTACTTAAGCAAGCACGGAGTTTGTTTAACTGGCTAAGAATGATGACTCCATTTATATCATGATCTTGACTCGAGTCGTTTAGAATTCCTTTGTATTAAAATTGAAAGGAATTGAATAGAAATTAACTCTATTGTTTACAGATTCAATTCCTAATTGGTTGGACTACAAATAGAAATATCTCACCTTGAAATCAGCTAGAAACTGATTCGAATACAACAATAAATTATCTCACTTCATTGTTTTCAAACCTATCAATTACATATTGGTCATTTTCAAAAAAAGATATTGTGACTTACACCATTTTTTCACTAATAGAGAACGTTTTATAAGCTTGCGTGGTTAATTTTTCCAGCAACTTCAACCCAAGCTGTCTGAGAGTGAAAAATAGTTTATAAAGTCTTTATTGAGAGCTATTGTTGTGAATGAGCTGGGAACGCTTGAGAGATCTTTTACAATGATCATTGTGCGTAGAAATGGATGAGCATAGGCGCGGTTTGCAGTCACATTTAAAACCGCTTCATTGAGATTTTAATTCCCTTGTCTCAAAAAGCTTTTAAAAAGTAAAATCTAGACAGTAATGGTCTGTGCGCTAAGGTTATAGTAAAATCTATAACGATTAAATCGGCAAAAAATCCTAAGATTTGAAAGCTCTCGGTCTTCACAAAACGGATTTAATTGGAGAGTTCGACAGCCATAGCTGTTGACTTATACGTTCCAAAGGAATGCCCGAGTAGCTTGCATACAAGCGCTTGAACACAGCTGACGAATTTCATGAAAAGAAAACCTCTGGTAAACGAGTGAATTTCTCCTGGTCGTTTCATTATGCTCCATTCCACGCGCCATTTAAGGGCAAATCATCAAATAGGCGCGGGCGTAGAGGACATGATAGAGCAGATACGCCATGTTAAATATTTCTAGACTCAAAGTGACAAAGTGCTTATAAATATATAGTGCTTTGTTCTATACCATGAATAGACGCACATTTCTCGAGAAGGTGATAAAACGTTTAATTTTTTTTAGATTTTACTATTTTTTTACTGCAATGTTTTCTATTTTTTCCATTCAAGGCTAGAACGGAGCTCGAACAAAAGAAAAAAAAAGAAAGAAAATAACATTCATTGGGTACAATCGATGTTTGGCGTTCAAAAAAGTGCCAATGTTTTCTATAAACAGTGCCACATTAACTATAAAATAGGCACTCTGTGTCTTGGCTGAGATGAACGGGAGTTGAATATTTTTATGAGGGCTATGTTTGGGTTTAATTAAACGAACGAATAAATGTGCGTCTCCCCTTTACGATTGTTTGGGCAAACTTCATAACCCTGAAAAAATAAAGAAGCTGAGTTTGTATCCAGTTGATTAATCATGGGAGAAAACGCTAATTACGACTTTCATCGGCCGATGAAAGACGCATAATTCGTGTGGGCCCAGCTTGGGCGAACGGTCTTTGTGCGCCTGTTAACTTCGTCTTGAAAAAGATGAATAACTCTCCGTGTTCGTTTGTAAAAGAAAAAAAATTCGCGGCCTTGGTGAGTGAAGCACAAATAAGCTGTTGTATCAGATGAGCAGATAAAATTAAGTTAGGCACAGAAAGTGACGCTTTATTTTTGTCCATTTGTGGTTTCATCCTCACTACTAAAACTGGTAAAAATCCTAAACGAAACAAAACAACCGGAAATCCACAATGAACGTTTGGCAGTAAAAGAGACTCCAAAACTTGGTTGATATAAAATACAGTATTTTTAATCATTTCTTTTGTTTAGCAAATCCTACGTGTACATTGGTGCACTACAAATAACAGAAAGCTCAAAGTAACTCTAAAGTATTGGCTAAATTAAATATTTAACCGTTCTTGACCATGAAAACAGCTGCAGACAGACTACAATATTGCCTTAGTTTTAGTCTTAAGTTTAGGTTACTAACGGACTCAGTGTTTTTAATCTTGCCTAAAAGACTCAAAGTTCGCGCAAGAAAATTCACCGCAAATGTCTCTTTCCAGCAGCAAAGACTGACTATTCGGGGCGAAACGGCATGAACTATGTGTGCTCGTTTGATTGGGAATGGGGGCTTCGCTGTAATGAGATAGTCGGTTTTCGTCGGCCTTATCTGAATCCTGTGACAGCTCATCTAATATTGAGTTGAACTCGATAACTGGTTCAAACGACGGCGTCAGAGGACGATCCTGGACATAATCTTCATCGAGGTTCCCGAAAATGTGTGGCAGGTCCTTGGCGATGGAGTAGGCAAACGGAAACTGGTCGGCGAGAGGCTGCAACACCGTTTCTGATGTCGGTATCGTTTGGTGACTTGGAAACCAGAAACTTGCTGCGGTCACTGGAGTAGAATCTTGTAAATAAAACTGCTCATGCGAGAACTTCGTTGGGAAGGCAACAGGAGATGGGCCAGATGCAGGCGGAAGTCTGGAAACGAATTGAGACGCCGTAGGCCCTGGAGCACTGATTGGCTGAGTGGTGGACGAAGTAGCTGGTGTCTGAATCCATGACGGGAATGGTGAAATCGGAGCTGATTGAAACCCTGAGACTTCAGCGGTTGTTCTTTTAGTCTGGTTTCTCCACTTGAGACGTCGATTAGAGAACCAGGTCTGTGATGAAAAAAGCAAAGCACACAAAATAGCCATTAGACATTTTATTTAATGAAACAATTACCCCCATAACACTAGCAGGTTTACAAAGTTTTGTTTCTATATATTTCAAAAGTCACCAGTCTGGCGAACATACAAAAGCTACTGCTTAGTTTCGGCCTCAATGTTACACCATTTCTCTCCAGAAATAACGTTATGTTTTTTTTGTGGGAGTCTCGGAACTCGGACTCTCGAGGCGTTTACGTTCATTTTCTCCGAAAGAAATGCGCTAATAGCCTTTAACCACGCAATAATTTTAAAGAAGCAAAGCGATTTCCGACGTTGGTGCACTCCACAGTTTTTATGCAAACAATCGTGGAAAATAATAGTTCGTGAACCGCACGATAGCAAAACGACTCTGGCGGGAAAACCAAGAAAACTGAGATCAAGCAGACATACCGTTATTTTGTTATTAGGTATTCCAAGTGATTTTGCAAGCATCAGTTTTTCGTTTCGGCATGGATACTTCCTCTCCTGGAAAAGAGCTTCGAGCTCGGCTTTCTGATGCGGAGTAAAAATCGTTTTGCTGGAGTACGGTCTTGATTGGATTGGAACGGGATCTGAAGAGCAGAAAAAAGGAAAAAATTAAAATAGCTGTAGATCGTATCAAGGGCTAAGTGAT
This sequence comes from Montipora capitata, assembly GCA_949126865.1. Lineage (NCBI taxonomy): Eukaryota > Metazoa > Cnidaria > Anthozoa > Scleractinia > Acroporidae > Montipora > Montipora capitata. Next base: position 32,886,464 of record OX421456.1, read on the forward strand.
GACAAAAAAAGTACTGCTTATGTTAACCACAAAGAACCTTAACTAAACGCAACACGAATACGCAAAACCCAAATTAGGGACGATCAATAATAATATCATTTTACATGAACGCAGATCGATATGACCATAACTTGAAGACAGATTAAACTATTAGAGGTTAACGTGAAGTGCTAGTTTTCTGCCCATATAAACTACGTGAGCGTTAGCCCTTTAGAATCAAATCATACTAGAAATCAAATGCTTTGAAAGATCACAGCACGTGATCACTTGAAACACCCCAAAAGCTAAAATGAGCCGAGGGTTTTTTGATCGGGTGACTGGACACCATCGATCATTCACGGACTGTAAAACGGTTCTACCACACTGATGGGCAGACGTATCGATCGGATGTCATCTTCAAACTGACTGACATAACCTTTGAGCACTAAAGGAATAAGAACATTACCACGTCTTCATATCGGAACAAACGCAAATCATCTCTAGAAAAACGTTATTGGTAAGAAACACAAAACTCTTTGAGGTGAAATTTCACAGCGACGCGACGACGATTGCGAAGTCGCGGCCAGAAGTTCAAAAACCAAATGAAATAAGTGAAACGGGAATATACTTAGTTGGTGATCATGGGAAAAAAAATTTGAATCCACGATTTCAGTCAAACGCATGGAAAAGAATTAATCAGAGGAAGAAGTAAACTCACCACTGTGAAGAAACATTGAAACTTCTCTTTCTCCAAATTCCAACCGTCTTCCCTTCTTTCTTTTCCCAGTTGGAGCTGCTTGGTTCAATTCGGTACCCGCTCGGTTGATTTCCGGTTCGTCGTCAAAGTCCAGCTTTCGTTTCACATATTCCACTGAAACCACCTCAGAAACGGAGTAAGATTCGGAACGAGCCATATTTAAAGATCACTTGTGTAGTACTTAAGCAAGCACGGAGTTTGTTTAACTGGCTAAGAATGATGACTCCATTTATATCATGATCTTGACTCGAGTCGTTTAGAATTCCTTTGTATTAAAATTTTATAAGCTTGCGTGGTTAATTTTTCCAGCAACTTCAACCCAAGCTGTCTGAGAGTGAAAAATAGTTTATAAAGTCTTTATTGAGAGCTATTGTTGTGAATGAGCTGGGAACGCTTGAGAGATCTTTTACAATGATCATTGTGCGTAGAAATGGATGAGCATAGGCGCGGTTTGCAGTCACATTTAAAACCGCTTCATTGAGATTTTAATTCCCTTGTCTCAAAAAGCTTTTAAAAAGTAAAATCTAGACAGTAATGGTCTGTGCGCTAAGGTTATAGTAAAATCTATAACGATTAAATCGGCAAAAAATCCTAAGATTTGAAAGCTCTCGGTCTTCACAAAACGGATTTAATTGGAGAGTTCGACAGCCATAGCTGTTGACTTATACGTTCCAAAGGAATGCCCGAGTAGCTTGCATACAAGCGCTTGAACACAGCTGAGGAATTTCATGAAAAGAAAACCTCTGGTAAACGAGTGAATTTCTCCTGGTCGTTTCATTATGCTCCATTCCACGCGCCATTTAAGGGCAAATCATCAAATAGGCGCGGGCGTAGAGGACATGATAGAGTAGATACGCCATGTTAAATATTTCTAGACTCAAAGTGACAAAGTGCTTATAAATATATAGTGCTTTGTTCTATACCATGAATAGACGCACATTTCTCGAGAAGGTGATAAAACGTTTACTTTTTTTTAGATTTTACTATTTTTTTACTGCAATGTTTTCTATTTTTTCCATTCAAGGCTAGAACGGAGCTCGAACAAAAGAAAAAAAAAGAAAGAAAATAACATTCATTGGGTACAATCGATGTTTGGCGTTCAAAAAAGTGCCAATGTTTTCTATAAACAGTGCCACATTAACTATAAAATAGGCACTCTGTGTCTTGGCTGAGATGAACGGGAGTTGAATATTTTTATGAGGGCTATGTTTGGGTTTAATTAAACGAACGAATAAATGTGCGTCTCCCCTTTACGATTGTTTGGGCAAACTTCATAACCCTGAAAAAATAAAGAAGCTGAGTTTGTATCCAGTTGATTAATCATGGGAGAAAACGCTAATTACGACTTTCATCGGCCGATGAAAGACGCATAATTCGTGTGGGCCCAGCTTGGGCGAACGGTCTTTGTGCGCCTGTTAACTTCGTCTTGAAAAAGATGAATAACTCTCCGTGTTCGTTTGTAAAAGAAAAAAAATTCGCGGCCTTGGTGAGTGAAGCACAAATAAGCTGTTGTATCAGATGAGCAGATAAAATTAAGTTAGGCACAGAAAGTGACGCTTTATTTTTGTCCATTTGTGGTTTCATCCTCACTACTAAAACTGGAAAAAAATCCTAAACGAAACAAAACAACCGGAAATCCACAATGAACGTTTGGCAGTAAAAGAGACTCCAAAACTTGGTTGATATAAAATACAGTATTTTTAATCATTTCTTTTGTTTAGCAAATCCTACGTGTACATTGGTGCACTACAAATAACAGAAAGCTCAAAGTAACTCTAAAGTATTGGCTAAATTAAATATTTAACCGTTCTTGACCATGAAAACAGCTGCAGACAGACTACAATATTGCCTTAGTTTTAGTCTTAAGTTTAGGTTACTAACGGACTCAGTGTTTTTAATCTTGCCTAAAAGACTCAAAGTTCGCGCAAGAAAATTCACCGCTAATGTCTCTTTCCAGCAGCAAAGACTGACTATTCGGGGCGAAACGGCATGAACTATGTGTGCTCGTTTCATTGGGAATGGGGGCTTCGCTGTAATGAGATAGTCGGTTTTCGTCGGCCTTATCTGAATCCTGTGACAGCTCATCCAATATTGAGTTGAACTCGATAACTGGTTCAAACGACTGCGTCAGAGGACGATCCTGGACATAATCTTCATCGAGGTTCCCGAAAATGTGTGGCAGGTCCTTGGCGATGGAGTAGGCAAACGGAAACTGGTCGGCGAGAGGCTGCAACACCGTTTCTGATGTCGGTATCGTTTGGTGACTTGGAAACCAAAAACTTGCTGCGGTCACTGGAGTAGAATCTTGTAAATAAAACTGCTCATGCGAGAACTTCGTTGGGAAGGCAACAGGAGATGGGCCAGATGCAGGCGGAAGTCTGGAAACGAATTGAGACGCCGTAGGCCCTGGAGCACTGATTGGCTGAGTGATGGACGAAGTAGCTGGTGTCTGAATCCATGACGGGAATGGTGAAATCGGAGCTGATTGAAACCCAGAGACTTCAGCGGTTGTTCGTTTAGTCTGGTTTCTCCACTTGAGACGTCGATTAGAGAACCAGGTCTGTGATGAAAAAAGCAAAGCACACAAAATAGCCATTAGACATTTTATTTAATGAAACAAGTACCCCCATAACACTAGCAGGTTTACAAAGTTTTGTTTCTATATATTTCAAAAGTCACCAGTCTGGCGAACATACAAAAGCTACTGCTTAGTTTCGGCCTCAATGTTACACCATTTCTCTCCAGAAATAACGTTATGTTTTTTTTGTGGGAGTCTCGGAACTCGGACTCTCGAGGCGTTTACGTTCATTTTCTCCGAAAGAAATGCGCTAATAGCCTTTAACCACGCAATAATTTCAAAGAAGCAAAGCGATTTCCGACGTTGGTGCACTCCACAGTTTTTATGCAAACAATCGTGGAAAATAATAGTTCGTGAACCGCACGATAGCAAAACGACTCTGGCGGGAAAACCAAGAAAACTGAGATCAAGCAGACATACCGTTATTTTGTTATTAGGTATTCCAAGTGATTTTGCAAGCATCAGTTTTTCGTTTCGGCATGGATACTTCCTCTCCTGGAAAAGAGCTTCGAGCTCGGCTTTCTGATGCGGAGTAAAAATCGTTTTGCTGGAGTACGGTCTTGATTGGATTGGAACGGGATCTGAAGAGCAGAAAAAAGAAAAAAATTAAAATAGCTGTAGATCGTATCAAGGGCTAAGTGCTGACAAAAAAAGTACTGCTTATGTTAACCACAAAGAACCTTAACTAAACGCAACACGAATACGCAAAAACCAAATTAGGGACGATCAATAATAATATCATTTTACATGAACGCAGATCGATATGACCATAACTTGAAGACAGATTAAATTATTAGAGGTTAACGTGAAGTGCTAGTTTTCTGCCCATATGAACTACGTGAGCGTTAGCCCTTTAGAATCAAATCATACTAGAAATCAAATGCTTTGAAAGATCACAGCACGTGATCACTTGAAACACCCCAAAAGCTAAAATGAGCCGAGGGTTTTTTGATCGGGTGACTGGACACCATCGATCATTCACGGACTGTAAAACGGTTCTACCACACTGATGGGCAGACGTATCGATCGGATGTCATCTTCAAACTGACTGACATAACCTTTGAGCACTAAAGGAATAAGAACATTACCATGTCTTCATATCGGAACAAACGCAAATCATCTCTAGAAAAACGTTACTGTTAAGAAACACAAAAATCTTTGAGGTGAAATTTCACAGCGACATGACGATGATTGCGAAGTCGCCAGAAGTTCAAAAACCAAATGAAATAATTGAAACTTGAATATACTTAGTTGGTGGTCATGGCAAAAAAAATTTGAATTCACGATTTCAGTCGCGTGGAAACGAATTAATCAGAGGAAGAAGTAAACTCACCACTGTGAAGAAACATTGAAACTTCTCTTTCTCCAAATTCCAATCGTCTTCCCTTCTTTCTTTTCCCAGTTGGAGCTGCTTGGTTCAATTGGGTACCCGCTCGGTTGATTTCCGGTTCGTCGTCAAAGTCCAGCTTTCGTTTCACATATTCCACTGAAACCACCTCAGAAACGGAGTAAGATTCGGAACGAGCCATATTTAAAGATCACTTGTGTAGTACTTAAGCAAGCACGGAGTTTGTTTAACTGGCTAAGAATGATGACTTCATTTATATCATGATCTTGACTCGAGTCGTTTAGAATTCTTTTGTATTAAAATTGAAAGGAATTGAATAGAAATTAACTCTATTGTTTACAGATTCAATTTCTAATTGGTTGGACTAAAAATAGAAATATCTCACCTTGAAATCAGCTAGAAACTGATTCGAATACAACAATAAATTATCTCACTTCATTGTTTTCAAACCTATCAATTACATATTGGTCATTTTCAAAAAAAGATATTGTGACTTACACTATTTTTTCACTAATAGAGAACGTTTTATAAGCTTGCGTGGTTAATTTTTCCAGCAACTTCAACCCAAGCTGTCTGAGAGTGAAAAATAGTTTATAAAGTCTTTATTGAGAGCTATTGTTGTGAATGAGCTGGGAACGCTTGAGAGATCTTTTACAATGATCATTGTGCGTAGAAATGGATGAGCATAGGGGCGGTTTGCAGTCACATTTAAAACCACTTCATTGAGATTTTAATTAACTTCTTTCAAAAAGTTTTTAAAAAGTAAAATCTAGACAGTAATGGTCTGTGCGCTAGGGTTATAGTAGAATCTATAAGGATTTAATCGGCAAAAAATGCCAAGATTTGAAAGCTCTCGGTCTTCCACAAAACGGATTTAATTGGAGAGTTCGACAGCAATAGCTTTTGACTTATACGTTTCAAAGGAATGCCCGAGTAGCTTGTATACAAGCGCTTGAACACAGCTGAGGAATTTCATGAGAAGTACACCTCTGGTAAACCAGTGAATTTTGCCTGGTCGTTTCATTACGCTCCATTCCACGCGCCATTTCAGGGCAAATCATGAAATAGGCGCGGGCGTAGAGGACTTGACGGAGCATAATCTCGTACCCAGATCTTCCACGGTCATACGGAAGAAAGATCTGGTAAAGTTCGATTTCGAGCATGCTCAGTGCCAGTGAGGCCCGAAACACGGGCTTTTCCATCACTGCGCATGTTTGTACTCTCTGTTATGATTTTGGCTGATTTTGCGGAATAAACATGGATTTCGAGAGTATTCTTGAAGAGATTCTTTTGGGTAGAGGACAAGGAAACCTTAAACTTAAGACGAAACAGAAAGAAGCGCTACAGGCGATTGTTTTTGAACGGTCGAGATTGTTTAATTGTCGGAGCAACTCAGAATCACTGAAACGAGCGCTTAGGCTTAATCAATAAACGAGTGCTATTTTTTTCACACGATCTTGTGCAAAGTGTAGTTAACCAAACTGTAAATTTAAAGCTAAAATGTTAAAGAGGGTTTAGGCCTAATCACTGAAACTAACGCTTTGGCTTAATCAGTAAACGAGCGCTATTTTCTTCACACAATCTTGTGAAAAGTGTAGTTAGCCAAACCGTAAATTGAAAGCGAAAATGTTAAGAGTGCTATTTTCTTGACACGATCTCGCGAAAAATGTAATTAATCTAACCGTAAAATTCACAAGTGATCACTACTTAATTCGCGAGTCACGCTTTAAGAACGAGAAACACTGTTTTGAATAAATTACATACTTCAACTTGAATTTATTAGTTTCTGCGTACCGCGTAGCAAGCTACGCAGAACTTTATTCGAGTGGCAGGGTACGCGGGGCTTTCGTCGGTACCATTTACACAAACGTCGCAAATTTTTAAAATGATTTTCCTCAACTGTAAAGCTTTTCCGGCGTCGAAAAAAACAAAACTTTCCTCCGCACAACTGACATTTATTCAAAACAGCACATGAGCTTGCGAAAACCAAACCTTCATTAAGTGCCCCGCGAAATAAGCCAATCGGAGCGTAGATTGCATTGCCGCAACCTTTTTTTAGTAGCCAATGAAAAATGGTGTACTGTCGAACTTTACCAGATCTCACATTCCAGTGACAGAGTGAGATCTGGGTGCGAGATTAGATTGAGCAGATACGCCATGTTAAATATCTCTAGACTCAAAGTGACCAAGTGCTTATAAATATATAATGCTTTGTTCTGTACCATAAATAGACGCATAATTCTCGAGAAGGTGATAAAATGTTTAATTTTTTTCAGATTTTACTATTTTTTTACTGCAATGTTTTCTATTTTTTGCATTCAAGGCTAGAACGGAGCTCGAACGAAAGAAAAAAAAAAGAAAGAAAATAATATTCATTGGGTACAATCGGTATTGGGCGTTCAAAAAAGTCCCAATGTTTTCTATAAACAGTGCCGCATTAACTATAAAATAGGCACTCTGTGTCATGGCTGAGATGAACGGGAGTTGAATAATTTTATAAGGGCTATGTTTGGATTTAATTAAACGAAGGAATAAATGTGCGTCTCCCCTTTACGATAGTTTGGGCAAACTTCATAACCCTGTTATATAAATCTTCCATAACATGGTGTAAATTAAAAGCTGAGCTTCAACCACATTCCAAAGAGAAAAATAAAGAAGCTGAGTTTGTATCCAGTTGATTAATCATGGGAGCAAACGCTAATTACGACTTTCATCGGCAGATGAAAGACGCATAATTCGTCTGGGCCCAGCTTGGGCGAACGGTTTTTGTGCGTCTGGTAACTTCGTCTTGAAAAAGATGAATAACTATCCGTGTTCGTTTGTAAAAGAAACAGAAATGCGCTGCCTCGGTGAGTGAAGCACAGATAAGCTGTTGTATCAGATGAGCTGATAAAATCAAGTTAGGCACAGAAAGTGACGATTTATTTTTGTCCATCCTCTCTACTAAAACTGGTAAAAATCCTAGACGAAACAAAACAACCGGAAATCCACAATGTTTGGCAGTAAAAGAGAGTCCAAAACTTGGTTGATATAAAAATACAGTATTTTTAATCATTTCTTTTGTTCAGAAAATCCGACGTGTACATTGGTGCAATTTAAATAACAGAAAGCTCAAAGTAACTCTAAAGTATTGGCTAAATTAAACATTTAACCGTTCTTGACCATGAAAACAGCTGCAGACAGATTGTCTCCAAAACTTGGTTGATATAAAAATACATTATTTTTAATCATTTCTTTTGTTCAGGAAACCCTACATTGGTGCAATACAAACATCAGAAAGCTCAAAGTAACTCTAAAGTATTGGCTAAATTAAATAGTTCAACGTTCTTGACTAGTTCCGTAATGAAAACAGCTGCAGGCAGATTACAATATTGTCTTAGTTATAGTCTTCAGTTTGTGTTACAACGGACTCAGTGTTTTTAATCTTGCCTAAAAGACTCAAAGTTCACGCAAGAAATTCACCGCTAATGTCTCTTTCCAGAAGAAAATACCGACTGTTCGGGGCGAAACGGCATGAAGTATGTGTGTTCGTTTGATTGGGAATGGGGGCTTCGCTGTAATGAGATAGTCGGTTTTCGTCGACCTTATCTGAATCTTGTGACAACTCATCCAATATTGAGTTGAACTTGATAACTGGTTCACACGACTGCGTCAGAGGACGATCCTGGACATAATCTTCATCGAGGTTCCCGAAAATGTGTGGCAGTTCCTTGTCGATGGAGTAGGCAAACGGAAACTGGTCGGCGAGAGGCTGCAACTCCGTTTCTGATGTCGGTATGGTTTGGTGACTTGGAAACCAAAAACTTGCTGCGGTCACTGGAGTAGAATCTTGTAAATAAAACTGCTCATGCGAGAACTTCGTTGGGAAGGCAACAGGAGATGAGCCAGATGCAGGCGGAAGTCTGGAAACGAGTTGAGAAGCCGTAGGCCCTGGAGCACTGATTGGCTGAGGGGTGGACGAAGCAGCTGGTGTCTGATTCCATGACGGGAATGGTGAAATCGGAGCTGATCGAAACCCTGAGACTTCAGCGGTTGATGTTTTAGTCTGGTTTCTCCACTTGAGACGTCGATTAGAGAACCAGGTCTGTGATGAAAAAAGCAAAGCACACAAAATAGCCATTAGACATTTTATTTACTGAAACAAGTATTTCCCATAACACTAGCACGTTCACGACGTTTTGTCTTGACATGTCAAAAGTCTTGACTTGTATATGTATGTAAAAGCTACTGTCAGTTTAGTTTCGGCCTCAACGTTAATACGTTTCTCTGCGTTCCCTTAGTTAAGAAAATAACATTAATTTTGTTTGTGGCAGTAACCACAATCATATGTTCTTTTGGCACCCAACGAGGAATCTCGGTAAACATCTGAGTCAGACTCTCGATGCGCACTATAATTTTGGACATTTTTCTGAACGGGATTTAATTCTTAGATATTTCGGAAAAGTTGTGAAGAGTCAACTGTGATTTTGGAAATACTGTAGCATAAAATGTGAAGATTTATAAACTCCATCATTTTCGTAAAAGTTTGTTGGACAATCATATTTGAAGCAAACCCGTCACGATTGCTAGAACTTTCGGATGAGGCAAAATAGCCACTTAGAAATCTCTAGAGACCTGAAGTTTCCCTGGAAAATACGAAGAGATATATATTTATTTCTGATATATTGAAGAAAACTACAAACTCAATAAAGCGAAGTTCGCTCAAAATAGCCTTAACCCAAAGAAGTAAATTGATTTCCGACGCTGGTGAACTCCCGAGTTTTTAAGCAAGCAATCGTGGACGTTAATCGGTTGGTAATAGTTGGTGAACTGCACGATGGCTAAACGACTCTGGCGGGAAACCCTAGAAAAGATCAAGAAGACATACCGTTATTTTGTTTTTAGGTATTCCTAGTGATTTCGCAAGCATCAGTTTTTCGTTTCGGCCTGGATACTTCCTCTCCTGGAAAACAGCTTCGAGCGTGGCTTTCTGATGCGGAGTAAAAATCGTTTTGCTAGAGTACGGCCTTGATTGGATTTGAACGGGATCTAAGGAGGGTAAAAAAAGAGATAAGTTAAAATGACTGAAGGTCGTATCAAGGGTTGAGTGCTGGTAAAAATATGTTTTAGTATTAGAAAAACGCAACGCGAATATACACACACACACAAAAAAAAAAACAAATTACGGACGAGCAATAATCATTTTGCATGACCCAGGATAGATATGACCATTTGTCATGTTTGTTGAACACTCCCTCCACCATTTCGTGGGAATTTTATCTAACACTGCGAGTATATCATCTGCGAGCCCGAAAAAAAGAATCAGAAAATGACAGCACACACTCACAAATTTGATAGGCAGACGAATCGATCGGATACCATCCGATCAAACTGACTGACATAAGATGAATAAATAAAAACATTATCATCATTTCTTTGTACCGGCCCAAACGCAATTTCTTCTAGAAAAACAAAAAATTCTTTGAGGTGAAATCTCACAGCGACGATGACTTCGAAGTCGCCAGACGTTAAAAAAAATTAATGCATGAAATAATTCAGACGCGAATCTACTTTGTGGTCATGGCAAAAAAACAATTAAATTCACGATTTCAGTCAAACGCATAGAATGAATAAGAGGAAGAAGTAAACTTACCACTGTGGAGAAACATTGAAACTTCTCTTTCTCCAAATTCCAATCGTCTTCCCTTCTTTCTTTTCCAAGTTGGAGCTGCTTGGATCAATTCGACACCCGCTCGGTACTTGATTTCCGTTTCGTCGTCAAAGTCCAGCTTTCGTTTCACAGATTCCACTGAAACCACCTCAGAAACGGAGTAAGATTCGGAACGAGCCATATTTAACTATCACTTGTACAGTACTTAAGCAAGCACGGAGTTTAGCCAGTATTTAAGAAGGGAGTAAAAGACACTGTAATAACTACCGACCAATCTCCTTAACAAGCCTTGTGGTTAAAGTGCTGGAGAAACTTATCGCAAAGTACATTTCAGTCTTCGTTGATCAGCATAATCTACCCTTAGGCTAAGGGTCCACCAATATGGTTTTAGAACGGGATTATCATGCACATCTCAGCTGATGCATCTGTTCCATACCTGGGCCTCAGCGTTAGACAATGGAAAAACAACTGACGTTGTGTTTTTAGACTTTGCGAAGGCTTTTGACTCGGTACCTCACAAACGTCTTATTCATAGAGTCAGTCAATATGGTATACAAGGTCAAATTCTAAATTGGCTGTGTGACTTCCTTTCAAATAGACGCCAGCGGGTCGTTATTGACGGTTCCACCTCCAGCTGGGCTACAGTACTTTTAGGGGTTCCCCAAGGGAGTATTCTTGGGCCTCTTTTGTTCTTGCTCTACCGGTAAATAAAATCCCCGAATGTATTCCTTGTTCCAGTGATATGTTTGCTGATGATATTTTGCTCCATGACTCAGCACCTGTCAATGAAGTCTCATTTCCAATTCAAGCTGGTTTACTCTGTATGTCCAACTGGTGCAGGCAGTGGCTGTTAAAGGTGTGTGAAGCCAAATGTAAGTGCATGAGAATATAACAAGATCTAAGGTTAATGGACAGTGCTCGTATTCCATCAACTCTTTACCCCTGGAACAAGTAGTTACCCACAAGCATCTGGGTGTAACATTCTCATCTGATCAGGCTATCTTGGAAATATCATGTCCTTACAATAGCTGCTAAAGCCAACAAGATCTTGGGTTTACTCAAACGCACATTTGGCAGGTGCTCTGAAGCAATAATAACTGGATACAAAACAATTGTTCGTCCTATTATCGAATACGCATGTCCCGTTTGGAATCAACATCAAGCCTACCTGTCAGACAAACTTGAAAGAATCCAAAGAAATGTCTCACGCTGGATCCTTGGTGGAGCTATTGATTATATCGAACGTCTGCAATACCTTGGTTGGATGGAACTTAAGTCCCGTAGGGATTTTCTATCGATAATTCAATTATTTAAGTTTATTAATGGTTTTTCGAGAGTTAAGCTTGACAATTATTTATCGTTCTCTCGCGCTAGCACTAGATCAAGAAATAGTAAGAAGATTTGGAAACCTTTTTCAAGACTGACTACAGGAGTCCTGCTGACTAATATTTTAAAAGTTCTCTTTCTGGCATAGATATATAGATAAATGGAACTCGTTACCAGACTCTCTCATATGTGCCGATTCATTGTCAAAATTTAAAAAGGGCATAATTGAGCAAAAACGTTTTGCTGAATATCTCCTAGCTCAAAATGCTTTTATGCTAGAGACGCAGAATATTTCTGGAACCAACTTGGGAGAACGTTTTTTGTGCATCTGTGAACTTCGCTTTTCAAAAATCTTGTGCTGTTTCAGTGGATGAGTGAAGCACGGATAAATGAGTGTATAAAATTAAGTCACAGGTTAATTTTGAAAGCTAACATTAGGGCCGTTTAAACGACAGAAAAAAAGCTTACATAAGATGCGAACACCCCGTACAAATGGTACAAACTCAAGCCGCGGGTTATCCTAGCCTGGGAGTTTATACTCGTATAAATAGTTCCTTTCGCGTATTATGTACGCCGCGGCCAGAGCCAAGCCGTGGCTTATTTTCTCTCGTATAAACGGCCCTATTTTGCGCGTTGGCCTCTTTCCCTGAACGATTATGCGTTTGCCAGTAAGTAATTTTGACGTAGGTCACTTTTCAAAAGCTCAAAGGTGATGGAGTCTCTTTCAACTGTAAAAAAAAAAAAAGAAAAAACCTGTAACGATTCGCTGATGGATTTTGACTGGAATCTTTCGCGTTTTAGACACGATCAAATTTATCGACGAGACCAACACTGGTTTACATGAAGGTATTCGACCTCACTAAAAACATATTTTTTTTCGTTGAGTAATATGCTTCACCGGTTAAAGCGGACTGCCGAGGAAACA
>OX421456.1:32901526-32909026 GCA_949126865.1 Montipora capitata
CCATTGAAGTGCACTGAAGCTATTCTCTATTGTTTGCAGCCAAGGTTGGAGAGGATGGAAATGGATTGAAACTTGAAAAAACTGGCCAGATATTTTCAAGTTTGGAGACAGTGTCTTCAGAAAGACACCACAAATTAAGTATGAATAGCTCTTTGTGCCATAAATGTATTTCATATCTTGTCTATGGGTTGTCAGGATTGCTGTACGTGTGAGCTAAAGTACTAATTACTAATTGTTTGAGGGTTGTCCAATACTCCGACATAATGAGATTCATGGCACTTCACAATAGACATCACAAAGTGTCCCCCAACCTTAATCCTTAAAAAAATAGTAACAGTTTTGCGAGACTTAAAGAGCGGGACACTTTGTGACACTTTGTGATGTCTATTGTGACGTACCAGGAATCTCATTATGTAGGAGTATTGGACATGTATGAATTGTTTTAGTATCACTCAACTAGTCGGACAGAAAAGGCAACAATAAAGTTAGCAAATGCAAGTTGAAGAAATCTTCCTGATTTGGGAATAAAATGAAAGAAACCGTCACACTTTTCGCTACTCGAGGACTATTACTAATAGTCCTCTAGTAGCGTAGCCAATCAAAATGCAGGATTTGCATTAGTCCACTAGTTGGGTGATACTAATTTAGGTTTTTACCCATTTTTGACCTAAAAGACAGGAAATTAAGCATTACACTGCCCCTTTAACATGAGTGCAATAATTTCTGAGTTCCATTAGGCCATCAAATATTCACCAAATCATTAAAACATAGACACTATACTAAAATTCCATGGTGCCCTAAGGCAAATATCATGAGGACACTATCTTTTGGAAAGGCAAGTCATTAATAATAACCATTATTTTGTATTTTACAGAGCCTTGCACTTACTTGCCTTTTAGAAAATGAGGGGGTGGGGGTAGGGAGCTGCAACTAAAGTATCTTACACCAGGGGACTACATTATAAAATATTTTGTAATAGTTACAACCAATATTAGTAATTGAACCTTGTGTCGTACAATTCTGGGAGTAATCATGCTCGTAATTTTTAAAAATCGCTCGCACGATTATTTCCTGAATTGAACTCCACTCAGTCCAATTACTATTTCCAGAAGCACATGACCTTTGAAGCGTGTAACTTGCAACTCTTTTCCTTGGAACAAAGCTGGGGATTTTCGGACACCAATGTTATGCCCAAATATGGACAAAAATAAGATTCAAGCTGAACGCACGAGAAAGTGCACCGGGTACATTACAGCCAAACAAGGAAATTTTTAAACTGAAAAAACCCCAGCTCTGAACCTGATTTAAATGCTTTAAGGTCATGAGCATCTGCTGTTACAAATAATATTATTTTTTGTGACTTTCATTGCTTCTGCTAACAATAACAGGGGGTTGAAATCACAGCTTATCTGGGAGTGTGGCACATGAGTTGGGAGGATTTTTCTGATCACTGTGACTTCCCCCTCTCATCAAAAAACAACATTAGATTAATAATAATAACAATAATAACAATAATGGTACACAATAGAAGGAACTGTGTGCGTGCAATACCAGCAAGGAAAATGTTTAAAAGAGACAAATATGTGGATTAAAGATCAGGGCCCAGTTCCTCAAAAGCCGATTAACGCTAATCTAAGATTAAAAATTAACCAAGCTGTTTATTTCTCTACTCCCAAATGCTGTTCAACGCAGATTTTCGGCAGGACTTTACATGAGAAGACGTCAATCTTGAAAAACAAAAATAAGCAAAAGAAACTTTCACCAAAAAGTTGAAAACGTGAAACAAAAGTTTATGCTAATACTGGATTAAGTTAATCGGCTTTCGAGGAACCGGGCCCAGGAGTGAAGAGTTTGTATCCAGAGTGGACTCAAAGTTAGCATCGTGCAAGTAATATTTGACTTTCTAGCTGCACACTCCATTTTATTTTTAAATTAGTTTTTTTGTACATATGCAGTATAGCTTTCTAGGCCGGTTGATTGGCTCGCAACTGTACTTGGTTAGGGATGAATTGTTTTCAATAAAGACTTCAATAATAATAATAATAATAATAATAATAATAATAATAATAATAATGCTCTCAGATAATAATATCAACAAAGTCTGAAGCTTATTAGCTCTATTCTCAATGGAAATAATGCAAATCAAACCACATTAGATTAAAGCAGTCCAAAAGTAAAAGACAACATTTGGTGTTAAACCAGTATTCAGCCCCTATGTGACGATGAGGTCAAGAATCAAAAACAGGACACCTTGGTAAAAGGTGACTCTGCTACCAAAGTAATTTGATTTGCTAACTTCCCAATTAATTTGTAGAGAACTTCTGCTTGGTTACAGTATATAAGTTCATGACTTTAACAAGGTCATTATTACTATAATGTAATAGCTGTCTAAAATGATTGAATAAAACCTGTTGCGTTCGATCAAGGAGAATGGGTTGATTGCATTCAAGTTCCCCTTTTTGGTTGCCATGTTGGGAAATCTACATGTTGATGTATCTGAAGCACTTCACCTCAATCTAATGTGAATCCAAATGAGAACAAGTTGCTCTGGGAATGAGTGGAGGCTCAATTAGGGACGGACCATTAGAAAAGTGATGGGGGGGAGGGGGTGGGGGATTTTCAGCTGGTACGAATTTTTTTTTTCGCGCACTGCTTGTGCAGGAATTTTTTTTCCAGGTGAAACCCCCCTGCACATTTTTTTTCTTTAGACAAATATTGCTTTTTTAAATAGTTAAATCTTGATTCATTATCTATGTTTTTGTGATTTATAAATTATTTTACACTCACAACAGATCAAAGGATACAGGCCACTTTTTAATGCAAAATCTTTTCGAAAATGTACACACAGTGAGAGAGGAGGAAGCCACTTGGAGTGGACGGCTTCCTTGTACATTTTTGCAGTCCCTGCCCTCTGGAATTCCTTTCCCACAGCCCATCATAACAAAGACATATTGTCCAATGGCAGTTCCAAAAGCTGGATGAACGTGTGGCCACCATTTTTTTAAAAAGAACCGGCAAACCATTCTTCGACAAGATCTTTTCTTTAAACTGTAGTCGTACTTCCTTTTTGTCTGGCTTGCATGCTATCGATGGGACTTTTCCAGCGAATTGATCGAACGCCTCTTGGAAAGAAATGCAGTTAACGGTAACTAATTCGTCAAGCAGACTGTACAGTGCAATCAACCTTTCTCGGCTACACAAAGAGATCAAAGAGGTTTTCAACACCTATGAGGTTTTAGTGGAGCAGTGCAGGAAGAAATTTGGTAGCACTGTTGCTGAGCAACAGTGCAAAAGGAAAAAGAAGAGGAATGAACAGAAGGAACTAAAAAGGAAAGCAAAAAAGGGCAAAAAAGGGCAAAAAAACAAGTATGTGTACCAACTTGCAATGAGAAAGAACCAAACAAAGAGGTAGAAGAGAGATCAGTCATAGATGAGTGGTCTACCGAGGAAGAAATTGAAGACTAACACAATACAATACTAATACTAAGTTGCACTCATTTGGCTTTATAGTAATTATTGGGTGATAAGTAGTTACTCTGGTTAATTAAATGTATTTTTTATATTTATTATAATGCAGTATACACTGTATGTTGCAGGCATTTTGGCTGCCAATGAAAACCATACTTTGTGGTTCTTAATTTTTGTTGAAAGTACCAGCGGCAGTGTGGCTGTTTATGTTGTTGACTAGTTAATATTGGTAACAGTTAAAGTTTTAACACTACTACTACATGTAAATGCTCTTTTTCATTTTATTATAGAATCATTATTCAAGGCGATAAGACCCATCCTCAAATTTTTATTGTGGGCGCAAATAATTTTATAGAATATTTACAAAGATACCCAATTCTAATATTTATTTATTACAAATTTTATTTTATTATTTTTATTATAACACAGTATTAACAGAGAATATATCGTACATGTAGGTACACTAGCTGCAATTTAAAACAAAAACAAGGTTCTAATTGTTTCCTTTCAATAAGAAGAAAGTGAGTTTTGTTTATTCATATTGTGCCTGGTAATATTGTTGATTTCTGAATGACATTTCTGGCTATTGTAGTGTGAATTAATTTATGTCACCTTTAATTTGTCATTTCATTCAGTGTGAGGAAAACAACTCAGTACACTAGATGTCTTTATTTATTAATAATAATATAGCAGGGCCTGGGGTAAGGCCCCAAGAATATTTTGAATAAGAATTATTTTTAATAGACACTGGCAAATATTATATAACTATTAAATAAAAGTCACAACTGGACCTTCCTTCTGCATGAATTTTTTTTCTTGGCATTTTCCCTTGCATGAATTTTTTTTTGGTTCCCCCCCCCCCCCCCCAATCACTTTTCTAATGGTCCATCCCTTAGGAGCTTGTATTCCTTATGTGCTCTTAGTTTTTGTGCTCACCTAGCCTGTTCCAGTGCTCTGCTGATTTCATCTGCTGCAATGCTTTACTATTGATAATAATAACAACAAAATACCAAACAGAGTTAAAAAACGTAGCTGTTTCTGTAGAATTCCCCATTCGAACTCTATAGTCCAATGCACTCAACTGATGTCTTATTGCTTCTTGTAGTAAATTTTATGTCACAGGAGATACCAGCATTTCACTTGCATTGTCCTCTGGCTCACTGAGGGTGCTAGTGCACTGAATTTTCTGCCCATCTATCCTGTCTGGTGAAAAAGGCTTCTCACAAGTAGGGCATTCTTTTGGTTTCTGAGGTCCACAAGATTCGTAAATGTCAAAAATGTAGATGGCTGATGCAATGAGGTTCTTCCCAATAAAAACCGACACATCTCGATTGTACTTTATCCAGAGTATGATACGAATGGCTCCTAAGGGCACATTAACAAGACAAATGTACGATATAGAGTATAACACCTTAGATGCTGTAGAATTAACTTGACCTTTAGTAATAGCCCTTAATTCCATCAATGCCAATGTTGGGAGGAAAAAATTGATGCAAGCAAAGGCGATGATTGCATTTTCCAAACCAACTGGAAGATTCAACTCAATATCATCTATGAAGAGCACCTCCAAGATGTCAATGCTGTCGAGGAGATCAAGTGTGACCCCGGCAGATATCTTGTCAATGTAAACACGCCTTTCTGAGTAAGGTCGAGAATCATGATGTGAATTCACCAGAAGAAGGAACAACATTGGTGTAATACAAAGAGCTATTTTCAAAAAATTCTGATGCCAGATTTTAGCATCACGTAACTCGTCCGCATAGCGTTTGAAAATTACTGCTACTTCTGGTACCAGAGTTATGGAAACGTAAGCCAGCCAAGCGATGAACACATAAGGAATTTCGTCGGCATAATCAGATGGTGCTTTCCTCGGTTTGCCATCTGTTTTTTCTTTGTCTTTCCTTCTTCTCATCTTCAACTTGGAAAGGAATTTTCGTTTGGCCATAAACATCACACCGACCCAAATGGCCACCACAATAACATCGGTTGCAATGAATCCGAGAGATTTAAAATCGCGTTCCTTGGCAAGGTAAAAATCCAGAATGACCCCTTGAAGAACGAGGAGGATCATGCAGACAATTTTGCCGACCAATTCAAAGCTCAACGAACACGCCATCACGCTAAACTATACGTCAAAAGAATGTAAAAAATAAAATTTTAGCCCCGGGATTATCAAGAAAGAGAGATCAAAATATAATGTCCCCGTCAAGTCTAATGATAGAACACAGACTGCACAGCCGCCCGCTCTGGTATGTTCGAGAA
Source organism: Montipora capitata (assembly GCA_949126865.1). Taxonomy (NCBI): domain Eukaryota; kingdom Metazoa; phylum Cnidaria; class Anthozoa; order Scleractinia; family Acroporidae; genus Montipora; species Montipora capitata. The sequence continues at coordinate 32,907,257 of OX421456.1, forward strand.
GAGAGGGCGGCTGTACACGGGCCTAGAACATTGTAGCTTGCCTCTACACATAAGCCTATATGCAAGCTATAAGGTTCGATTATTCAAAGTAACAATGATAACTTGTAGACATTTCCAGCACTCACCTTTGCTTTCCTATATTAAAGATAAACATGAAAGGAATCAAAGGTCATTTCAAAAATGATACTCGTGCCCAGGCGTCCGCGCAAAGCCACCGTTACGCTCTGAGCCAACCTGGGACGGGTTGCTCGAAGCCTCATATCATATCATATCATATATCTTTATTTACCCTCGGATTTTTAGAGTAGCTTGGTGTAGCTAATATCTCCGAGCATTTACCCTCCCACCCATGATACACCACAGAAGACAGACCACAACACCGGGAACTACATGCCCCACTCTTTACGACAAGTGTGCGGGTTCTTTTACGTCCCACAGGATTATGAACATTGAAGGGCTGTGAGACGGGACCTCCGGCTTATCGTCCTTATCCGAGAAGACTAGAGAGTCTAACCATTTGCAGATGTAATTACAAAGGCAGCACTTTCTCCTCAGTTATTTAAAGACCCTGAGTGTTAGTCCGGCCAGAGTTGAACTCACGACCTCCCGCGTAACAGCCCGGTGCTCTACAAACTGATCCACCGGTGCGCGGTCAGATACGTACTCATGGTATTTAACGCTGATTTATAGCGCTAACCACGTTTCGAGCAACCCCCAGGGCGCTTTTACCTGGGAAAGGCGCCCTGTGGACGAGGTTGGCTGAAAAATATTTCAAATTCCGAAGTATCTCAACACAAGTACGCATCACAATCGCAGAAAGGCTCACTAAAATTAATCAGAGCGTCGACCTAAAATAGCACAATTCCTCCGTAAACACGAGGATCGCTATTGTGTCTCATACCCAAGGTCAGAATTTTTATTTAGCGTTTAATTACCAGTCCCATGAGATTTGCCGGATACGGATACGGGAGGGTTTCGTTACGAACTCAAACCGAGAACCACGAAATGCGACTTTTTAAGGACCCCGATGGGTTAAGCCGCAAGCCAAAAGCCTTCGTAAAACTACAATATATTCGCCTATTTTTCAGATTTCTTAATTCGTTTTTCAAAGGTTCATTTCCCTTTGTGTTCAATTGGCAAAGTCAGCTTTTCCGCGCCCCTTTCTGGTCGACAGTTTTGATGAAGCATTATGAGTAATGAGCGAAATAATTGGAAAATAAGTAAATAATGGAGTTGTACTGCTGGTAAGAGTTAAAAAATAATATTGTTTGAAGACTTTCGGAGGGAGACAGAGCCAATGTGTAAGTCTTACACGGAATCTGAATTAAATTGTGGAAGAATGATTTAATATCTTATCTTGTTGTTCCAAAACGTTTTTCTGCTCAAGATGACGCTATTTTCTTTCGTTTTGGTCGGTTTATAAACACAGCTGCCTATCACCAGAGTATCTCCAATATCTCTTCTTGCACAAAATCATACAAGAAAAATAAAACAATCGCACAATTAAAAAAAAATTGTTACAGTTACGAATTAGATAGGTTATATCAAAAAGTGATCTTGCCCAAGGTGCTCTCAGTTCCTTCGCGGAAAATACTTTTTCACAAATTCAAAACGATTTGTCGGCAAATTTACCACTAAGCGGTAGAACAAAATAGATCAAAATACCCACGATGTAAATAAACGGCACAGCAACTTTATGAAGGTGAAAAGATTTCAAACATGCTAAATAATCAAGAGGTTATTAACTTGTAATTCAGTTCTAATTAACTG
>OX421456.1:32914026-32924026 GCA_949126865.1 Montipora capitata
TTACACTTGAAGGGTCTCTATGTAAAGCCTTAATGGAGTCGCCTCAACTTATAGAATGAGTCCCTTCGTGTCGAACAGAAAGATGTAAAAAGTAATATCGCAGTTTTTAATAGGTACAGTACTCTGATCATTTAACCGAACGGCTTCGCGCCTGCTGACCCCATTTTTACTTCCGATTCAAGATTTTATTGTTCGCTAACCAATGAAAAAAAGTTGAATTTCGTATGTCTCCAGAGTCCTTTGTTTTCTCGTGCGAAGGCCCCACCGGCTAAGATAAACGATGGTGTCTGGGAACGAGAATGGATGGTTCGATTGAATCAACCTCCAACCCATTTTCTCCCTCGAATTAACTATTATCGTTAATTCGTAATTTGCTCTGAATTTACTGTTATCGTTAATTTAGAAGACTGAAAGCTTGCTATGGATTATGTATGGGAAATGGTCATATATTTTTTATGTAAAAAACCCAAAGGTATGGACAAAGGACTCGAAGCTGGGAACGTTGATTAACCCCTCACCTAACCACTCGACCACCACACCGCTAGCTGCTCAGGGATAATGTTTTTAAACACTATTGATTGATTGATTGATTGATTGATTGATCAGTTTATTTACCCCTCTTGTAAATTGTAAATGTGCTTTATTGGCTTCCTGCATTACAATGGATTACAAAAACGGTTACCTATATAGCTTAAAGTACTTTACATCGGTTTCAGAAGCTTCTGAAGCGTCAGTGCTTCTGAAAGCAACTATATTATTGATATTTATAAGTACAAAAAATGTTCATCCGTTCAGTCCTGGCAACTACTTTAACACTGCTATTTACAACAGAGCCAGAGCGAAGAGAATACCCATGGTGGGTTTCAGGGGGAATGGGTATTATGTTTGAAAGAAAACCTTTATCTCGGAAATTCTGCTTTAACTTTTGGCATGATTTTTCCCGCCTTTGACTGAGGGGCAGCAAGCCTGAACGGCTAAGGGCTACATCATATGGCAGCCCAGGGAAAATAATGTTACATGCCCTCTTTTGTATCAATTCTAGGGTTTTGCTCAGATAAACCCAAAGGTCTGCCCAGACAGGTGCTGCATATTCAATAACTGATCTAACCAGGCTATAGTATACTTGAACCAAATCCTGGAAGGCAACGCCACATTTCCTTAACACTCTCAAATTGAATGCGTATAAACGCTTATTAGCTTTTGCAAGGACATATTCACAGTGCTTATTCCAGGAAAGGTCACTAGAAATAAATACACCTAACAACTTAAAGTGACCAACCCTCTCAATTACACGGCCAGATAAACACAGGGGAGTTGCCGAGAAGGGCTGATATTGCAGAAAACTAAATATGATCTCTTTACATTTCTTTGCATTGAGGCGCATACCGTGGTCTGATGCATACTGTGCTACTGATTTCGTTCGCGATGCAGGGCATGTAGCTAGGAGAACACCTAGGGATGCTCTCCAAAACAGAAAGGTCATCTACATATTTCACCCGTGTATACCAACCTTGCACACGTACCAATTTGTTAACTATCACTCGGCATTAAACACTGCAAAAGGTCGGTTACCAAACTTCACGACAAAGCTAAACATTTTAAAATCAAAGCTTAGGCCTAATTAATTTAGCTTAAGCCTAATTACTCTTCAGCAGCGGTATTCTATAAAAGATTTAAATAAATATCTTTTTGAGAGGGCGGTGTCTTGACCTTCAGTGGTGAAGCGCAAAGAGGTGGTTCATTTAGCGTTGAAACTCCGCCTTCAAATCCAATCCACGGGTACGATTTCTGATTTTCCTTATTTCCTCTGCTACCGGCTACAAGTACCAACTTTAAATTACGAATTAACGGTAATCGTTAATTTAGAGAGAAGATCATGTTGCAATCTCCTCCCCGGGAATTCGTTGATAAGCAAGATCACCCCTGGATTGGAATGGACCAACGGAACAAAGAACTGCTGTTGCCACGAAAAATCAACGCAAGTTAATCACACCTTGTAATGACTTAACCCATTCCTTGTTTTTATTAGGAGGAGGTTGAACAAAGTGGAGATTCTGTCGAGACAGAATGGACAAGAAATGAGAAGGGAAAAGGCGGTTCAAGATGCTTCGCCGGACAAATCGGTTTCTGTTGACGGGCGAAACTGTTCCTAAAGAAGATCGACGAATAAAAAGTTTCTAATTCTCAAAATACTTGTAGCAATTTAAAAGAGAAAAGATTCGCTTGGAATAAAAGCCTCCTTATACTGGAATCTCCGACCCCAGCTTACTCTTCGTTTGCGTGGCCTTAAGTTAAAATAAGAGGGAGTTTTGTTGCATTTTGTGATAAAAATGCTATTCGTAAAACGACAACGACAATCATACGCACATTTTGTAAATATGCGCAAATCGTGCGTAAAAGGTGTCAACGAAATTTTAGTTTACAAGCGGTGACTTTTCTAACTCAACGCTACCTATCAATAAATTTCTCTCGGTATTGCTGGTGTTATGCACTGATGCCAAGTCAAATTCCTAGTGCAATTTATACTTATGACTCACTCAATCTCGGTAATCAGCTCATATACCCTATGACCTTTTATGGAAACTGATTGCGCGGGATGTTTCATGGAAATGAAATAGTCCAGTTTAGAAATAATGGCATTTGATAAAACAACCGTTCCATTTGCGCTCAATGGATATGAAATAGCTACTTTGGCAGTTTACCACCCAAAATCCAAATTGCGCTTCTAAAATAATTGCAAATTATTGTTTGCGCATGCGAAAATGTCAAAGTGATGAACTATCTGATTTCATGCGAATGTTACCATGAATAAATTTTAACTACAAATGCTGCTTTCCGAGAGTGCGAGAGGAATTTCTTGTTAGGTAGTTCTCGTGTATTGCGACTGAATTTCGTCGAGCATAAGCAGAGCAAATAATTGATGTTTAAAAAAGTGGGATCACTGACATTCATGAAAATAACAAGGCAGCTAATTATTTAAGCAATAGAGGACGTTTTCCGTGTTTCCATAGCCTCATCTAAACACGAGGGGGAGTTGGGAGAATTCGAGACAGTTATGCAAACCCAAGCCGCAGTTGAAGGTTTGCATAACTGTCGAGTTCGAATTCTTATAAAATATTTCTCAAAGATAACTCGACAAATGAAGGAAACAAATGAAGAAAAATTCTTTATTGAAACAGATTTCCTTGATACACGCTCATTTTTCCTACCAGCTAGCCAATCAAAACGCGCGTCTGGCGGCATATAACCAATCAAAATTCTCGTGATGTCACAGCCGCGTTTCCATACTCAATTGAACAATGAGACTGCGCGTACTATCCTAATTATTTTATGAAACTATCCATGATGGAATCACAAACACCTCGCTTGCCTACATTTTCAGTCAGCACGCGCTTAATGTAAGACAGGAAGAAACATTGCGACACTTTGCGCGCGCGGTAGAAATGCGCCGGAAAACTAAATGCAAAGGTCCTAAAATAAGTGACTAAACTGTTTTTAAATGATCACTTCAGTTAAACCCTTAAAATAACCTAGTTTCTAAAACGAAAGTAAACCAGTGAACTAGTGTACCTCTAGGTGCTAAAGCTCGCGCAAGGAATACTTTTGGTATTGTGACGCCAAAGGCATCACTGCAGCAAATGAAAGTATTCACTTGTTTTGCTCAATTTGTACCGGAGGAACAATTTCCTTAGTGTTGGGTAAAAAGATAAGGTTATAATTCAAAATATTGTTATTGGTTCAAAAAGAGTTTCGTAAACTAAAGGTAAGTCTATTTACCAGCATACAGAGGTTTGTTTTCGGCGGAGAATTCTTTACCGTTAAAAACTGAAAACGGAGTTATTTTAAGTCATTGATTTTTTACGCACAATTTTCGTCTTCCGCGTTCAACAATTAAATTTTCCTTTTAGAGCAGGGATAACGTATTATAAGGAAACAAGTGTCCTGATATGTTGAGGCCTTTTATTATTATTATTTTTCCTACAGTTACACCGCATTTGTTTTTGCGGGATTCCTCATGGCAAACAACAGTCTTCCTCTGTCTAAGGAGCAACTTTGTCAAATTATAAATCAACAGCAAACTACAATCCAAAGTTTGTTAAGCGAGCGGCAGTGGCTCATTGATGATAATCATATTCAGCAACTGAATATACAGAAATTTAAACAACAATCCTCAGAATGGGAAACATACGCGAAGGCCTTGTCCCAAGAATTAAACCACGCCAGACAAGATCTGGCTAAGCTCACAGAAAGTCATGAAATTCTGAAAGACAAGTATGAAGCCGTTAAGGGCATGTATTGGGAAGTTAAAGAGAAAAACGACGCTAATAAAGCACTTCTTCAGTATGGCATGGACTTCGGGAGGGGCGTATTCCAAGAAGGTATGTTTTACAAACAGTCTTACTACCAACTACTTGAGCAGTACAGAAGAGCATGGTCATCAGCTCCAAGCCAGGCACAAACAGTCAGTGAGAGTTCAGATCCTGAAGCCTATGAACAGTCAACTCAGTCAAATTCCCTGCTTACCTTTAATCTGCTTCATGCAACCAGCGCCCCTCCCGAGGTGGTCGTCTCACCGCTCCTTACTTCCATCAACTCGAGTGATGCCAACATTTTCATCACTCAAGGAGCTGACATCTCACAGCAGCCACCAGGCTCCATAATAATCAGCTTGCTTCCAAACACTTTAGTGGTAGATTTGCCTAATATTGCTGGTGCGTTAATGAGTCCAACTGAGGATACAGCACAGGAAATGGAAATCTTCGAGACTCAGATAACCGAGAAAGAAGAATATTCTTTGTTTCCAGATGATATCGTGGAGCAATCTCAATTATCTCTCGAATATCGATGCCCTGCCACTTTTGACGAGGGAATAGAAGATCCTGAGATCTCAATAAGTAATGATGTTAGCCAGTCTCTCTGCGAACACACACAAATCGAGGTAAGCCGAGAAAAAAGTAAATAAACAGGTAAATCGTGATGCGCTGGTCAGTGCCGTATTTATCTCGTCTGGGATTTCTAAGACATTAAAATAATGTTTACCTTTTTTGCGCAAAATACTCGGCTTATTACTGGTACGAGGAAAGGTTACGTTTATACAAACGTTGGCCGTGCAGCACTTATATTTTAAACAGAGTTAACTGAATTGAGTGTAATGTGTAGTGCTAGATTTTCTATCCCATATGAACCATGTGAGCGTTAGCCCTACTGATGGAAATGGGCCCACACAAGGACAGAGAAAAACTCTGACCAGGGTGGGAATTTAACCCACGACCTTCGGGTTAGATCTCCGCCGCTCTACCGCCTGAGCTACAAGGTCAGACGGGAGCAGGCCGTGGGAACTGAAGATGTTAAAGTCACGGCAATGAACATGTACAAATACAAGGAAAGGTTACGTTTATACAAACGTTGGCCGTGTGGCACTTATATTTTAAACAGAGTTAACGGAATAGAGTTTACTCGGTTCTCGAGTTTACTAGTCTCATGCACGATCAAAATACAATTTATGGAGGAGGGATGTCCAACTGAATTAAATTATTAGTCGTTCACCTTTTCATTCACTCAGCTGTTATATTTTTTACTGAGTAATGTTCTTTCATGGTATTTCTAGGAAGCCGCTCTTTCCGCTGAAGTGTCAAATGGGAGCGTCCAAGAGATAGACGTCTACGAGCCGAGTGCTAGCAAGAAAGATGATGTGGAGGAACGATCTGGAATACAAGAAACTTTAAATGACGCAGATGCAGTCTCCAATGAAATGCAAGTCGAATGCGCATCCTATCGAGGCGATGAAGTGGAAATGGATGTCTTCAAGCCAAGTGCTAGCAAGGAAGCTGATGTGGAGGAACGATCTGGAATCCAAGAAACTTCAAATGACGCAGACGCAGTCTCCACTGAAATGCAAGTCGAATGCGCATCCTATCGAGGCGATGGAGTGGAGATGGATGTCTACGAGCCAAGTGCTAGCAAGGAAGATGATGTGGAGGAACGACCTGTAATCCAAGAAACTTTTAATGAGGTAGACGCAGTCTCCACTGAAATGCAAGTCGAATGCGCATCCTATCGAGGCGATGGAGTGAAGATGGATGTCTACGAACCAAGTGCTAGCAAGGAAGATGATGTGGAGGAACGATGTGGAATCCAAGAAACTTTAAATGACGCAGACGCAGTCTCCACTGAAATGCAAGTCGAATGCGCATCCTATCAAGGCGATGGGATGGAGATGGATGTCTACGAGCCAAGTGCTAGCAAGGAAGATGATGTGGAGGAACAATGTGGAATCCAAGAAACGTTAAATGACGCAGACGCAGTCTCCACTGAAATGCAAGTCGAATGCACATCCTATCGAGGCGATGAGATGGAGGTAGATGATCGCCGAGCAAGTAATAACCTCAGAGAGATTTGCTGCAACGTAAAACCGAAGGTAGGCTGACAGAAACACTACAATAATATGCTTGAAGAAAAACATTACCCTCTTTAACATACATGTTTGGTCAGATGAATCCGCCATCTTAGTGTGAACGGAAGATTATATGTGGTGTGGTATAAATAGCATAGTTTAGTTGTCGATAACCGGTATTTTTTGCGGGAGCCTGGGGAAAAGTGACAAGAAAAAAAGAACCGCTGACTTTAAATATCGTTTGCGTCGCTACGAAACAAACTTTAGTAATCGATAACTTGCTCACAGACGGGAGAAATGAAGGACGTTGACGATAACAAAACGGCCGCAGTCGGCATTGGTTGAGCAGTATCTGGCCTCTGTTGTTCAAAAGGTGGATAACGCTGTTTACCGGATAAATCACTATCCAGCGGATGAACACTAGCAAAACCAATGGAGTGGATAGTGATTTATCCAACGGATAGCGCCATCCACCCTTCGAACAACTGGGGCCTGTTGGACAGGTTTGAGCTCTATAAATGTAGCAATTGATGACCTTTTCTATAAGATGGACAGGAAAAGGAAAAGAAACGGAAATTTATTTAAGTGTCTTAGACTAGTCCTTCTAGCGCTGGAGCACTAATTGGGGACACTATAGACTGAAATTAAGAATTAACGCAAACTGTCAAATCTTGGTTTTTGAGGAGAGGGGAAAATCGGAGTACCCGGAGAAAAACCTCTCGGGAAAAGGTTTTTACGAAAAATGAAATTTAGATTTTCCACATCATTGTGAAAGCCCGACCATGAGTTGTTGACTTTGTAAATTCGGTCAACCAATGTCTTAACAAGACCAAGTTTGTAGGTTAAAGCAATGAAGCTAAAGTAGTTAGTAGGTAAACCCGTGAAAGTTTTTTGGTGAAAGATTGAAGTAAGACCATTATGGTTGTCGTTATACAGTAGAACATTTAGGAATACTAAATTTTTATCCATTTCCTTTTCAATAGAATGTTGGGGTGTTGTACATTCATATAATTTCAAAATGTAACAGCATCATGTTCATTTTTGAAAACAAAAAAAGATTACTTTAGTTGTCGATGACAAACTTTGATGTCGACGGTTTGATTTTCCGCTATTTTTAGTCGACGACTTGATTAACGCACGCAATGTTTTGTCATCTTGTCTGTGGAGGCCCTAGTTTATTAGTTTATTATTAATTAACCAATTAATTAATTTGCTTGTTTGTTTACTTATACGTAAGTAAATCAAGTATCGGTCTGTTTCAAATATTAGTGGTTTCTTCCACCAAGTTTGAAGTGACAATTAAGCACTCTGGTACAATGTATTTGACTGAAACTGTCCCTAACTGATCCTACGTTTTATTCTTATGAATAGTACTACAAGGTTACCTGTAGCACCGAGAAGACAGTATATATATATGATAATTTTCCTTTTTTCCTTTCAGAAAAACTGTGTGAGACGTATCTTTGGCTGGCTCCGCAAGAGATTTATTTGTGGATCTCGCAAATTGGAGCGCAAGACTGAATCATGAACAGGCACTGATTCGTTGGTTTATGATTTTTTTTCGAGTGAAAGATGAAGGACAATTAACGAGTATAAACAAATCAATCTTTAAAATGAAAAGAAAAAAACAAACAAAAATTACAAAACAGAAAACAAAACAAAAAAAAACAAAGTGTATTTAAAATTAAAGTGTTACTATGATCAAAAACCACTTTTCGTTTTTCTTTACATTGCGAAAGTTTCCTGCGCTGCATACTCACAGCTTAAAAGTGCAGTGTGCGAATACGGCTTAATTAGTATGCAGAGCACGAATTTGACAATCTGAAAGTCTCGTGCTGCGTACTAATTAAGCCACATTCACACACTTCAGTTTTAAGCTTGTCAGTAAATGACGTCAATTTCTGCTCGACCCAGATCGCTGAAAGCTTATCGGTCGGAAACGCACCAAGTAATGGAGGACCGTGGAGTTAAAATAAACAGTCTTCCTCTTGAAATTACTACATAAAATTGCACCTGTTGAACATTCAACGCAACCGAGTACTTTCGAAATGTGAATAAAAACGAGAAGTGTTTTTTCATCGTAGTAGCAAATTAAAAGGAACAAATAAAACGAATGATATATGTATGTATGTTAAAAACAGATTCAGGGGCAGGGAGGGAGGATCCTTTTATTACAAGTACTTCAAGCGTGGTAGCACTAAGCCGCAAAAGTAAGAGGGGGTATTTTAATTAATACTTTTTGGTGCGCGACTACTGAATAGTCCATTGCGCTCACCAAACGTAAATTTGACAATAAAACAATAAATAAAATGGAAGGCTACAATTGTAGGTACTACACTTTGTTACTAAGCCAGTAACTTTCCAAACCAATCAGCCTTTCAAAAAGAACAATAAGACTTGAATTGAATTTCGCCGAAAAAACTAGAGCCCATTGCCAAGACACTCATAGAGATTCTGGCTTATCTTGGGGGTGGTGTGGGGGGGGGGGTTCCCCCTGGGATTTAGAAAAATAAAAAAGATGACTGGGGGCACGGACAATTGCCGCTTACCAGCGGAAAAAGAAAACCAATAACTGAAGGAGTAATGTATAGTTTTAGTCCTGGGAATGCAAGCAATGAATAATGGGAAAATATACGTGATACGGAGTAAGGTTTTTGTGATTTCTTCAGTAAATAAAACAACGTTAAGTCACTGGTTTGAACTGATGAGTCTCGCAAAATAGTAACTCGTCCCAGCCCCCTTCCCCTTCCCTTGCTCTTTTGACTTATTTTCACTCGAAAGTCAACCCCGGCGGAAAGAAGCATCTATAGCCTGCAAGCGGGCTCTCTGTCTGCCTCTCTGCCTCGGAGAGCCTGCTCCCAGGCTAAAGCTTCTAAAATTCACCAAACCGCCTGCTAAGCAAGGAACTATATCACGCTATTTAAGGGTGCCGGTTTAGGGGAAATCTTAAGTTAATCTCGAGTTCAAAATTCGAAAATGATAATGTGGAATTCCTTTACCGATAAAATTTATTAATCGTTAGACCACAAACAAGATGATTCTGAAGAAAAGGCGATTTGCCATAACCTTGAAAAACGTCGGGCCAACTTTTTTGCAGATGACCCGAATGCTATCCCTTTCAATCTTGGTGTCCATTTGTGTCCATCCGTGCTTCTCTTTCCTTTTGCTGAAAGGACGACCTAAATTTTTGTCACCTACCTTGGAATGCACTGAAAGTTCCACGTTTTGGTCTGTTTCAACAACGGAGCCATAAGCATTTAAGCTTACTTCGTCTGTTTCTAACATATCGATGGATTCATCGCCTTCCATGACGAAATAAAATGTACATTTTCAAGACAATCTTCGAGAACACACAACGATCTCTGCCGCAATCGACTCTCTGGCGTTAAGGCCACGTGGCCAAGTTGCTGACCAATCAGAGGTTGCCATTAACAAAAGAGGTAGTTCAAAACAAAATCAAACGGCGTCGTTGCATAACGGGTGAAAATGGACCTTTAAGGGTTATGGTAGGTGAGCAACCTACATGTCAACTCATAGTTCGACAGGTCACGTTAACTTAGTGTCACGCTTTCCTTAACTTTACCACAGTACTAAAAAAACCACGAG
>OX421456.1:32929026-32949026 GCA_949126865.1 Montipora capitata
AAACAAATTTTTCGAGTTCTTTGTTTTCTAGGTCTTAGTTTTCGAGGTCTTAGGTCTTAGGTCTTATTTTTCGAGACAGCCCTTATCTTACAGAGTTTTGAAGCAAGCAACCGTGGATAATCTTCTTGTCGGTGTAAATTGGATCAGTGGATTGATTTGATCGGCGTAATTACAAGTTGAGAAACTAAATATTTTAAGCAAGATCCGATACGACGTAGATTTGATTTTAGTTGTGTACTATATTTCGGCTGGCCAAAACAGCCTTCTTAAGGTACAATGAGAGTTTACATTGGATTGCTTCTATGTACATATATATATATACAGCGTTTTGCAAAAATTTTGAACCCCCCAGAATATATATTGATATATATTTATATTTGCGTGCCCAGTTCATGTCAGGTGCAGTTGCCAAGTAGGTGTGAATCTCTCTTGTTAAGGGATATTTCACACTTTACAGACACACGTCAGAACTGCTTTTACAATTTTTTCATCACAAGTTGAGTGTATGTTTCGACATGTCTTTTAGTCAAGTTACAACAACTGCAAGGTTCATTCGCACTATTCCCATAATATTTATAACGATCACGTCAGTTCTAGGCTCCCCAGTTGTAAAGAAAACCGTGCACGTTGTTGCAGCTACTAGTATTCAGCACGTGGTGAGCGTGATAGGTTGTTAATTAAGGGTGATCATCTAGGGAATTAATTATAATTTTTCTCACCCTTTGTCTGACGTTATATAAATGGCCCACGTGGATGCAATGTTGTTGAGATTCGTTGTTGAGACACCGGGAAGAGATGCAGCAGTAAACAAGTACAGAAAAATTCAAAGTCCATCTTCGCATCTTGGACAAGAAAAAGAAATCTAAATTTGTGCATTTCGAGCTCACGGATATTCCCAAATTTACGTTTGCCGAGGAACTGAAGGAGTACTTGCTTCAAAAGTACCCAAATTTGATGCAACCAGCTGAAAATACATATTTTCAAATCGGGTACTTCATTGGGGCAACAAAAAATTTCACATAGTCGACGCCCGCACTTTACAGTCTGCGTATGACACGGAAGTGGATGGCCAAATAAACTTGTGGATTGACCCACACGTTGAGATGTCTTCGTCAATGAAAAAAGAAAGCAATAAGAGGAAACGAGAGAAGCGTAAGTGCAAAATGAAACTCTTTTAACAATTCACTAACCTTCCATGTATCCATGTGCAATATCACGTTTATTAAACTTGTCGTTAAAATTTTTTTTAAAGGCCTGACCTCTTCGAGTGAAGATGAAGGACAAGAGGATGAAGTTTCAGAAAAACGAGCCAAAAAATCCAAAGTGGGTGGAAAGTTCAGTGCTTTACAGAAAAAAAACATGCGGAAAGTTGGCCTGATTATAAACTTCGTGCATGGGCAAATATGCTGGTATAAATAGTTTATTCTCGTTCCCCAGTGAATTTGAATCAGAGAAGGCTTTTATCATGTAAACCATTAAATAAAGACTCACGCAAAATACTACTAGAGCTCACAGGGTTCTTTTAAACAGGTTGTTGGCACACACCATTCTGAGGACGAACCTCCAAACGTACCCTATTTTAGAGAGGGCACCCCAGCACAGAAAAAAACTGACCAGGGAACATCTATAGCTGAGACCGTGGCAGCGGCAGTAGCCGCATCCATAACGGCTTTGGGATCCCGGAATCAGCAACTACAGCCTAGCACATCGTATAACGTTAGTACAGAGAAACGTATTTTACGTTATCAAAAAAGAAAGAAACCAGGAATCGACATTTGAATAAGTCTGTTTTGCTTTTCTTTTTTCAGGTTGAAAAACGGAGACAGCTGATAAACCAGTTAAAGACTTAAAACAGCTACTCGCTAACAACGTCCTCACTCCAAAGTCCATCGCCAACAAAAGGAAAAAATCCTACGAGAAATGGACACTTAGAACTTGTTAGGTTTTCTTTTTCTGTTTAAGGATCGAAGAATGTAAAATGAAACATCGAGTAAACGGTGATAAAGTAGCAACAAAAGAGTGCATGTTACAAAGAGGTGCATGTATAGTAGGTTAGATGTACTCAGCATGCTGGAAGTAATTATTGCAATCCTGACTTGTCACACGATGGAAGCTTTCAACAATAAAGGCTTCTGGGTTATCAGTGGCTTGAAAAACAACGTCATTTCTTCTTATGTGGCCTTTTACTTTGCTGAAGAGTTCCTCTAGCGGATTGTAGTCAGGGCTGCAGGGTGGTAAATAAATCAGCAGTGCTCCGGCACCTTCAATAATATCCCTTACCCTTGGAACATGGTGAGTAGCAGCATTATCTGAAAACGATTAGAAACAACTTTAACATTCCAAGTTGTGATAAACATGCACTTTCCGCAATTCGATGCCTTTTCCTTTCATACCTACCCATAACTACGATGGAGTTGAGGTTCATTCCATCAAAAGGCTGTAGCATAGGTACAAGGTCGTCTTGTAAAAAACTGGATAAATTTGTCCCCATTCACACTTCCTCTCATTGTTAAGATACAACGGATGTCGCTTGAACCCATTACAGCTATTGCTGACACACCAGGAGCCCATGTCACGTATCTCTTGATGCAAGAGCGGGTTCCTTTTAACCCATATCCCCATATTCTCACTAAACGTCTGTCCTGAATAATAATAATAATAATAATAATAATAATAATAATAATAATAATAATAATAATAATAATAATAATGGTCTTATTGATCATCATAGTCATCCGAGTATCTCAACAGCAGCAATATTTGACACCATTAATCACAACATAAGAACTCACAAATCCGGTTTCGTCAAGAAATAGGAGCATCTCTGGGTCATATTGCGATATGCTTGCTCGGAACTCCTCTCTTTAAGTATCGCTTTGTTGTACAGCTACTTTGCAAAGCTAAAATTAGGAAAACATGCACTCGGAAGTTAGATTTGGGACTGGGTGTTAAACAACGGGATACTAGGTAAAAAGATACTAAAAATATTTATGCGACAACTGGTAACACCGACCTGCTTAAATGTGAAGCCAAACCTCCGAAGATTTCTTTTGACGGTGGATAAACAGTACTGCGAGCCAGTCGAATGTTGAATTTCCCACAGAAGCTCTTCTAATGTCATAGAAGGGTCTTTTAATGCTGCTTCTACCAACACAAATTGTTCGTGAACGTGAAGACTGGAGATATTAGGCCTTACAACTTTAAAGCACTGCACATCACCCGTAAGTAAGAATTTTCTTAGAATTTGCTTCACTGTACTCTTATGCATATCCAACAGACGAGCTATCCGTCTGTTGCTAAAACGGCACTGATAGTTGAGGCTGATTACACGCCAGCGCAAGTCCTTGCTATACATTGCAATTGGAAATTTAGTACAGTCACAGTGGGTTGACAACTTTTTAGTTTCACAAAGGTTCCTTTTTCTTAATGCAGTCGTTAGATTTCGCAAATTTAATGCGAAAAATATCATCGTCTGAACATGAGAAATTTACACCTACCGGGCAAATCCACGCTTATTTCACAAGCGAAACAATTCTTGCGGAAAATTGCACCTGACATTAACTAGGCATGCAAATATGCATATATATCAATTATATTCTGGGGGGTTCAAAATTTTTGCAAAACGCTGTATATATATATATATATATTAAATAACTTATGAAGACTTCTTAAGGCAAACTGATTATAATGGAACGTCAAACGTTTCGCCGGTTAGGGCTTCATCAGTGACTGATAAGTTATTTTACAAGACAGAATATATAACAAGTAAAGAACAATGGTCTTTGATCAGGTTCATTAAGCCTGCTAGTGTATGGTCAGGACACGTCCAATACAACCATTCATGACGGTTTCAGTGTTTTTCTTTCTGATTTCGAGCGCTTCAATGATCTTGTGTGTCTGATGTTGTGGAATGTTGTTATGTAGAATGTCCCATGAGATGTCTTTAAGCATTGGCGTATTGGTATGACTAACAAGATGCTGATAAATAGTTTGTTTTTTCATCCGTACGTGTTCCTTGATTCTGGACCCAACAGTTCTACTCGTCTCTCCTATGTAAACTAAATGACAGTGTGTACATTCAATTATGTACACGCAGTTCTTAGATAAGCATTTGTTTGCCTTCTTAGCTGATGTGCAGGTCTCACAAGCCTCGGGACACTTTTGTTGTTCCTTTGGTGGTCTAAAGATACTTGATAGCGGGCGACCAGTCATATAATGAACTTTGATATTTTGAATACCCGATCGCTTGATTACTGCTTGCGTTTGTTGTTTTAGGGCCTTGTTGATAAATGGGACTTTTATATACACTGGGTCTTGTGCTAGTTCTTGAAGCGCTCGAAATCAGAAAGAAAAACACTGAAACCGTCATGAATGGTTGTATTGGACGTGTCCTGACCATACACTAGCAGACTTAATGAACCTGATCAAAGACCATTGTTCTTTACTTGTTATATATTCTGTCTTGTAAAATAACTTATCAGTCACTGATGAAGCCCTAACCGGCGAAACGTTTGACGTTCCATTATAATCAATTTGCCTTAAGAAGTCTTCATAAGTTATTTAATATTATACGAGGCATGGCATCACCATATTTTTCAATATATATGCGGAGTGCTAGGCTCAAAGGAATGGCTTTTTTGGTGTGTAGAGGATGACAAGACGAATAAAGTAAATAAAGTAAGTAAATGTAAATGTTGGTGTTTGTCCGTAGGTTTCGTGTATAGGTCTGTATTTATGTTTCCGTCAACTGAGTCTCATTCAAAAAATGCGGAAATGCTTCTCATCCTTTATAATAATCCTCATATGTGAAATAAGCACCTTTGTTAAAATCGCTAATAACAGCTACTGAACTATCCCCATACTAAGACGATTCCTGCTAAAATTAAGCAATAGAGGACGTTTTCCGTGTTTCCATAGCTTCATCTAAAAACTCGGGGGAGTTGGGAAAATTCGAGACAGTTTTGCAAACCCGAGACGCAGTCGAGGGTTTGCATTTCTCCCAATTCCCCCCAGTGGTTAGATGAGGCTATGGAAACACGGAAAAAAGTCCTTTATTGCTTTTATGAAACATTTCTCAAAGATAATTCAACAAATGAAGGAAAATGCTGTTTTTTTTTACTTCTTGATTGAAACAAAATTTCTTGACACACTCTCATATTTCCTACCAACCAATCAAAACGCGCGTCTGACAATACATAACCAATCAAAATTCTTGTGATGTCATAGCCGTGTTCCATACTCTCATCTAAGCCGGCACAGCTATTGACCAATGAGAGTGCGCGTACTAACCTAAGTATTTTATAATTACTGATAGATTAATTTATAAAAGCGAAATAACACGTAGTCAAGTTCCAGACGCTTTCTGTGGTGCATACTTTCACACCTGAAGTGATTCAAATAACAGCTAATATTTTAACAGGTCGTGAAGCATAACAAGGAAATTTCACGAAAATAGCTTCCCTTTTAAAAACATCAGCATAACAAAATATCAGCTAAATGTTAATCTTTAATCATCAGTTAACTTTTAATGTTTCCGATAAATAATATTTGATATATTCTTTTGACCACAAAATAATAACTTCATTGGTACCAAACCGTGTCTGCTGCGCTCTGCCAGCTCTGTCGTGCACTTAGCCATTCACCTATTTTACGTGCACACACAGTGCATAATTAACAATTAGTTCATGCGTGAGCACGCGGGAAGTTTGGAGAGCAGGAAAGAGCCTCTTGAGTAATCTCCAAACTTCCCATGCAAGTGCTCAATATCATGCGGACTTCTGCACAACTGACGCATGAACTAATTGTTTTATAACAATTTCAGCTCCACCACGCAGTACACAACATGAGGAAAACCATTAGGTTTATTTTGGCAGTTTAGACCGAGCACCAGTAACTATAACGATACGTTATACTACAACCTATTACAAGATCTACGTATAAGGCATAAGACAAGAGACAGAGCTGAACGACAGTTTACACAACTACTACTGTCAGACGGAGGCCAGAAAAAACCCGCCGGAAAAAAACCCCGTGGGGGAAAAAAGTCGGCAGGAAATCTGGGTAGGAACCATGGCTCAAACTCTAAATAGCCCATCCTACGAGGCCACAAATTTCAAACGCGTCTACCCGCGTTGACTAAAAGAACGTTATACATAAAAATATCTCTAAGATCGAACGAGGTGTCGGCCTAGAATGACTATCTCACGTGCTACAAACCTCTAATATAGTCCTCCTTGACAACCCATAATGCACTTTGACTGGACTAGTTCCAGTCGCCACTTCTCCAGTGCCGCAGAAATATTTCATTTCGGGCTAATTCGTATACACTCAAACGCCAGAAATTCCATTTTTCAACGTGCTGTTAGTTTGCTGTTGTCATTAGCGTGCTCAATAAGAATATGACGCACGCTCGCGCTATTGAATTTGATTACGTGAAAATTCTAGCAATATTATAAATTACGATTAAATCTCGTCTCAGATCGGTCAAAAACTGAAGGGTGAACTCTTTTTCCAACGCGTAGCAACGAAATAATCTTTAAGAAGCGTTTACGGATTTTTTAGGAAGTGATTGATATTGTGATAAGTAGTAATGTAATTGATAGTGATGATTGGTTATTTTAATCTTGTAAATTATTATTGTTCCTGAAAAGCCCCTTTGGGGAGGTTCAATAAAGTATGTATGTATGTAAGTATAAAAAGTCGCTTGTGTTAAAAAAAACATTTTCCCGAGGTGTTAGTTTGCTGACGTCATTAGCGTGCTGAATAGCACGCTCGCGCTATTGAATTTATGTTATAACGGTACATGATGATGACATGTACACAGTCAGCGAGCCGACTATAAAAGTTTTATCACACAGGATGTGAGTTGATCAAACAGTGGACGACATGGACGATACAAATCTTTCGGCAAAACTGAGGTTTGTGGTTGATTTAGTTGCTAACGACGAAGACAAAGGAAATTTCAACTGAACTAAGTAAATTTCAGGGTTTCATAAAAAAGAACTCTAACCAATGTTATATTAAGCTGTAACTACGCCCGGTCCAAACGTCGGAAACCTAATACCTATTTGGGTCAATCCAAATGATTAAGTTCGACGGGTTAAGTCAGACGTCGAACTTTTCATGTGCCGAACCTAATTCTTCGAGTAAACATTACAAATACCATTTTCAACGGTTAAAATAAGGAAATGAACTGGAGAAAGAAGTTTGAAACGACTCATTTCCATTCCATCCCATTTCGCCTCAGTACGAAAAGCCAGAATAGTTACTTTGATAATTTAGTCGCTAAGTTGAAACAGCTTTATTTGCTGTGTTTTTTTATATTCAGGGAAATTGCGATCATATTTAGATGCGAATGCACACCATGAATTTTACTACTTACTACTTACTTATCCTCATCGGGCCCATGAGGACTCTTAAGGCCGGACACCATGAATTTTAGTTCATATAAATAGCGTTAAGGCAAGTTGGGAGTCAACCGTACGTTGAGAGCTGTCTAGTTTTGAATGTTCTCCCCAGTTTCTCGAGAATACTCTTAACGGTCGTTACGCTTCTCGGATTTCTCTTCACACAGCACACGTGGTGAAGTGTCACTACTCTCTACTAACCAATCATCAGCGCCGTTATATCGAAAAATTTCATAAAATAATTTATGCATTAGGTTCGGCACACTCAATTGTTATTATAATTTGCTCAAACAACTTTTTGTTCTGATTGGCTCGTTTAATCATTCTGTCAAATTTGATAAGCATCTCATCGACAACTGTCAGGTGTGTTCTTAATGTAAGGTGCGGTTATCAACCGAGCTATTCCGTTGTTAAGGAGCTCGATCGGAGAACTGTGCGACTAATCATTTTTTCAAGATGAAAACCCTGGTTTCCTTGGCTTTTTTGCTCTGCATCTCAGCTGGTGAGGTTGTTTTTACTTATAACCATCGATTTGGTACCGTACTGATTCCGAACAAAGGTTTACAGAGTTTGCATCAGGGTTGAATCAGTAGTCCCACCCAATTCACACTTCTTCTGAAAACTTCCCACACCATGGTTTGTTCAAAATTATCTAATCTGGCGCCTTCCTCTTGTCATTCTGTGTTTTAGAAATGTGGGTTGTTCAAACTAGCATTCAGGTTAGAGAAGTGGTCAAATTGATTGAACGAATGAACTAGAAACAACTTAAGACTCGAGGGCCGCTTTATAGCATTTACCTGAAACTGCCTTGTCATTTTTTATGCTACAAATGGATATTCATACTCGCATGTCCCCGTAGGTGGTAAAACATTGGTTCTTATTAGGACAATGTTTAAAACTGACTGAAGATAAACCTCTAATGGTCTCTACTTTTGTTATTATCGAACAAATGAGTAACTGCAAAAATGTTTGCAAAACTTTTGTTTCTTCAATAGAGTGTGCACGAATTCTTTAATCCCTCTTCAACCGAGTGTGCAACAGAAATGATCTAGAAACAATTTTAACTCGAGAGCTTGTCCCCAACGTTTACTTTAAAACAATTGATTCCTCGGTAATCTCATTCTGCACAGATTTTTATACTAGAGACGCATAATTCGTCTGGGACGAACTTGGGCAAACATTTTTTCTGCATCTAATAAATTCGTCTAGTGTAAAGACGGGCACAAGACGCATTATGCGTCTGGACGAAGTATCCACTTTAGTGCGTCTTCGAAGACGAACTAAACTGGATAGTTCGTCCAGACGCATTATGCGTCTTGTGCCCGTCTTTACACTAGACGAATTTATTAGACGCAGACAAAATGTTTGCCCAAGTTCGTCCCAGACAAATTATGCGTCTCATATAGTTCGTCGCGTCTTTACACTAGATGGATAACATGAGAGAAGCATAATTCGTCTGGACGGATTTTACGTCTCTAGTATAAAAACGGCCAATGGGACACAAAACTAATTGGGAATTAGGAAGAAAACATCATTGCGCTTGATTCTCTGAAGTCCCACCTTGGAGCTTAATTAATTGTTGAACGACCTGCCATTTACTTGTTCTTCAAAGAATGCCGCAAAATGCTAGCAACGCTTGACTACTTGACATTAAGCCGATCTCTTTACAATGATTTATGAACAAAAATTTAAACTCGTTCTTACACTGAAACCGACCTCATAATTTGGCTGCAAGACAGGCAGTCCGTTTCCTTTTCCCTGTAATACGGAGGACGGAAAAACACGCTTTTCAGAGAGTAAAAAATAATGGTTACCACAGTGTGGTATCCAACGAAACAGAAAGTCCATATGTCTTGATCCAGTGTAATGTACTTTAAATAATTGTGAATTTTTGCTCTTTATTTCGTGCAGCGTTTGCAATCAAGTGCAAAAACTGTGTCAGCTCGAACAGCATGGCAGAGTGCATTGCATCTGAACAATCAGTGGACTGTGCTTCGGTCGCACATCGGATTGGCTTTAATGCAGATCGCTGTGTGAAGATGTCCGTGGATTATGACGAGCACGGCATTGAGTTTAAATCCTTTGTCAAAACCTGTTATACACAAGAATTATGCGAACAGGGTGATCGTTCGTTTCAACACTGTCGCAGGACCACCAGCTCGACATGTGAACTAGATTGCTGTTCCGGCGACTACTGCAACAGTGGTACGGCGCCAATTACAAGCATCTTGATGATCGCCTCTTGCGCTCTGATGTCCCTGTTCCGTCACTAAGCAGACCTTCCGTGGGCAGCAGTTTACAATTCATCTCATTTTTTTGGTATTTTGTAACTATCTAGTCATTTAGATGAAGAAAAGTGCAAACAGATAAAGTTTTAGGATTTGTATCTCTTCAGGATGCATTAAAACAGTGAAGTTTTTGGCCGTAATAGTCAGTCATGATATCTAGTCCAATTTTTGTATGTCTTGAGGCCACGCTCGAACATTAGGGAGCTTTAGCAACGACAACGCCTTCGGCAACGAGAACGTCACAAATCTGCATATTTAGTGGGAAAAAACAATAGCTTTGCGCGCCCTGCACATGCGTTTTTAATTTTTGTCCATTTCCTTGACATAGTTGGCAAACAGCCGAATGTGAGGCTTTATGGAGGACGTCAGCACTAGCAAATAAATTTTCATTTTCTCCCATAAATTAAGCGTGACTCATATCGGTTTCATTCTTGAGGGACTGCCACTCCATTGCCTTGTTTAAAAGCTTGGAATGGTCGTAAAGTGATTACAATGGCGCGAATTTATATTTTGAGATGACGTTCTCGTTGCCGATCCCGTTATTGACGGTGCACAGTCCAGAGTCCAGAAGTGTGTCCAGTCCAGCCAGCTTTCATGATATGCCGTAATAGAGAGCGTTTTCATTGAATGAGCGACAGGAACAAATAGCGAATAACGTGTACAAGTATTCCCGCTTGTTCATAAAGGGGGCTTCCGACAGGTTCATATATCATGTTAGCAAAGACGTGATATTATCCTGATCGTCTTTCCTCTTCATTAACCCCCCTAAGGGGCTTAAAACGTTTCAGTTTCTGTCCAATTACCATTCGGTACGCGGCTAAATATAATCTGTAGAGGCCTTAACCACTTTCAACTAAGCAACTGCTTGCAGTCAACTTTCGGTTTGAATTAAAGAGCTTTGGGTGAACTTCATACAAAAACCAGAAAAACGGAATTGAAAATATGCCTGCAGCTGACGCAAGGCGCTGCCAAGAGGCAACACTGTCAACTTTCCGCTTTGCGTACACATATCATCACGGAAATGAATATGCTTTTCAATAGGGCCGTTTATACGAGAGAAAATATACATAAGACGCAAACACCCCGTATAAATGGTACAAAATCTACGTTCACGGCTTTCTCAAGCCGCGGCTTATCCTGGCCTGGGAATTTTTTACTCGCAGTTCCTTTCGCATGCATGACATTGATAAACACCGCCGTTCAGAACAGGAACAGACAGGAAAACCGCAAAAATCTATGAGAGCCGAATAATAAGACAGCAGATTATTGGAAACTGATGGGGCATACTAAGAAAGGCTAGGAGTGGTGTACGCTTCATCGACTCCATCGATCATGTTTTACCTTGACAGTGTTATACTTTGACCGTGTTTTACCCCCAGCAGAGATGGATAATGTGTGCATATGTTAAGTGGTTGTGTCATGCATGTCATTTTTACGGGAATAATGTGAAAAGAAAGAACGTCATGGAATTCTGGCGGGAGAAACGGGAGAAACGGAAGATTCAAAATTTGGGCGGGAAATGAAAACGTACGTTAGGTGGGAATTTCAAAATTTAAACAATGGCGTGACGTGGCCTTGCGCATCCTATCAAGGTGATAGAGTGGAGATGGATATCTACGAGTCATGTGCTAGCAAGGGAGATGATGTGGAGAAACAATCTGGAATCCAAGAAAGTTTAAATGACGCAGACGCAGTCTCCACTGAAATGCAAGTCGAATGCTCATCCTATCGAGGCGATGGGATGGAGATGGATGTCTACGAGTCAATTGCTAGCAAGGAAGATGATGTGGCGGAACGATCTGGAATCCAAGAAACTTCAAATGACGCAGACGCAGTCTCCACTGAAATGCAAGTCGAATGCGCATCCTATCGAGGCGATGGGATGGAGATGGATGTGTACGAGCCAAGTGCTAGCAAGGAAGATGATGTGGAGGAACGATCTGGAATCCAAGAAACTTTAAATGACGCAGACGCAGTCTCCACTGAAATGCAAGTCGAATGCGCATCATATCGAGGCGATGAGATGAAGGTAGATGATCACCGAGCAAGTAATAACCTCAGAGAGATTTGCTGCAACGTAAAACCGAAGGTAGGCTGACAGAAACACTACAATAATACGCTTGAAGAAAAACACCACCCTCTTTAACATACATGTTTGGCCAGATAAATGTGCCATCTTAGTGTGAACGGAAGATTATATGTTGTGTCGTATAAATAGCATAGGAAAGTTGCCGATTACCGGTACGTTTTGCTGGAGCCTGAGAAAATTTTGACAAAAAAAAAAAAAAAAGACCCGCTGACTTTAAATATCGTTTGCGTCGCTACGAAACAAACTTTATGGTAATCGATAACTTGCTCACAGACGGGAGAAATTAAGGAAGTTGTCGATAACAAAACGGCCGTAGTCGGCATAGTTTGAGCAATATCTGGCCTCTGTTCTTTAAAGGTGGATAACGCTATTCACCGGATAAATCACTATCCAGTGGATGAACACTAGCAAAACCAATTGAGTGGATAGCGATTTATCCAGTGGATAGCGCCATCCACCCTTCGAACAACTGGGGCCTGATGGACAGGTTTGAGCTCTATAAATTTAGCAATTGATGGCCTTTTCTATAAGATGGACATGAAAAGGAAAAGAAACGGAAATTTGTTTAAGTGTCTTAGAGTAGTCCTTCTAGCGCTGGAGCACTAATTGGGGACACTGTAAACTGAAATTAAGAATTAACGCAAACTGTCAAATCTTGGTTTTTGAGGAGAGGGGAAAATCGGAGTACCCGGGGAAAAACCTCTCGAGAAAAGGTTTTTACGAAAAATGAAAGTTAGATTTTCCACATCATTGTGAGAGCTCGACCATGAGTTGTTGACTTTGTAAATTCTGTCAACCAATGTCTTAACAAGACCAAGTTTGTAGGTTAAAGCAGTGAAGCTAAAGTAGTTAGTAGGTAAACCCTTGAAAGCTTTTTGGTGAAAGACTGTAGTATGAACATTATAGCTATCATTATGCACTAGAACATCTAGGAATGCTAATGTGTTATCCATTTTCTTTTCCATAGAATGTTGGGGTGTTGCACATTCATACAATTTCAAAATGTAACAGCATCATGTTCATTTTTGAAAACAAAAAAAGATTACTTTAGTTGTCGATGACAAACTTTGATGTCGACGGTTTGATTTTCTGCTATTTTTAGTCGACAACTTGATTAACACACGCAATGTTTCGTCATCTCGTCTGTGGAGGCCCTAGTTTATTAGAGTTTATTAATAAAAAATAATTAATTAACCAATTAATTAATTTGCTTGTTTGTTTACTTATGCGTAAGTAAATCAAGTATCGGTCTATTTCAAATATTAGTGGTTTCTTCCACCAAGTTTGAAGTGAAAATTAAGCACTCTGATACAATGTATTTGACTGAAACTAAACTGTCCCTAACTGATCCTACGTTTTATTCTTATGAATAGTACTACAACGTTACCTGTAGCACCGAGAAGACAGTATATATATATGATGATTTTCCTTTTTTTCTTTCAGAAAAACTGTGTAAGACGTATCTTTGGCTGGCTCCGCAAGAGATTTATTTGTGGATCTCGCAAATTGGAGCGCAAGACTGAACCATGAACAGGCACTGATTCGTTGGCTTATGTTTTTTTTTTCGAGTGAGAGATGAAGGACAATTAACGAGTAAAAAAAAAAACAATCTTTAAAATGAAAAAAAAAAAGAAACAAAACAAAACAAAACAAACAAACAAAAACCACAAAACAAAAAACAAAACCAAAAAAACAAAGTATATTTAAAATTAAAGTGCTACTACGGTCAAAAACCACTTTTCTTTTTTCTTTACATTTTCGAAATTTCTTGCACTGATTCGTTGGCTTATGTTTTTTTTTTCGAGTGAGAGATGAAGGACAATTAACGAGTAAAAAAAAAAACAATCTTTAAAATGAAAAAAAAAAAAAGAAACAAAACAAAACAAAACAAACAAACAAAAACCACAAAACAAAAAACAAAACCAAAAAAACAAAGTATATTTAAAATTAAAGTGCTACTACGGTCAAAAACCACTTTTCTTTTTTCTTTACATTTTCGAAATTTCTTGCGCTGAATACTTACAGCTTAAAAGTGCAGTGTGTGAATGCGGCTTAATTAGTATGCAGAACACGAAAGCCAAAAACTCTCGTGCTGCATACTAATTAAGCCACATTCACACACTTCATTTTTAAGCTTGTGAGTAAATGACGTCAATTTCTGCTTGATCCAGATCGCTGAAAGCTTATCGGTCGGAAACGCACAAGGTAATGGAGGACCGTGGAGTTAAAATAAACAGTCTTCCTCTTGAAATTACTACATAAAATTGCTCCTGTTGAGCATTCAACCTAACCGATCGAGTACTTTCGAAATTTGAAGAAAAACGAGAACTGGTTTTTTTCATGGTAGTAGCAAATTAAAAGAAACAAATAAAACGAATGATATATGTATGTATGTTAAAAACAGATTCAGGGGAAGGGAGCGAGGGTACTTTTATTACAAGTACTTCAAGCGTGGTAGCCCTAAGCTGCAAAAATAAGAGAGAGTATTTTAATTAACACCTTTTGGTGCGCCGCTACTGAATAGTCCATTGCGCGCACCAAAACGTAAATTTAACAATGAAACAATAAATAAGATGGAAGGCTACAATTATAGGTACACTTTGTTACTAAGCCAGTGACTTTCCAAACCAATCAGCCTTTCAAAAAGAACAATAAGACTTGAATTGAATTTCACCGAAAAAACTAGAGCCCATTTCCAAGTCACTCATAGAGATTCTGGCTTATCTTGGGGGTGGGGGTTCCCCCTGGGATTTAGAAAAATAAAAAAGATGACTGGGGGCACGGACATTTGCCGCTTACTATCGGAAAAAGAAAACCAATAACTGAAGAAATAATTTGTAGTCTTAGTTGCGGAAATGCAAGCAATGAATAATGGGAAAATATACGTGATACGGAGTAAGGGTTTTGTGATTTCTTCAGTAAATAAAACAACATTAAGTCACTGGTTTGAACTGATGAGTCTCGCCAACAAGTAATTCGTCCCCCCACCTCCCCCTCCCTTTGCTGTTTTGACTTATTTTCACTCGAAAGTCAACCCCGGCGAAAAAAAGCATCTATAGCCTGCAAGCGGGCTCTTTGTCTGCCTCTCTCCGTTGGAGTGCCTGCTCCCAGGCTAAAGCTTCTAAAATTAGTTTACAAGTTTAAAACTCGAAAATGATAATGTGGAATTCCTTTACCGATAAAATTTATTAATCGTTATATCACAAACAAGATGATTCTGAGGAAAAGGCGATTTGCCATAAGCTTGAAAAGCGTCGGGCCAAGTTTTTTCAAGATGACCCAAATGCTATCCCTTTCAATCTTGCCGTCCATTTGTGTCCATCCGTGCTTTTCTTTCCTTTTGCTGAAAGCGTGCACGTGTTCGACGACCTAAATTTTTGTCACCTACCTCGGAATGCACTGAACGTTCCACGTTTTGGTCTGCTTCAACAACGGAGCCATAAGCATTTAAGCTTATTTCTTCCGTTTCTAACATATCGATGGATTCATCGCCTTCCATGACGAAATAAATATTTTCAAGACAATCTTCGACAACACACAACGATCTCTGCCGCAATCGACTTTCTGGCGCTAAGGCCAGGTGGCCAAGTTGCTAACCAATCAGAGGTTGCCATTAACAAAAGAGCTAGTTCAAAACAAAATCAAACGGCGTCGTTGCATAACGGGTGAAAATGGACCTTTAAGGGTTATGGTAGGTGAGCAACCTACATGTCAACTCATAGTTCGACAGGTCACGTTAACTTAGTGTCACGCTTTCCTTAACTTTACCACAGTACTAAAAAAACCACGAGGTAGTCTTTAGATTCCCGGACTTGTTTAGACTACTACGAAAACCACGAGGTGCGCGATAATCTTTGCATATCGATGAAAATATCTCAAAAAAGTCACCCCGAGTTGAAACCACAAGACACCCAGTATTACGAACTGCGAACGCAAATATATAAAAAGTACAACTTTAATTGAAGCGATTTTGAGCTCATTAGAGTACAAAATAAACTCACCAATGACAAGTTGATGTGTTTGCTTATGTTTGCGTTTTAAATAAAATCCAGATTTAACCCTTAATTTGACTCCCAATAATGATAATGAAGGATGAAATATAATATATTTAGTTTTATCAGGATGTAAAGTTAACTTATTAGCCTTGAACCATCTAGCAACAACGGAAAGTTCATGATTTATTACTGGGTTGCCAGTATGGCAAACCCAGTAGGAATCTGCGTTTATTTCGTCGTTTTTCTATTACTGGATTGCCAGTATGGCAAACCCAGTAGGAATCTGCGTTTATTTCATCGTTTTTACTGGGTTGCCTATGGCAAACCCAGTCGAGGTCTGCGTTTAGTTTGTTTGTTTTATTTTTATTATTATTATTATTATTATTTATTTTTTTTTCCGTGTCGGTAAAAGTCTTGCCTGTCACTCCCCTGCTAAGTGGTGGCTTTGTGCATAGAGCCTTCTGCGCGTATATTCTTAGGATCGAGAGGGTAGTGGAACTGCGTAGATTTCTCTGGTGGACACAGTAGAATCATTAACTTAGCCTGTAATGGCGTCGAAAGTCATGTAACGCGAATGGCGTTTTAGTGGATCCTTAAACAAAATATACCCTTATGGAGCTCAATAATGGAAAGTCAGTTGGATAAACTAGGCAGGAATCTCAAAAGCGACGAGTACTGGACTTCGACAACAATCTATCGCCCGTCGAGACAAAATCAAAGTGAGCTGTATTTACCTGAAGTACATGGTAATTTGACACGATTGAGTTTCTTGTCTTCACGCACGCAATGAAATAGGAAGAGGTTTTCGCCTCTAAGAGCAAATATGTTGTTTGTTTCAATAAATTTTTCGCTGGAAAAGGATTCTGTGGTATTATCTGCTTTTGTGAATTATAATATGTTGTGTATTGAATTTCCGAGCTTAAGGTCGAAATGTGATATGGGAGAAGTTTTTTAGTATTGCTCTATAAGCAGGAAGGGTTCACAGGCCTGTTGGAAGCGTGCTTGAGTTTCAACAAAATGAGCCCCAAAATCAGTGAAAAATTGTGACGCAGATGAATAGTAAAGTAGCTGCCATTTCCAAAATGATGAAATTACCTGGTGATAAATAACGTCGTACGCGTCTTGGAGAGTAAATTTTGACTTTGCATAAACAAGAGTTGGGCGATTGTGATCTTTGTTTTGACTTCGCTCATTTCATTGTCAAACTTTATAACACTTGACAGAAAAAGAAACTTACAAAAACCCGGTATCTTGCCATCATTTGACACAGATGCTTCACTGTTTGGCGAGTAAACATGCCGCGGTAACTTAATCACGGCGCCCGCTGAATTCCGGCCATATCACTTTCGATTTTGCAGTTTACTTAAACATAGCAAAAATCTCCCAAAATGTTTGTCGCTGATCGTAACTTTTTATATTCTATATTCACGGTTCAAAATTAATGTTGTTTTCATGTCGTAAATATTTTATTCTCGATCGACCGTCCGGAAACTTCCTTCTGCTCTTTCTAAAAACTGTGTATCAATAGTTATTTGCTTTTTTATTAATATTTGTTTTGCATAAAGCAAGCTAACAAAATCTGTACCTTGCTGAGTTCGCATTTGTTAGCGTTAATAGTATTTTCGGTCAGATACTTCTGTTTTTTTATGAGGGGTTTATTGTTTTGGTCTCCCATCCAAACACTAACCCCGCTGAACAGGGCTTGACTTCGGTAAAGTTTAGTATTACAAAGCTGTCAGATGCTCAGAGGGCACACTTGTGGTGAAAAGAAGTTGTGAGGGAACTTGAAAATTATCAACATGTCAGCCCAGAAGCCAATGTTTCTCGCTTCTCTTTTATTTGTTATTCTTCAGAGACTGGAATGCTGTATTTCAATACCACACAATTCAGTGCCTTCTGATTTTCTGTAGCACGTACCACAGGCAACGCAGTGTATGCTTCACGGAAGCATCTCGTTTTATTTTTTTCCGTGTCGGTAAAAGTCTTGCCTGTCACTCCCCTGCTAAGTGGTGGCTTTGTGCATAGAGCCTTCTGCGCGTATTTTCTTAGGATCGAGAGGGTAGTGGGAAATGCGTAGATTTCTCTGGTGGACACAGTAGAACGATTAACTTAACCGGCAATGGCGTCGAAACTCATGTAACGCGAATGGTATTTTAGTGGATCTTTGAACAAAATATACCCTTATGAAGCTCAATAATGGCAAGTCAATTGGATATACAGGCGGTGGAATCTTAAAAGCGACGAGTAATGGACTTCGACAACAATCTATCGCCCGTCGAGCCGAAATCAAAGTGAGCTGTATTTACCTGAAGTACATGGTAATTTGACACGATTGAGTTTCTTGCCTTCACGCACGCAATGAAATAGGAAGAGGTTTTCGCCTCTAAGAGCAAATATTTTGTTTGTTTCAATAAATTTTTCGCTGGAAAAGGATTCTGTGATATTATCTGCCTTTGTGAATTATAATATCATGTTGTGTATTGAATTTCCGAGCTTAAGGTCGAAATGTGATATGGGAGAAGTTTTTTAGTATTGCTCTATAAGCAGGAAGGGTTCACAGGCCTGTTGGAAGCGTGCCTGAGTTTCAACAAAATCAGCTCCAAAATCAGTGAAAAATTGTGACGCAGATGAATAGTAAAGTAGCTGCCATTTCCAAAATGATGAAATTAGCTGGTGATAAATAACGTTGAACGCGTCTTGGAGAGTAAATTTTGACTTTGCATAAACAAGAGTTGGGCGATTGTGATCTTTGTTTTGACTTCGCTCATTTCATTGTCAAACTTTATAACACTTGACAGAAAAAGAAACTTACAAAAACCCGGTATCTTGCCATCATTTGACACAGATGCTTCACTGTTTGGCGAGTAAACATGCCGCGGTAACTTAATCACGGCGCCCGCTGAATTCCGGCCATATCACTTTCGATTTTGCGATTTATTTGAACGTAGCAAAAATCTCCCAAAATGTTTGTCGCTGATCGTAACTTTTTATATTCTATATTCACGGTTCAAAATTAATGTTGTTTTCATGTCGTAAATATTTTATTCTCGATCGACCGTCCGGAAACTTCCTTCTGCTCTTTCTAAAAACTGTGTATCAATAGTTATTTGCTTTTTCATTAATATTTGTTTTGCATAAAGCAAGCTAACAAAATCTGTACCTTGCTGAGTTCGCATTTGTTAGCGTTAATAGTATTTTCGGTCAGATGCTTCTGTTTTATGATAACCTGCGATCAGGCCCATTTTTAGCTTAGCTCATATGTTCTCTTATGTCGTCGGTCGCTAAAATTGGGCCTGATCAAAAGTCTCTCAAGAATTCCGGACGGTCGGCCAAATTTTGGCCGACCAAATTCGTGATCTGATTGGCTGTTGAAACGCCGGAAGTGAAAATGCCATCGTGATTGCGCGGAGCTCTCGCGAAGTCCTCGAGACTAATCCGCTATAAGTGTACGGAAAAATTTGCTGCCTTTTGTTTTTACAATGCCGTGGACGGTGCAACTTTATTTTATTCGTATAAATGGAGATATGCCATCTGAAACATCTCATAACTTGTCCAGAATCGGGTTTGAATCTCTGGAAAGAGTGAAATTAGCGATTCCGTTGTCGAGCTCTGTGGCCATGTACATGTGGTTGAAAGTACTTTGGCACAAACTTCGCTGATGTTTTGAAAGCTAAATAGCTGGTCCTTTCAAATGGCAATAAAAGCCGATGCATATTGGTTTCCTGGATGAGACAAAGGACATATATATCAACAGGAGGAGATGCCGATAAAATCGTAAGTTACACGAATCAAACGGCATATTTATCAGTTTACTTACTGTACATGACACGGTCTGTTTGCACAATTTGGAGTCAAGATTGCTTCATAATATTTCCAGTTGATTTAACTTAAAACTCGCACTCCAGAAACTAAAATGGCATGTTTCCAGAGAGACCAATTGTACAAAAATAAAAGAAACTTCGCGAGTCCATCTTACTGTTCGTACTCCATCAAAAAATTAACGGCCAAACTTATCATGATTTTACAGCGCGCAATTCTAGAAATACACTGCAAGTAAAGATATTACCCGAAAAAACCACCAAAGAAACCTTCATGGGCAAGCACGTTAAAGGAATAATGTATTTCTCTTTTTTTTTCGTTAAAAATCTATTGCCAAACCGTCCAACGATAGAATGCTAGGTTATCTCAATTACAAATTAAGATGTCAAGCGCTTAAAAGATT
>OX421456.1:32954026-32961526 GCA_949126865.1 Montipora capitata
TTTGTTGTCTCCAAAGAAAATGTTTTTCTAAGCGATTATAAAAAAATGTTTTCACTGACCCCTAAAAAGTATTAATCCTACGGACCTCGACCCATCGATGCACAAAGATTGTGCTCAGGTAAGAATTATGTCACCTCGCTCGAGGAATCTTCATTCAATGGTCATCACGGCCGAAAAAGACAGGTTTTTGTTCAGTTATTTCCCAGATGAGATAGGCACCTACACAATTGAGATCATTATAAACGGAAGGTACATCCAGGGTTGCCCGTTTGCTTGGACTGTGAAAGGATTTGTAACTTCTCGGAAGTACACAAAGATGGATGATGAATACTGAATAGCACAGGTTCAGGTTAACCAAGACCGTTGAACAATGATTGAAGCTAGTGTAAAGTGTTAGTCAATGTGTCAGTCAATGTTAGAGACCAGCACCATACAAATGAGTCATAAGTCGTTTTATTCAGCGTTGTGGGCTAATCGAAACTGGACTATTGATGGCAGGTAACATCAATGACACAATCATTTAGCAATCTTGTAAAGCACAGATTGGTAGATTCTGTGGCTTTTAAAACTGCATTATCATCGTTTTCTATCTAGCAGTCTGATTCTTATGTCCCACTATTGAATCATGCTGCTGTTAAAATGTTGGGAAAATAGTCTAAAAAGATTATCATTTAACGTGGCTCAAACCAGCTTGAAAGAAACGTTCTTATTAGAAGGATTGACATTACAACACTTTATCACTTAACAGCAATGTTATGCGACCATATCTGACAGCAATTATTGCTTAAAAAGATACGGTAACTTTTGTGACGTAAAAAGTTACCGTGGAAACAGGAAAGCCCTGCGAACACCCCCCATATTTTGATTTCAGCTGTTGATATCTCAAATTTTTAATTCTGTAATCAGCATGCCAGAATAGAACTTTCTGCAAAGTATATATTAAACGAAAAGTATGTGGAGCGGATTCAGAACCACCTTAATAATTTAAAACTAAGGTAGCTCTAATCTGCTCCTCAGAATTTTTTTAAACTTTGCAGGGTGTTTCATCTTGGCTTGCCGATAACTTTTGTGCAATAAAAAAAATGGGGTCACCGAGTTCGTTTTTTCAGATATGAGCAACTAAAGCCAAAATATAGGGTGTTTTTGCAAGGCTTTCTTCTTGTCATGGTAAGTTGTTCCGTCACAACACAAAAAATGACTGCATCTTGTTCAGCAATAATTGGTGTTTCATGTGGTACCATAACAATGCTGTTACGTGATAAAGTCTTGTACTGTCAATCCTTCTAACAACAAGGCCTCTTGAAAGTGTTGAACTGGTTTGAGCCACCTTAAGATAAACTAAAACTATTTCAATGTCGACGTAGAATCTGGCTACATATATTTCCTACTTTAGGCATTGAATTACCCACCTTCTGTTATTTTGGTTGCTATGACAATACAATTCAGTAAGCATCTTCAATCCCGATTACAGTCAACTCCCATTATAGCGGACACCCTCGGGACCACGATTTGGTGTCCGCAATAGCGAGAGTCCGTAATAGCGGGGTGTGAGAAAATTTTTATTTTAAACCATATTTACAGAAAGGGGTCATATGTGTGTTCCTTTCATTAACTCCAGTACCTTTTCAGACCCTTTGTCGCACGTAAAGAGCGTCAGAACTTTGTGTACAGTACTAAGTACGTAAAAAACAATCATCGTATGTTGCAGCAATGTCCACACATGCATCGTTTTGGTTTCCTACTGTACTGAAGTACTAGTAATCTACATTTCTAAAAAAAAATTATTTTCAAGGAAAAACCTGAACATCAGCTATCCCATTGCCTTGAAATATTGTTCCAATTGGCTCTGTGTACTTCTCCTTTGAATTGCAACTTCCCCCACTTTCGCCGGGGATTTAGCTGCTGCCCGTAATAGCGGGGTGTCCGTAATAGCGAGGTGTCCGCAAGGCGGGAGTTGACTGTATAACCCAACCACCACATAGCGCTTGTCTAATCTCTAGTTGCTATCGTTACATGAACAGTGTCCACGTGACTAAGATTTTGGATCTTCGTTTGATTGTTCTTATCTGCTAACTCAGCTCTGAGGAATCACGTCATTAGCTCTCAAATTCCATGATTCTTCAAGTTTAAAGAAGGAAATCGTCACCGTGACGGTGTAATTACCATAGATTTTCAAGGTTATATTTCTTTGTTTCTCCTTATAGTTTTAAATTCAATTAGGAAGATTTATCAAATACTCGAGATCGTGTTTTACCACATTTCCAAACACCTCGAAGTTCATTAGAGAGACTCCGCTACGCGTCGTATTTTGAACTCTCTTCCCGGTGTTTAAAAAGCACATACTATTTCAAACGTAGCTGTAACCATATATCACCCAAGTTATCTTTACTAGCTGCTGATTATAAAAGCAGGTATATTAAAACTTGTGTAGTTAAGTTGTTTTGAAGTTTCTTGTTATCATTATGTAGTCGTTGATTGTAAAAACAAGTTTAAGTAAAAATACTGATTGTACTAAAGTTGTTCTCAGGTTATATCTTATAATAAAATGTTCAACTCTTGTCAGTTACTGAGTTTCCCCGTTCTTGCTTTGATCGTTCAGCTTCGCCGAACAAACCCAATTTTTTTGTTTAAAACGTTCACAGGTAAAACAGTAATCGATCTTGACGTGGATTTTCAGCTGGTACGATTTTTGTTTTCGCACACTTTGTTCTCGAGACTATGCCTCGTTACGACCCTGAAAACACAGATGGTAACGAAAACACAAAAGCACTGTATTCAAAAAAATTCTATCAGTACTCTTGAACGAGTGGCCATAATAAAATTAAGGTTTTCAAGATCCAAGGACTAGTAAGAGTGAGTCCCATTAAAAATCTCTATATGACAAAATTTAATCATACCATTTAGGCTCTCGGATAATGGCATTATCAATAAGCTAAGTGGTGCCATAAGCTTGGACAGGCGTGCATTCATTGTTGCTTTTAGTACACCATTCTGTGTCAACTCAATGCAGCTGTCAGCTTTGGGGTTGGATGGATTTCGCTTCAATCGGTACAAGTTGCCGGTCGTCAGGTCCTGTCCGCTTCCGTAAAAACACATTCCAACAGCTCGGATTCGTTCTCCAGGCTTTACATTACTTTTGCCAGTAATTGTGACTTGTTTTTCGGCGACACACCCCCAAATGCAGTAAAGAACTGGGGTCACCGTATTTGTTTTCGTGCTGCATGCCCTTTATTTTAAGTGTTTTTTTTTACCAAATTACGCGAGAAGCGTTCGAAACTTGATGGACCTGAAAAATTGTGTTTAAACAGAAATAAAAGAAAAGCATAAGGCGAGGATGCCAAAAAAAAAAACAAACAAACCACCATTAGGCCTTATTCCGGCTACAGGCACCTCAAGAAAAATACAACTATAAAATGATAATTTTAGGCGTGTCGTGTAGGCACAATTAGGTTAAAAAGCAAGAACATAAATATACAAACAAAATAAGGTGAAGTCAGTTCAGGAGGAAGGTTTTAAATTTAGACTTAAATTGAGAAAACTGTCAGCATTCTGAATTTATGTATTGAAAGAATTAAACAATTCAGGTCCTTGAAAGCGTATTGCAAACTGTCGTATATTTGGTCTACAAGAAAATAAGCTAAAAGCAATGGAGTTTCGAGTATTATAATGATGAGTTTGATTAGTCAGCAAAAAAACATTTCATTAAATTCATCAGGAAGGAGGCCTTTCTTACACGAAAACATAAACTTGCCAATTTGAGATCGATAAATATCACTGAGTTTCAGAATTTTCAGCTGATTAAATATTGGTTCAGTATGAGCATCGAATGCGCTTCAAGATTTGATTCTCAAAACCTCTTTCTGAAGTAATAAAAATGCGATTTAAAATTGTAAGGATAGGTCGATTCCCATACTTATAGGCAGTAAACAAGATAAGGATACACTAAGATAAAATACAAGGCGCACAAAGAGGAGGTGAGAAGGCAAAAACTTGCTTTATAAATTATGCGAATAGAATTTGATGTTTTTCTAGCCACATTAGCAATGTATGATTTCCACGTTAAATTTTCATCAAGAATAACACCCAAAAGCACGGTTTCTTTTACTCGTCTTTTAAACAACTGACCATGGGGTGAAATTCACACTGCTCTTTACAACCCTAATCGGATAAACACTATCAAAGCCAATTTAGTCATTCAATAGATGGTTATTTATCAAGTGGACACAACGTTATCCATCCCTGCTCGTCAACTAAGGCCAGAAGTGAAACCTAACAGGATCTCAAAATGGAAAGCGAAATCCGGGACAGCAAAATCACAACACCAACTCTGTAAAGTCAAACCCACATAAACAAAATCAGAGATTGAAGACTCAACAAAGCACAATGGTAATGTTCATTTGCCAATAGGGCTGGCAAAGTGGTTTTGATCCCGGAACTGATTTTCCACCGGTTCTGGCGTCATATGTGGGTTGAGTTTGCTGGTTTTCTACTCGGCTCCGACGCTTTTTTTTTACGAAGTTAGCTTTCCCTTTATAATAAAGTGAAGCCAACAGTTAATTCCATTCCATCTGGCTCAATTCATTTAATTTAATTCGATCAGCAGTTTTCCACTTGCGTTCGGCCCCACACAGCTTTAGGCTTTACTCAAATAATTGTCATTGTTACTGTTAATAACATAAAAATATTTGATTTTTCATGTATGTGTCAACCACTGGGTTTCCAGACTGGTTGGCCGTCTACCGGGCGGGAGGTCGCGGGATCGAAGCATGGCCGGACCAACCCTCCGGGTCTTGCAAAAACTGAGGAAAAAGTGATTCCTTTCGGCATAACAGTGCATCTGCAAACGGCTTGTGACATTATTCTAATCCCATCACGCTCGTTGTAATTCAACACGTCCTTGCTTTACCCGACTTAGCAGGATATCTTGTGTGAGTCAGGCAGTCTTTTCTCATCTTCAGTAAAGTGATTTACAATCTTAGAAAACGTGTTGTCTTCCCTAAGACGTTGAAACGTTACACGGCTACACTTTTTTATTTATTTATTTATTTTTTTTAAAATTTATTTATATATTTATTTACATGATTTACACTTGTACTTACTTCTTACACAATACTTGCACTACATTAACTTGCACTACATACGATACATTGTTACAATACCATAACACTAGTCAAATGGAATTACAGTTGATCTGTTTACAAAGTAATTGTTTACATTTCAATTGTTCCAGTCACTAATAAGAATTTTGTTTGTTACTTCCACTATTTAGGGTATTGGTTTTCTAGAATTTAATAGGTTGTTAAATAAATAGATAGCAAGAAAATCAAAATACAGAAGCTGAGAAGTAGAAGGACAATGTAATTTTACACGGACAGAAAAAATATCCATTTGTTACTCAACTCTTTCTCCTTATTACAAGTGACTGCAATGTATTTTTCTATATTAATTTTTTCGCGCACAAGAGAGGCAAAATCATCGAAATTGTACTTTATGGTATTTAAAGCGTTAACATATGAGAAATATTTACCTAAAATAATAAAATGGTTGAGGGCCAAACAGTAGTTGTGACAGCGAATAATTCCGAACATAACCTCCAGTTCTCACAGAAGCAGTTTCGTATTACTAGAGGTTGAGTACCACTCTCGGAATCCATCCCAAAAGGAATTTGCGTGCTTGCAGTTTATAAACAAATACCACAGGGTCTGACACTCACAAGGACAAAAGGGACAGAAGGGCGAGGTAACTTTTTTCATTTTATATAACAAGCTATTTGTTGGTAAAATTCGGTGAATGATTTTGTATTGGAACATGGTCAATTTAATTTCTCTCGTGGCTTTGAATGGCAGGAGGTAGATTTCAGACAAGTCACTTTTCTCGACGCCAGACTCTAAAAGTCTTTTCTCAGAAGTTGGTGGAGGTAGATCTTCAAGGTAAAAAGTAGGATACTGTATATTGCCTTACATGACAGTGAACAGATTGAGGTGGGAGGCGTGACCGAGTCTTTGGAACATTCTTGCAATAGTTTCTTCCAATTTTGGGGAATAGAAGAGAGAATGCTATAATATTATAAAAGGCTACATTTTACATTGAATTTACTGCAAAAAGAATTAAATGGGAGGAAATGGCCCATACAGGAGTCAAAAAGATCCGAGATTTGCTTTCTTCCTGCCTGATACCAATGAGGAAAGAATACCATTTTCTTATTCACAGTTAAAAATCGGTTACCAGATTGGCTGCGAGAGAACCTCATTTTTATTTTTAGGTGTGGCCGTTGCGATGTTCTGCCAGTAGAAAATGATTTGTTTGTAGAAAGCAGGAAGATGATTGTTTAGGTCAAGGAGATTATAATCATAATTACATTTAAACAGTTCTGTACCGCCAACATCGGCTAGCAGCAATTTAGGTATGTACTGCCATGGGGCATTTGAGTTAGAGCATAACCGGTTCACCCAGTTTAACTTAAGCGCTTTGTCGAAGAGAGAAAAATCCTTCATGTCCAGGCCACCACATCGCCCACAATGCTGCGACACATCCGGGACTTTTCCCCGCTTTGCAGCGCTAAATTCGAAAGCTAATTGGGGAATTGTACAGAAAACAATAAAGAAAGTCGGCCGAAAGCCGGGAGAACCGCTTGAAAATTCTTCTATTACGGGATAACTATTCAGTTTACAATCAAGTATTCATATGGCTTTTGTTGTAAAGAAGTTAATAAAAAAAATGTGACTGTTTTTACGTCGGTGGTTCAGTTAGAAGTATTATTTTTTTTGGCCTCAAAAGTAGCTATTTCGGCACTTTGTTTGTATGGCTTGGACAATTTCAGAGAGAAAATTTCGAAAAATAAGGGGTGAGGAAATGAGTATTCATATGGCTTTTTTTACTTGATACTCTAAGATGGTCCTGCCGAATTTTCGCGGGATTCCGATCAGTAGAAGTAGTATTCTTTTAGCCTTTCCTTCAACCAACCTCCGAACCTCAGAGATTATATGCAAATTTGCCCCTACAAATTTCCCACGGGGATTGAGTTGGCTAATTTTAAATTTCCCGCGAGTGTTGTAATTAATTCATAGTCCCGCCCTCAGAAACAATGTTGCACTCGTCACATTAAAGAGCTACTGAAAGGTAATGCGACCCAGCGAGGTGTGACTTTTTTAAAATGAACTTTATGTATTTCCACGATCGTGGCCGTTTACAGTTTGCTGCTTTTAGCGCACGCTTCAGTGACATTATGAACACATTATGTCAGGAAACGGATCCAAATTTGGATATTCGTTGTTGCAAAGGAAAACTTGTTCCCAATGGGATTACTATTTTGGGTCAGTCACGGATCGATTGACCAGTACTTCATTGATCTTTTGTAATCACAAACAGAGTTGTCTTCTGGTTTTCTCTTTTTTAGTCTTTACACCTTCTTAATAAAAAGTCGATGGCATTGTTAAATTTTTTATCTATAATTTCGGTTGACACCGACTTGAGAAAGATCAACTTCACACATCTAAGATT
>OX421456.1:32971526-32984026 GCA_949126865.1 Montipora capitata
CAAAAATACAATTGAATAAAATTAGGCTGTTTTAAGATTACTTACAAAAATACAATCAAATAGAAATTTCAATACAAATTAAAGGCTGTATATAAAGAACAAATTACAGCGGTTTTCTCTAATTTAATAGTATTAGTAATGTATACCGTTATTCTATTATGTTCATCTAGTCAGCAGCTACCAGATGGAATGCTGTTATGTGATACAAATTTCTTCCACTTAACGTCGTGAAAAATACGCTTACCAATTGATTCAGCAATCGTATTTTCAATTTGATATATTGAGGCCACTTTTGCGAGGTAAATTTTTAACGACGACGGATACCCTTTATTGCGGCAGCGTTTCGCTTTCTGCCCAATTACCATTCGGTACGCGGCTAAATCTGTAGAGGCCTTAACGACTTTCAACTAATAAGCAACAGTGCTTGCAGTCAACTTTCGGTTTGAATTAAATAGCTTTGGGTGAACTTCATACAAAAACGGAATTGAAAATATGTCTGCAGCTGACGCAAGGTGCTGCCAAGAGGCAACAATATCAACTTTCCGCTTTGTGTGCACATACCATCACGGAAATGAGTATGCTTTTCAACAGGGCCGTTTATACGAGACAAAATATTACATAAGACGCGAACACCCCATGATAGGCATGTCATTGACAACTGTCAGGTGTGTTCTTAATGTAAGGTGCGGTTATCAACTGAGCTATTTCGTTGTTAAGGAGCTCGATCGGAGAACTGCGCGACTAATCACGGTTTCAAGATGAAAACCCTGTTTTCCTTGGCTTTTTTGCTCTGCATCTCAGCTGGTGAGGTTGTTTTTACTTATAACCATCGATTTGGTACCGTACTGATTCCGAACAAAGGTCTACAGAGTTTACATCAGGGTTGAATTAGTCCCAATCAATTCACACTTCTTCTAAACTTCCCACACCATGGTTTGTTCAAAATTATCTAATCTGGCGCCTTCCTCTTGTCATTCTGTGTTTTAAAAATGTGGGTTGTTCAAACTATCATTCAGGTTAGAGAAGTGGTCAAATTGATTGCACGAATTAACTAGAAACACCTTAAGACTCGAGGGCTGCTTTATAGCATTTACCTTGTCATTTTTTATGCTACAAATGGATATTCATACTCGCATTTCCCCGTAGGTGGTAAAACATTGGTTCTTATTAGAACAATGTTTAAAACTGACTGAAGATAAACCTCTTTGGCCTCTACTTTTGTTATTATCGAACAAATGAGTAGCTGCAAAGATGTTTGCAAAACTTTTGTCTCTTCAATATAGTGTGCACGAATTCTTTACTCCCTCTTCAACCGAGTGTGCAACCGAGTCTCAACTTGGAGCTTAATTGATTGTTGAACGCCCTGCCATTTACTTGTTCTTTAAAGAATGCTAACAACGCTTGACTACTTGACATCAAGCCGATCTCGTCACAATGATTTATGAACAAACATTTAAACACGTTTTTACACTGAACCCGACCTAATAATTTGGCTGCAAGACAGTCAGTCCGTCTCTTTTTCTCTGTAATACGGAGGACGAAAAAACACGCTTTTCAGAGAGTAAAAAATAATGGTATGGTATCCAAAGAAACAGAAAGTCCATATATCTTGATCCAGTGTAATTTATTTTAAATAATTGTGAATTTTTACACTTTATTTCGTGCAGCCTTTGCAATCAAGTGCAAAACCTGTGTCAACTCGAACAGCATGGCAGAGTGCATTGCATCTGAACAATCAGTGGACTGTGCTTCGGTCGCAGGCTTTAATGCAGATCGCTGTGTGAAAATGTCCGTAGATTATAACGATCACGGCATTCAGTTTAAATCCTTTATCAAAACCTGTTATACACAAGAATTATGCCAACAGGGTGATCGTTCGTTTCAAGAGTGTCGCAAGACCACCAGTTCGACATGTGAACTAGATTGCTGTTCCGGCGACTACTGCAACAGTGATACGGCGCCAATTACTAAGCATCCTGTTGATCGCCGCTTGCGCACTGATGTCCCTCTTCCGTCACTAAGCAGAGCTTCCGTGGGCAGCAGTTTACAATTCATCTCATTTTTTTTGGTATTTTGTAACTATCTAGTCATTTAGATGAAGACAAGTGCAAACAGATAGAGTTTTAGGATTTGTATCTCTTCAGGATGTAATAAAACAGTGAAGTTTTTGGCCGTAATAGTCAGTCATGATACCGAGTCCAATTTTTGTATGTCTTGAGGCCACGCTCGAACACTAGGGAGCTTTAACAACGACAACGACTTCGGCAACGAGAACGTCACAAATTTGCATATTTAGTGGGCAAAAACAAGAGCTTTGCACGCTCTGCACGTGCGTTTTTAATTTTTGTCCATTTCTTTGACATAGTTGGCAAATAGCCGAATGTGAGGCTCTATGGAGGACGTCAGCACTAGCAAATAAATTTTCATTTTCTCCCATAAATTAAGCGTGACTCATATCGGTTTCATTCTTGAGGGACTGCCACTCCATTGTCTTGTTTAAAAGCTTGGAATGGTCGTAAAGTGATTACAATGGCGCGAATTTATATTTTGAGATGACGTTCTCGTTGCCGATCCCATTATTGACGGTCCACAGTCCAGAGTCCAGAAGTGTGTCCAGTCCAGCCAGCTTTCATAATATGCCGTAATAGAGAGCGTTTTCATTGAATGAGCGACAGGAACAAATAGCGAATAACGTGTACCAGTATTCCCGCTTGTTCATGAAGGGGGCTTCCGACAGGCTCATATATCATGTTAACAAGGACCTGATATTATCCTGATCGTCTTTCCTCTTCATTAACCCCCCTAAGGGGCTTAAAACGTTTCACTTTCTGTCCAATTACCATTCGGTACGCAGCTAAATCTGTAGAGGCCTTAACGACTTTCAACTAAGAGCGTGACTGCTTGCAGTTAATTTTAGGTTTGAATTAAAGAGCTTTGGGTGAACATCATACAAAAACGGAATTGAAAATATGTTTGAAGCTGACGCAAGGCGCTGCCAAGAGGCAACACTGTCAACTTTCCGCTTTGCGTGCACATACCATCACGGAAATGAGTATGCTTTTCAAGAGGGCCGTTTATACGAGAGAAATTAAATATACATAGGACGCGAACACCCCGTATAAATGGTACAAAATCTACGTTCACGGCTTTCTCAAGCCGCGGCTTATCCTGGCCTGGGAATTTTTACTCGCAGTTCCTTTCGCATGCATGACATTGATAAACACCGCCGTTCAGAACAGGAACACACAGGAAAACCGCAAAAATCCATGAGAGCCGAATGATAAGACAGCAGATTCTTGGAAACTGATGGGGCATACTAAGAAAGGCTAGGAGTGGTGTGCGCTCCATCGACTCCATCGATCATGTTTTACCTCAAGCAGAGATGAATAATTTATGGATATACTTTGACCGTGTTTTACCCCCAACAGAGATGGATAATGTATGCATATGTTAAGTGGTTGTGTCATGCATGTCATTTTTACGGGAATAACGTGAAAAGAAAGAACGTCATGGAATTCTGGCGGGAGAAACGGCAGAAACGGAAGATTCAAAATTTGGGCGGGAAATGAAAACGTACGTTAGGTGGGAATTTCAAAATTTAAACAATGGCGTCACGTGGCCTTGCGCATCCTATCGAGGCGATGGAGTGGAGATGGATATCTACGAGCCATGTGCTAGCAAGGGAGCTGATGTGGAGAAACAATCTGGAATGCAAGAAAGTTTAATGAC
Organism: Montipora capitata; assembly: GCA_949126865.1. NCBI lineage: Eukaryota > Metazoa > Cnidaria > Anthozoa > Scleractinia > Acroporidae > Montipora > Montipora capitata. The sequence continues at coordinate 32,975,256 of OX421456.1, forward strand.
GCAGAAGCAGTCTCCACTGAAATGCAAAACGAATGCGCATCCTATCGAGGCGATGGGATGGAGATGGATGTCTACGAGTCAAGTGCTAGCAAGGAAGATGATGTGGCGGAACGATCTGGAATCCAAGAAACTTTAAATGACGCAGACGCAGTCTCCACTGAAATGCAAGTCGAATGCGCATCATATCCAGGCGATGAGATGAAGGTAGATGATCACCGAGCAAGTAATAACCTCAGAGAGATTTGCTGCAACGTAAAACCGAAGGTAGGCTGACAGAAACACTACAATAATATGCTTGAAGAAAAACAGCACCCTCTTTAACATACATGTTTGGCCAGATGAATGTGCCATCTTAGTGTGAACGGAAGATTACATGTTGTGTCGTATAAATAGCATAGTTTAGTTGTCGATAACCGGTACGTTTTGCGGGAGCCTGGGAAAAAGTGACAAGAAAAAAAGAACCGCTGACTTTAAATATCGTTTACGTCGCTACGAAACAAACTTTAGTAATCGATAACTTGCTCACAGACGGGAGAAATTAAGGACGTTGACGATAACAAAACGGCCGCAGTCGGCATTGGTTGAGCAGTATCTGGCCTCTGTTGTTCAAAAGGTGGATAACGCTGTTTACCGGATAAATCACTATCCAGTGGATGAACACTAGCAAAACCAATTGAGTGGATAGCGATTTATCGAACGGATAGCGCCATCCACCCTTCGAACAACTGGGGTCTGGTGGACAGGTTTGAGCTCTATAAATGTAGCAATTGATGGCCTTTTCTATAAGATGGACATGAAAAGGAAAAGAAACGGAAATTTATTTAAGTGTCTTAGACTAGTCCTTCTAGCGCTGGAGCACTAATTGGGGACACTGTAAACTGAAATTAAGAATTAACGCAAACTGTCAAATCTTGGTTTTTGAGGAGAGGGGAAAATCGGAGTACCCGGAGAAAAACCTCTCGGGAAAAGGTTTTTACGAAAAATGAAAGTTAGATTTTCCACATCATTGTGAAAGCCCGACCATGAGTTGTTGACTTTGTAAATTCTGTCAACCAATGTCTTAACAAGACCAAGTTTGTAGGTTAAAGCAGTGAGGCTAAAGTAGTTAGTAGCTAAACCCGTGAAAGTGTTTTGATGAAAGATTAAAGTACGACCATTATGGCTGTCGTTATACAGTAGAACATCTAGGAATACTAAATTTTTATCCATTTCCTTTTCAATAGAATGTTGGGGTGTTGTACATTCATATAATTTCAAAATGTAACAGCATCATGTTCATTTTTGAAAACAAAAAAAGATTACTTTAGTTGTCGATGACAAACTTTGATGTCGACGGTTTGATTTTCCGCTATTTTTAGTCGACAACTTGATTAACACACGCAATGTTTTGTCATCTCGTCTGTGGAGGCCCTAGTTTATTAGAGTTTATTAATAATAAAAAAATTAATTAACCAATTAATTAATTTGCTTGTTTGTTTACTTATACGTAAGTAAATCAAGTATCGGTCTATTTCAAATATTAGTGGTTTCTTCCACCAAGTTTGAAGTGAAAATTAAGCACTCTGGTACAATGTATTTGACTGAAACTAAACTGTCCCTAACTGATCCTACGTTTTATTCTTATGAATAGTACTACAACGTTACCTGTAGCACCGAGAAGACAGTATATATATGATGATTTTCCTTTTTTCCTTTCAGAAAAACTGTGTGAGACGTATCTTTGGATGGCTCCGCAAGAGATTTATTTGTGGATCTCGCAAATTGGAGCGCAAGACTGAATCATGAACAGGCACTGATTCGTTGTCTTATGATTTTTTTTCCGAGTGAAAGATGAAGGACAATTAACGAGTAAAAAAATCAATCTTTAAAATGAAAAATACAAACAAAACAAAGTATATTTAAAATTAAAGTGCTACTACGGTCAAAAACCACTTTTCTTTTTTCTTTACATTTTCGAAATTTCTTGTGCTGAATACTTACAGCTTAAAAGTGCAGTGTGTGAATGCGGCTTAATTAGTATGCAGAACACGAATGCCAAAAACTCTCGTGCGGCATACTAATTAAGCCACATTCACACACTTCATTTTTAAGCTTGTGAGTAAATGACGTCAATTTCTGCTTGATCCAGATCACTGAAAGCTTATCGGTCGGAAACGCACCAGGTAATGGAGGACCGTGGAGTTAAAATAAACAATTTTCCTCTTGTAATTACTACATAAAATTGCGTCTGTCGAGCATTCAACGCAACCGAGTACTTTCGAAATGTGAAGAAAAACGAGAACTGTTTTTTTTTCATGGTAGTAGCAAATTAAAAGGAACAAATAAAACGAATGATATTTGTATGTATGTTAAAAACAGATTCAGGGGAAGGGAGCGAGGGTACTTTTATTACAAGTACTTCAAGCGTGGTAGCCCTAAGCCGCAAAAATAAGAGAGGGTATTTTAATTAATACCTTTTGGTGCGCGACTACTGAATAGTCCATTGCGCGCACCAAAACGTAAATTTAACCATGAAACAATAAATAAGATGGAAGGCTACAATTGTAGGTACACCGTGACTTTGTTACTAAGCCAGTAACTTTCCAAACCAATCAGCCTTTCAAAAAGAACAATAAGACTTTAATTGAATTTCACCGAAAAAAACTAGAGCCCATTGCCAAGTCACTCATACGGATTCTGGCTTATCTTGGGGGTGGGGGTTCCCACTGGGATTTAGAAAACTCTCAAAAAAGAAACGACAGTTTTCAATTTACAAAACATGTTTCGACATACTCATGTCATCTTCAGTTGCAAATGAGCTTTTCAACGGTTGTACATTTGAATTTATGTTAAGGTATGTTGCAAAATTACATGTCAGAACTTGCGTACAATTTAAATATGAAGTGTGAAATGCGCAGAAAACAAAAATAGCGCACATAGCAATAAAATAAAAGACAAAAGAACAACGTAATTAAAAAGAAAGAGACAAATCTAAATGCCTCAACTGCTGATTAAGGATGGGATTTTCCCACTTAATGTGCAATGCCTCTTTGATCTTAATTTGGAATTTTGAGGCGGCAGAATCTAAGGGTGCGTTCGATTGACCCTATTCCGGAATAAGAATAAGCGGAGTAGTGATTTAAAACGGTATGTCTGGCGCTTTTGAAGAAACAAGTATAATAATATATGCTTAAAATATCATTTTAGCAAGTGTTTGATAATTTTAACGTGAATCTCCGTAAAAACGAAGGATTTCTAACTTCTATTCCATGTATTCCTATTCCGGAATACGGTCAATCGAACGCGCCCTAAGATCGTGAAACATTCTGTGTTACAAGAGTCATGACAGGCCCTAGATGACTGCAGGTGTCTGTAAACATGCGAAGACTTGTCCGACAAGAGATGCTCACGAGCACGTGTACGTAGGTGGCGAGTGGTCTCGCCAATGTGAAAGATTCAGTACCGCAAGGTCTACGTTCGCGTGTCGTTTATAAATTCTCGTGTGCTGGCTGTAATGCCAGCTACATTGGCGAGACCACTCGCCACCTACGTACACGTGCTCGTGAGCATCTCTTGTCGGACAAGTCTTCGCATGTTTACAGACACCTGCAGTCATCTAGGGCCTGTCATGACTCTTGTAACACAGAATGTTTCACGATCTTAGATTCTGCCGCCTCAAAATTCCAAATTAAGATCAAAGAGGCATTGCACATTAAGTGGGAAAATCCCATCCTTAATCAGCAGTTGAGGCATTTAGATTTGTCTCTTTCTTTTTAATTACGTTGTTCTTTTGTCTTTTATTTTATTGCTATGTGCGCTATTTTTGTTTTCTGCGCATTTCACACTTCATATTTAAATTGTACGCAAGTTCTGACATGTAATTTTGCAACATACCTTAACATAAATTCAAATGTACAACCGTTGAAAAGCTCATTTGCAACTGAAGATGACATGAGTATGTCGAAACATGTTTTGTAAATTGAAAACTGTCGTTTCTTTTTTGAGAGTTATTGTTACTCTGCTATCTTTACGTCCGTTTGGATTTAGAAAAATAAAAAAGGTGACTGGGGGTGCGGACAATTGCCCCTTACTATCGGAAAAAGAAAACCAATAACTGAAGGAGTAATGTGTAGTCTTAGTTGTGGAAATGCAAGCAATGAATAATGGGAAAAGTACATGATACGGAGTAAGGTTTTTGTGATTTCTTCATTCAATAAAACAACATTAAGTCACTGGTTTGAATTGATGAGTCCCGCCAACAAGTAATTCGTCCCCCCCACCTCCCCCTCCCTTTGCTGTTTTGACTTATTTTCACTCGAAAGTCAACCCCGGCGGAAAGAAGCATCTATAGCCTGCAAGCGGGCTCTCTGTCTGCACTGAACGTTCCACGTTTTGGTCTGCTTCAACAACGGAGCCATAAGCATTTAAGCTTATTTCTTCCGTTTCTAACATATCGATGGATTCATCGCCTTCCATGACGAAATAAATATTTTCAAGACAATCTTCGACAACACACAACGATCTCTGCCGCAATCGACTTTCTGGCGCTAAGGCCATGTGGCCAAGTTGCTGACCAATCAGAGGTTGACATGAACAAAAGAGCTAGTTCAAAACAAAATCAAACGGCGTCGTTGCATAACGGGAGAAAATGGACCTTCAAGGGTTATGGTAGGTGAGCAACCTACTTGTCAACTCATAGTTCGACAGGTCACGTTAACTTAGTGTCACGCTTTCCTTAACTTTACTACAGTACTAAAAAAACCACGAGGTAGTCTTTAGATTCCCAGACTTGCTCAGAGTACTACGAAAACTACGAGGTGCTCGATAATCTTTGCATATGGATGAAAAAATCTCAAAAAAGTCACCCTTGAAACCACAAGACACCCAGTATTATGAACTGCGAACGCAAATATATAAAAAGTACAACTTTAACTGAAGCGATTTTGAGCTCATTAGAGTACAAAATAAACTCACCAATGACAAGTTGATGTGTTTGCTTATGTTGCTTGTGCTTATGCTTGCGTTTTAAATAAAATCCAGATTTAACCCTTAATTCCTAACTCCCAATAATGATAATGAAGGATGAAAAAGAGGTTGACTAGCAATAGAGTTATTTTCATAGAGTTATGACATTAGAGTTAGAGTTAAGTTTCCAAAATCCTGAATTCAAGATTTTGGAAGGCCTAAATCCTGAATTCAGAAATACAGAAAGTATCCTAAACATTCATAAAAGCTAAGCTTAGGCCTAAGTTTAGCTTTTATGAATGTTGGCTGAGGATTTTGGAAACTTAACTCTAACTCTACGACATAACTCTATGAAAATAACTCTAAGAATAGCTGTCTCCGATGAAAAATAACTATATTTAGTTTTATCAGGATGTAAAGTTAACTTATTAGCCTTGAACCAACAACGGAAAGTTCACGATTTATTTATTTAACAAGGGCGTTTCGAAAACTAGGACCTAAAGACCTCAAAAACTAAGACTCCTAGTTAAGTGAGGCTTTGAAAACTAAGACCCCGAGAAAACTAAGATCTCAGAAACTAAGACCTAGAAAACTAAGAACTCGAAGAATTCGTTATTGGGATGAATTCTCTTAGACGACATGTCTTCCGCCTGGATGGTACTTGAGCTCTCATTGGGGACTTTAAGATCTACGACGCGATCGTCAAAGAGAACGCCACAAAACAAGAATATCATTGGTTATATTAAAAGACGAAAAATAATCGTGCTGCACGTGCAGCACGCATTTTAGCACAATTATGTTTGCTGTATTCTGCACAGCAACGACGTGAAACCACCAAGTTTGAGATTTTAACGACAAGGTGAGCGTACAAATAGAAACCTTTCATTCTATATTTTTACTCTGAAACCGCTCGTTGAATTTAATTATTTCTAGGATACTTCACCCACATTGTAGGACGCGAACGAGATGGAATAATCGGGAAAGACATATGACAGTGCGAAGTTATATTCTGAGGTGACGTCGACTTCGCCGTCGTAGAGAAGTCCCTATTAGCGACCTTCCGATTGGAGTACGAGAACGACCTCGAGTACGAGTTTTCTGTACTGGGCACGCGCATTACGTTCAAAGAAGGAGAACTTGAAGAACAAGAACTTTCGAAATGCGCGTTCTCAGAACTGAGAACTCGTACTCGTATACGTAATCGTAGTCGTACTCCAATCTGAAGGTTGCTAATTGTGTCAGGGAACACGAGATTGACGTGAGAAACGCATGACATTGCTTCAATTCGCATGCTCAGATTCATTGATAGTTCCATCTACTTTAATTATGTATCATCCATTTGGAGTGTTTTTTTAGAAGGTATCGAGAACAAGGTCCTAAAAAAAAGTAGTACTGTACGTGACACCGCGCACCGGTGGCTCAATTGGTTGAGCACCGGGCTATCACGCGGTAGGTCCTGAGTTCAACTCCGGCCGGACCGACACTCAGGGTCTTTAAATAACTGAGGAGAAAGTGCTGCCTTTGTAATTTCATCTGCAAATTGTTAGACTCTCTAGTCTTTTCGGATAAGGACTATAATCCGGACGTCCCGTCTCACAAACCTTCAATGTTCATAATCCTGTGGGACGTAAAAGAACCCGCATACTTGTCGCAAAGATTAGGGCATGTAGTTCCCGGTGTTGTGGTCTGTCTTCTGTGGTGTATGGGGTATGGGCGGTCTGGTGGTTAACCTTGTAGGGGACCTATGTCTTATTGTTGATTCCACCGTGTATGTATTCATACTTAATCAGGAAATAAAATAAAAACAAATGTGATAACCTGATTATGTCATCTCTCCTGAGACGACCAAGAACGCAAAAGATTTTTACAGTATCTTTATTTGAACTGAAACCAAACCAAGGATCATATTTTAAAAAACTTCAAGACAATCATCATGAAAAAATGTCTACCTAATTTGGTCTCTGTTGGTGTCAAAGTGACTAAAAGTCCAATTTTCTCTTGCTAAAGTATATTATCGATATATTAGCAGTCATGTTATTTTAACACTTTTTACCAGTTCCAAACATTGCGTTTTTTCCCCAGGGGGACTCCCATATATCGTAGGGCAGGGATGATCGTCGGAAATTTTCAAAAACACCCCTAAAAGATACCGTAGTCTTACGAAGGTGGGCGTAGCAGCATAAGATTCCTACGCCTAAAAGATGCCAGCTAAAATTGAACAAATTTATAATTTTTAAGCACTTTTAATAGTTCCAGAGACGTCAACTTCAAACACCCTCTGCTTGAAAAGTTTAGAAAAGCATTGCGATAATTCTCAGATCTATTAATTTCAAAAACAGTAAAGATACCCTAAAAGATACCAGCTTAGACTTTGGTGGCCCAAAAACCTTTTAGACACCCTAAAAGATACCACATCCCTCATTTTGACCCCTAAAAGATACGACGATCATCCCTGCCGATTGCCAACTGGCGGGACGTTTTTATCAGTACAAAGAAGAGAAAGCGATGTGATGATTAAAAAAAATAAATAAATAAATAAAAATTGAAAAACAGTTGCAAGACAGGCGCCTTGAAATTTCAAAGTTTGTGCAAGATTCTTTGAGCAGTATATCCGATTGTAGAAAAGGCGTTAAGATGCATATGGCGTCTACGAAAGGCAATTACATGACGTATATCTCCGTGATCTCCCATCCAGATAACAACCACACCCCACAGGGATTAACTTCAATCTTGTACTCGGCCCTTATTGAAACCATATCAAGATGTACATAAAGATGTCATTACAAAGGCATCCCCTTTCTCAGTTGTTTTTTAAGACTCTGTGCGGTGTTCCAACCGGGGTTTTTGATCTCGCAACCTCCCTCACGGTAGATAAGTCCGATGCTTAACCAACCTCAAGTCCCGAGGGGGGTGGGACTCCCATATGAAAAGGAAGGGGGTGCTCGTCGGAAATTCTGGAAAGAACCCTTTAGAGGTACCAAGATCTTGTCTTGTGGGCGTGGCATGAATTTTTTCCACCCCTAAGAGGTGCCAAATTATGGGTTTTAATCAGACAAAATTAATAAATAGTTAATTATCGAATGTCTCCTGTCATGATTTTTTGGCTCAATACCCTAAAAGCTACGGCTAAAGATCCTGTTGTGGACCTCTTGAGGCTGAACACCCTAAGAGGTACCAAAACCGCTTTTTTAACCCCTAAAAGGTACGACGAGGACCCCCGTTCTTTTCGTATGGCAGCCGGGCCTCAAGTACCATCAAGGTTGTTCTGGGAAGACTTGTCGAAGAGAGTTGATTAATAAACGAATTTTTCGAGTTCTTTGTTTTCTAGGTCTTAGTTTTCGAGGTGTTAGGTCTTAGGTCTTATTTTTCGAGACAGCCCTTTAGTTACAGAGTTTTGAAGCAAGCAACCGTGGATAATCTTCCTGTCGGTGTAAATTGGATCAGTGGATTGATCTGATCGGCGTAATTACAAGTTGAGAAACTAAATATTTTAAGCAAGATCCGATACGACGTAGATTTGATTTTAGTTGTGTACTATTCTCACTGCATAATTAATTAGCTCATGGCGGAAGTTTTCATCATGCGTTCGAATTCCCCCGTTTCCGAGCATGCTTATTACGGTGTTGATGCTTTGCGGTCTTAGAGTATATATTTTGTCGCCCCGCCTGAAAAGTGGTCATTTTAACCGTACTCCGGGACGACGGCCAACTCTCGCTGTTCCTTGCACAGTCAACCGCCACCAGCATAGATGGCAGAACATCGTCTTCCCCGTCCACCCGCTCCCGTCGCTGCTGCAATCGTGGAGCATGCTGCCGTTGAGCCACCGC
>OX421456.1:32991526-33016526 GCA_949126865.1 Montipora capitata
GCCCTGAAAAAGTTGACACTGGTGATAATGATGCTGCTCCTGCTCCCCTTCTAGAGTCTCGACCGTCACAGTCTCCCCCGCAGCCTCCTCCTGATGAGCCTTCTTCCGATGGCCCGCCTTCTTCAATTCCTTTAGAGCAGTCTTTACCTGATATTCCTCCTTCACAGCCTCCTACGCAGTCTTCTCCTGATGTACTACCTCCTACACCTTCCTGTGTTCCCCTCTCATCGCAATCATCACTGTCGCCATCTTCTGGTCAACCTTCATCACTGTCCCAGAACACCCCAAAGCAGCCCTCCACACAACCCTCGCAGTCTTCCCAGTCTACACAGTTATCTCAGTCATCACAAACTACGCAATCGTCTCAGTCCCTCCTTTCGCCTGTTGAATCGTCGTCCCTGTCTCCTCCTTTGTCCCAAGAGCCTTCTCTTCCGTCGAGCATCATTTCTGGCTCTCCTACTTTGTCTGATCTACAGCTTGTCGCTGCAGCTGATTCGCAACGTTCTACTGCTTCTGATCAAGCTATTGCTGCGATGGAGATTCCTGAGGATCCTGGCCCTACAGTTCCGCTGCGCCCATCACAGATTCCTATCCGTCCTCAACCTCTTCGAGTTGCACCGAAACGCAAGCCTGCCAGGCTAGACTTCACAGATGGTCCACCCCCGCGTAAATCAACGTCACCTATGCCGGTCAGTTCTAGTAAAAAGACTAAGAACCCTCACCCTTCATGACTTCCAAAATTCTTTCCTTAAATTCTCGTGGTTTCAGTAAGCTTTTCCAAGATTATCTCATATATAGTCTTCGTACCTCTTATGACGTTTTCTGTTTTCAGGAAACGAAGATTACTGATCCTGAGGTTTTCCGCGTTTTCTCTTGTGCCTGGCGTGGACCTTGTTTTTGGTCCCCTGCTGTAGGCAAACAAGGTGGTGTCCTTACTTGCCTTTCTGAATCTTTTTCCGGCAACGTCAGTCGCTGGAAAAGAGACACGTCGGGGAGGGTTGTTAGTCTATTGTTAAGACTTGACGACCTAAGGATTAATCTAATTAACATTTATGCTCCCACCAACTTGGCCGAAAAGAAAGTGTTTTTCAGAAGTTTGCATGAATACTTTTTACCTTCTGATGTCTTAATAATTGCTGGTGATTATAATTGTTACGATCACAACCTTGATAAATTTGGCGGCAACTTTGTGCCTGCTAAGTGCGTTACTGATTTGCGTTCAGCCTTTTCTTTAATTGATGTCTGGCGCAAGCTACATCCGAGAGTGTGCCAGTGCACATGGTTTAATTCAGATTTTTCAATTGGTTCGCGTTTAGATAAATTTTTTGTTTCTAAGAACTTCATGCCCTCTGTTGTTTCTTGTGAAATCAACCCTTGTGTTTTTTCCGACCATGATTTTGTTTGTCTTTCCTTCCAGCCCACTGGGAATAACCTCCGTGGTCCTGGCATTTGGAAGTTTAATAATTCACTTTTGAACGATGATGTGTTTTGCGACTATATTTCGAATTGTATCAATCATTTAGCCAATTGCTTGCAACACTTTCCTTCGGTTAAAGTTTGGTGGGACTTTTTTAAAAACTCTATCCGCTCTGAGATCATTTTCTTTGCCAGGGAAAAGAGCAGGGATCTTTCGCACGAACGTGTCCTTTTAGTTAACCGGATTATTGAGTTAAAACGTCAGCTTACTTCTGGTAATCCTTCAGTTAGTCCTGAAATTTCCGAGCTCGAAAGTAAGCTTAAGGCTCTTACCTTGGAAAAGTTAGACGGTTCTAAAATCCGTTCTAGAGTTCAGTGGCTTGAGGAAGGAGAAAGGCCCACGCGATTTTTCTTTAAGCTTGAACGTGAACGCTTTGAGCGTAATATTGTTTCTTCTATTCTTAATTCTGATGATGTAGAGGTGTTCACGCGTGAAGAAATTGAACGTGCGCATGTGCGCTTCTATTCAGATCTTTTCACTGATGAGCCTATTGACGCGTTTTTTAAACAGCGTTGTTTAGAATCCGTTGAAAAGTCCCTTTCTCCTCCTCAACGCGCTTCGTGCGAGGGATCCTTGTCGCTTGACGAATTAACGAACTCTGTTAAGAGTCTTAATACCGGGAAGTCACCGGGATCTGACGGACTATCAGTTGAATTTTATCTTCGTTTTTGGGAGACTTTGGGTCCCCTTTTACTCCGTGTTTCTAACCAGTGTTTCTCCGATGGCGAGCTTTGCGGCTCGATGAAAGGTAGCGTCACCCGGCTTATTTTTAAGAAACGTGGTGATATTAAGCACTTAAAAAACTGGCGGCCCATCTCTCTTTTAAATGTGGATTATAAGATTATTTCTAAAGCAATCACTTCTCGTCTTTCCAAGGTTCTTGAATATATTGTCCACCCTGATCAGACTTGCTCCGTTCCTGGCCGAAGTATTTTTTCTAATGTTACTCTTTTGCGTGATGTTTTGGACTACATTCAACGGACGGATGAATCCGCAATCTTAGTCAGCCTTGACCAAGAGAAAGCCTTTGACCGCGTCAACCGTTCCTTTCTCTTGCATCTACTCCAGGTTTATGGTTTTGGACCTGAGTTTTGCCGGTGGATCTCAACATTTTACAATGGTGCCTTTATGCAGATTATCTTAAACGGTTGGCTATCTCAGAGGATTTCTCTTGCGGGTGGGGTGCGACAGGGGGACCCTTTGTCTCCCTTACTTTATGTCCTTTGTGTTGAGGTATTAGCGTCCCTCATTCGCCGTTGTCCAGGGGTTGAGGGGTTCCTCCTCCCTGGTGCCAGAGGGCGGCAAGCAGGTGTTCGCTTGTATGCTGATGACACTACGACTGTACTCAAGGATCTTCGATCCTTGTCTAAGCTTTTCAGCTGTGTTAATGTCTATGAAAGGGGTACCGGTGCCAAACTGAATCGCACCAAAACTGAAGCAATGTGGCTGGGGGCCTGGAGGTTTCGTTCTGATGAGCCTTTGGGCCTCACCTGGGTTAAGAAAATGAAAATCTTGGGGGTAGTGTTTGGCACCATCCCTACAGAGCACTTTAATTGGCAGCCTAAACTTGAGAAACTGGAGAAATCCCTCAATCTCTGGAAGTCGACATCCCTATCTCTTCCCGGTAAGGCCCTAATTATCAATACACTTGGTTTGAGCAAGCTGCTTTACCTTGCTAGAGTTCTTACTCTCCCAAAATGGGTCATTGCGTGGGTTAATGCCTTGATCTGGCCCTTCCTATGGGGCTCAAAAATGGAGACGGTGAGTCGTAACACTTGCTTTTTGAAATTGAAATTTGGGGGTGTCAATCTTGACAATCTTGTCTTAAAGGCCCAGGCTTTAAGATTGGCGGGGATGGCCTCCGTGCTTAATTCCCCTGATGATTCTAGTTTTTTTCTATGTAAATACTTTTTGGGGCGTCGCTTGTCCTCCATGCGTTCCGAATGGTCTTCCTTACGGGATAACTCCTCTCCCAGTGCTTCTTCTCCAACTCCCTTTTACGAGGACTGTCTTGATACTCTATCCAAGGTGAGAGACAGTGCCCTAGTTTGTAAAACCTTGTATCAAAAGCTACTTTCAATCAACTCATCCCCGCCAATCTTGCCGCGTCAATGGTCCCAGGTCATTGGGCCAGGGTTCTCCCTCGATGGTCATTGGTCTCTCGTCCGGGACCCCTTCACTGAGAACTATAAGAACGATGTCTTTTGGCTTATTATCCTCCGCGGCGTCAAGGTGCGTGATTCCCTTTTCAATTGGGGTTGTATCTCATCTGGTCGCTGTGCCTCTTGTCCGCGACGAGAGACCATTGACCATTGCTTTTTGAATTGTCTAAGGGTCAAAAGAGTCTGGCTACACTTTGTGCCAGTTCTCTCCCTGTTGCTTGGTAGCTTGGTTGCTTGGTTTGTTGCAAACCTTTTAACGGTTTTTTTCTTCCGCTGGCCCTCTCTTAGTGCTAAGAGGGCTCGGCTCGCGCGCCATTTGACGAAATCCATTCTTTATGGCATTTGGACCTTTCGAAACAGGGCTACTTTCTGCAACGGCAAAGAAGACCATCGTGCCATCATCCGTTATGTTTCCTATGATCTTAAGCAGAGAGTCTTCTTGGATTATAACTCTCTTTCTGAATCTCGCTTCCATGATGTTTGGGTATTGGACGGTTTTTGTGCCATGGCGAATGGATTTCCTCATATCAATATTTAGAAGTACATCTGGGTCATGGATTCCATTTGTCCGTGCGCTGTTCGCGGTGTCCACAATCCGGGGATCTCTGCAGGGAACTTGCTCTGCTCATGGACTCTGCTGTTAGGGCCCCAGGCCCTTGTGGCTAGCTGCCTACTCCGGCTCTTAGTTTCTAGTGACTTTTTTGTGCTTTTTAATTTGTAAATGGCGTGTGTTTTTATTGTGAATAAAGGTTGTTTTCATGAAAAAAAAAAAAAAAAAGTACTGTCTGCAGTTATATATATATATATAGTAAATGGATGTTGACGTAATACTGGAAAAAAATGTGATAAAACATGGTAGTTACAACGAATTTGAATTCAAATACTAAGAGTAACGGAAAAATAACGGAAATGACTCTAAATAATAAACTGAAATCTAATATGTTTCTTCACGGATATTAAGACCGTTGGGATCAATTGCCCTGCCTTTTGAAATTAAAATAAGCTTCCCTGGCCTTACGGATGGATATTTTTTCGATAGGAATTAATTGCATGTCTTTAAAGATGTTGTGGAGAGAGGAGAGGAGAGGAAATGTTCTGCGACTGTAGCAGGTTTGGATTTGGTGTTAGCGTCGTTTGGTTTAAACGTCGTTTAGTTTCTCCTTTATATTGTTGATGGCATCTGTTACATTGGATCATGCAGATAAGATTTTTAGTTTCGCAAGTTATGTGGGAATTAATGGAGCGTGTTTCGCCAGTAGAGAAGAATGTGTAGTTGGTTAGTCCATGGAAAATGAAAGGACAGGTAGCGCAGTTGTTGCCACAGCGAAAAGAACCGGAAGGAAGTGCGGAAATAGAATGAGTTACATTAGGGGACAGTTTAGTTACCAGCAGGTCTTGACGGTTAGGGGAGCGCCACAAAGCCACAACAGGTAGATGTAGGAAAGCATTTTTGCAGCGGTCTGAGGAAAGAAGTAGATTGTAGTGTTTTTTTATTATGTTGAAGATGGAAGGAAGTGATGGATTATAGGTCGTCATGAAAGGTATGCGTTTGGGTTTGTTAATTTGTTTAGGTTGTAGGGTATGTATGTATGCGGGGAATGTCTACGGCGCGTTGTATTTGTTTAGTAACATAGTCGCGTTCGTAACCTCGTTTCAGAGGGTATGTCGTTAGTTCAGTGGTGCCAATCTTGAAAGTTTCGTCGGTAGAACAAATTCGTTGTAGGCGGAGTGCTAGGCTGAAAGGAATGGCTTTTTTGGTGTGTAGAGGATGACAAGACGAATAAAGTAAATGTTGGTGTTTGTCCGTAGGTTTCGTGTATAGGTCTGTATTTATGTTTCCGTCAACTGAGTCTCATTCAAAAAATGCGGAAATGCTTCTCATCCTTTATAATAATCCTCATATGTGAAATAAGCACCTTTGTTAAAATCGCTAATAACAGCTACTGAACTATCCACATACTAAGACGATTCCTGCTAAAATTAAGCAATAGAGGACGTTTTCCGTGTTTCCATAGCTTCATCTAAAAACTCGGGGGAGTTGGGAAAATTCGAGACAGTTTTGCAAACCCGAGACGCAGTCGAGGGTTTGCATTTCTCTCAATTCCCCCCAGTGGTTAGATGAGGCTATGGAAACACGGAAAAAAGTCCTCTATTGCTTTTATGAAACATTTCTCAAAGATAATTCAACAAATGAAGGAAAATGCTTTTTTTTTTTACTTCTTGATTGAAACAGAATTTCTTGACACACGCTCATATTTCCTACCAACCAATCAAAACGCGCGTCTGACAATGCATAACCTATCAAAATTCTTGTGATGTCATAGCCGTGTTCCATACTCTCATCTAATCCGGCACAGCTATTGACCAATGAGAGTGCGCGTACTAACCTAAGTATTTTATAATTACTGATAGATTAATTTATAAAAGCGAAATAACACGTAGTCAAGTTCCAGACGCTTTCTGTGGCGCATACTTTCATACCTGAAGTGATTCAAATAACAGCTAATATTTTAACAGGTCGTGAAGCATAACAAGGAAATTTCACGAAAATAGCTTCCCTTTTAAAAACATCAGCATAACAAAATATCAGCTAAATGTTAGTCTTAATCAGCAGTTAACTTCTAATGTTTCCGATAAATAATATTTGATATATTCTTTTGACCACAAAATAATAACTTCATTGGTACCAAACCGTGTCTGCCGCGCTCTGCCAGCTCTGTCGTGCACTTAGCCATTCATCTATTTTACGAGCACACACAGTGCATAATTAACAATTAGTTCATGCCTGAGCACGCGGGAAGTTTGGAGAGCACGAAAGAGCCTCTTGAGTAATCTCCAAACTTCCCAAGTGCTCAATATCATGCGGACTTCTGCACAACTGACGCATGAACTAATTGTTTTATAACATTTTTAACGTGCTGTTAGTTTGCTGTTGTCATTAGCGTGCTCAATAAGAATATGACGCACGCTCACGCTATTGAATTTGATTACGTGAAAATTCTAGCAATATTATAAATTACGATTAAATCTCGTCTCAGATCGGTCAAAAACTGAAGGGTGAACTCTTTTTCCAACGCGTAGCCACGAAATAATCTTTAAGAAGCGTTTAAGGAACAAACTGCTAAAGGATTTTTTAGGAAGTGATTGATATTGTGATAAGTAGTTATGTAATTGATAGTGATGATTGGTTATTTTAATCTTGTAAATAATTTAAATAATTATGTAAATGATTATTTTATAATTATTATTGTTTTTGAAAAGCCCCTTTGGGAAGGTTCAATAAAGTATGTATGTATGTATGTATGTATGTATGTATGTATGTATGTATGTATGTATGTATGTATGTATGTATGTATGTATGTATAAAAAGTCACTCGTGTTAAAAAAAACATTTTCTCGAGGTGTTAGTTTGCTGACGTCGTTAGCGTGCTCAATAGCACGCTCGCGCTATTGAATTTATGTTAGGGACTTTAAGATCTACGACGCGGTGGTCAACGAGAATGCCACGAAACAACAATATCATTGGGTTAAAACAGGAAAAAGAATCGTGCTGCACGTGCGGCACGCATTTTAGCACATAAACGTGCGGTTCTCTGCACAACAACGACGTGAACTCACAAAATCTGAGGTTTTGACGACAACGTGAGCGTTCAAATGTGAATCTTTTGTTCTCTAATTTTGCTCTGAAACCGCTCGTACCAATTTATTTTTAGGATGCTTCGGCCACATTGTAAGACGCAAACGAGATGGCCAAACCGCGAGAAACTTACGATAGTGCAACGTTATATTTTGAGGTGACGTTTTCGTCGACGTCGGCGTTGTAGATCTTAAACTCAATGTTATAACTGGTACATGATGATGACATGTACACAGTCAGCGAGCCAACTATAAAAGTTTTATCACACAGGATGTGAGTTGATCAAATAGTGGACGACATGGACAATACAAATCTTTCGGCAAAACTGAGGTTTGTGGTTGATTTAGTTGCTCACGAGGAAGACAAAGGAAATTTCAACTGAACTCAGTAAATTTCAGGGTTTCATAAAAAAGAGCTCTAACCAATGTTATATTAAGCTGTAACTACGCCCGGTCCAAACGTCGGACAAACCTAATACCTATTTGGGTCAATTCAAATGATTAAGTTCGACGGGTTAAGTCAGACGTCGAACTTTTCATGTGGCGAACCTAATTCTTCGAGTAAACATTACAAATACCATTTTCAACGGTTAAAATAAGGAAATGAACTGGAGAAAGAAGTTTGAAACGACTCATTTCCATTCCATCCCATTTCGCCTCAGTGCGAAAAGCCAAAATAGTTACTTTGATAATTTAGTCGCTAAGTTGAAACAGCTTTATTTGCTGTGTTTTTTTATATTCAGGGAAATTGCGATCATAGTACTCTCTACTAGCCAATCATCAGCGCCGTTATATCGAAAAATTTCATTAAAATAATTTATGCATTAGGTTCGGCACATTCAATTGTTATTATAATTTGCTCAAACAACTTTTTGTTCTGATTGGCTCGTTTAATCATTCTGTCAAATTTGATAAGCATCTCATTGACAACTGTCAGGTGTGTTCTTAATGTAAGGTGCAGTTATCAACTGAGCTATTCCGTTGTTAAGGAGCTCGATCGGAAAACTGCGCGACTAATCACGGTTTCAAGATGAAAACCCTGTTTTCCTTGGCTTTTTTGCTCTGCATCTCAGCTGGTGAGGTTGTTTTTACTTATAACCATGGATTTGGTACCGTACTGATTCCGAACAAAGGTTTACAAAGTTTACATCAGGGTTGAATTAGTCCCACCCATTTCACACTTCTTCTAAATTTCCCACACCATGGTTTGTTCAAAATTATCTAATCTGGCGCCTTCCTCTTGTCATTGTGTGTTTTGGAAATGTGGCTTGTTCAAACTATCATTCAGGTTAGAGAAGTGGTCAAATTGATTGAACGAATGAACTAGAAACAACTTAAGACTCGAGGACTGCTTTATAGCATTTACCTGAAAGTGCCTTGTCATTTTTTATGCTACAAATGGATATTCATACTCGCATGTCCCCGTACGTGGTAAAACATTGGTTCTTATTAGAACAATGTTTAAAACTGACTGAAGATAAACCTCTTTGGCCTCTACTTTTGTTATTATCGAACAAATGAGTAACTGCAAAAATGTTTGCAAAACTTTTGTTTCTTCAATAGAGTGTGCACGAATTCTTTAATCCCTCTTCAACCGAGTGTGCAACAGGAATGATCTAGAAACAATCTTAACTCGAGAGCTTGTCCACAACGTTTACTTTAAAACAATTGATTTCTCGGTAATCTCATTCTGCACAGATTTTTATACTAGAGACGCATAATTCGTCTGGGACGAACTTGGGCAAACATTTTTTCTGCGTCTAATAAATTCGTCTAGTGTAAAGACGGGCACAAGACGCATTATGCGTCTGCACGAAGTATCCACTTTAGTGCGTCTTTGAGGACGAACTAATTAAACTGGATAGTTCCTCCACACGTATTATGCGTTTTGTGTCCGTCTTTACACTAGACGAATTTATTAGACGCAGAAAAAATGTTTGCCAAAGTTCGTCCTAGACGAATTATGCGTCTCACATAGTTCGTCGCGTCTTTACACTAAATGGATAACATGAGAGAAGCATAATTCGTCTGGACGGATTTTACGTCTCTAGTATGAAAACGGCCAATATAGGGAACAAAACTAATTGGGAATTAGGAAGGAAACATCATTGCGCTTGATTCTCCGAAGTCCCACCTTGGAGCTTAATTGATTTTTGAACGCCCTGCTATTTACTTGTTCTTCAAAGAATGCCGCAAAATGCTAGCAAAACTAGCTGAGGCTAGCTCTGGTATAGGCTAAGGGTTTCAGGGTGCCAGCGGCACATCCCCACCCAGAAATTCTTAAAGTACCCCCCCCCCCCCGGCTTTTTCCCTGTAATACGGAGGACGAAAAAACACGCTTTCCAGAGAGTAAAAAATAATGGTTACCCCAGTATGGTATCCAAAGAAACAGAAAGTCCATATATCTTGATCCAGTGTAATTTACTTTAAATAATTGTGAATTTTTACACTTTATTTCGTGCAGCCTTTGCTATCAAGTGCAAAAACTGTGTCAACTCGAACAGCATGGCAGAGTGCATTGCATCTGAACAATCAGTGGACTGTGCTTCGTTCGCACATCGGATTGGCTTTTATGCAGATCGCTGTGTGAAAATGTCAGTGGATTATAACGATCACGGCATTCAGTTTAAATCCTTTGTCAAAACCTGTTATACACAAGAATTATGCGAACAGGGTGAAATTTCGTTTCAAGAGTGTCGCAACACCACCCGCTCGACATGTGAACTAGATTGCTGTTCCGGCGACTACTGCAACAGTGGTACGGCGCCAATTACAAGCATCTTGATGATCGCCGCTTGCGCTCTGATGTCCCTGTTCCGTCACTAAGCAGACCTTCCGTGGGCAGCAGTTTACAATTCATCTCATTTTTTTGGTATTTTGTAACTATCTAGTCATTTAGATGAAGAAAAGTGCAAACAGATAAAGTTTTAGGATTTGTATCTCTTCAGGACGCATTAAAACAGTGAAGTTTTTGGTCGTAATAGTCAGACATGATATCGAGTCCAATTTTTGTATGTCTTGAGGCCACGCCCGAACATTAGGGAGCTTTAGCAACAGACAACGCCTTCGGCAGCGAGAACGTCACAAATTTGCATATTTAGTGGGAAAAAACGATAGCTTTGCACGCCCTGCACATGCGTTTTTAATTTTTGTCCATTTCTTTGACATCGTTGGCAAATAGCCGAATGTGAGGCTTTATGGAGGACGTCAGCACTAGCAAATAAATTTTCATTTTCTCCCATAAATTAAGCGTGACTCATATAGGTTTCATTCTTGAGGGACTGCCACTCCATTGTCTTGTTTAAAAGCTTGGAATGGTCGTAAAGTGATTACAATGGCGCGAATTTATATTTTGAGATGACGTTCTCGTTGCCGATCCAGTTATTGACGGTCCACAGTCCAGAGTCCAGAAGTGTGTCCAGTCCAGCCAGCTTTCATAATATGCCGTAATAGAGAGCGTTTTCATTGAATGAGCGACAGGAACAAATAGCGAATAACGTGTACCAGTATTCCCGCTTGTTCATGAAGGGGGCTTCCGACAGGCTCATATATCATGTTAACAAGGACCTGATATTATCCTGATCGTCTTTCCTCTTCATTAACCCCCCTAAGGGGCTTAAAACGTTTCACTTTCTGTCCAATTACCATTCGGTACGCAGCTAAATCTGTAGATGCCTTAACGACTTTCAACTAAGAGCGTGACTGCCTGCAGTTAATTTTCGGTTTGAATTAAAGAGCTTTGGGTGAACATCATACAAAAACGGAATTGAAAATATGTTTGAAGCTGACGCAAGGCGCTGCCAAGAGGCAACACTGTCAACTTTCCGCTTTGCGTGCACATACCATCACGGAAATGAGTATGCTTTTCAAGAGGGCCTTTTATACGAGAGAAAATATACTTAAGACGCGAACACCCCGTATAAATGGTACAAAATCTACGTTCACGGCTTCATACAAAAACGGACTGAAAATATGTCTGCAGCTGACGCAAGGTGCTGCCAAGAGGCAACACTGTCAACTTTCCGCTTTGCGTGCACGTACCATCACGGAAATGAGTATGCTTTTCAATAGGGCCGTTTATACGAGACAAAATATTACATAAGACGCGAACACCCCGTATAAATGGTACAAAATCTACGTTCACGGCTTCATACAAAAACGAAATAAGTCAGACGTGGAACGTTTCATGTGCCGAACCTAATTCTTGGAGTAAACAAATACCATTTTCAACGGTTAAAATAAGGAAATGAACTGGAGAAAGAAGTTTGAAACGACTCATTTCCATTCCATCCCATTTCGCCTCAGAACGAAAAGCCAAAATAGTTACCTTGATAATTTAGTCGCTAAGTTGAAACAGCTTTATTTGCTGTGTGTTTTTATATTCCAGGAAATTGCGATCATATTGAGATGCGAATGCACACCATGAATTTTAGTTCATATAAATAGCGTTAAGGCAAGTTGGGAGTCAACCGTACGTTGTGAGCTTTCTAGTTTTAGAATGTTCTTCCTAGTTTCTCGAGAACGCTCTTCACGGTCGTTACGCTTCTCGGATTTCTCTTCACACAGCACACGTAGTAAAGTGTCACTACTCTCTACTAGCCAATCATCAGCGCAGTTATATCGAAAAATTTTATTAAAATAATTTATGCATTAGGTTCAATTGTTATTATAATTTGCTCAAACAACTTTTTGTTCTGATTGGCTCGTTTAATCATTCTGTCAAATTTGATAGGCATCTCATTGACAACTGTCAGGTGCGTTCTTAATGTAAGGTGCGGTTATCAACTGAGCTATTTCGTTGTTAAGGAGCTCGATCGGAGAACTGCGCGACTAATCACGGTTTCAAGATGAAAACCCTGTTTTCCTTGGCTTTTTTGCTCTGCATCTCAGCTGGTGAGGTTGTTTTTACTTATAACCATCGATTTGGTACAAAGGTTTACAGAGTTTACATCAGGGTTGAATTAGTCCCAATCAATTCACACTTCTTCTAAACTTCCCACACCATGGTTTGTTCAAAATTATCTAATCTGGCGCCTTCCTCTTGTCATTCTGTGTTTTAGAAATGTGGGTTGTTCAAACTAGCATTCAGGTTAGAGAAGTGGTCAAATTGATTGAACGCATTAACTAGAAACACCGTAAGACTCGAGGGCTGCTTTATAGCATTTATCTGAAACTGCCTTGTCATTTTTTATGCTACAAATGGATATTCATACTCGCATTTCCCCGTAGGTGGTAAAACATTGGTTCCTATTAGAACAATGTTTAAAACTGACTGAAGATAAAGCTCTTTGGCCTCTACTTTTGTTATTATCGAACAAATGAGTAACTGCAAAAATGTTTGCAAAACTTTTGTCTCTTCAACAGAGTGTGCACGAATTCTTTAATCCCTCTTCAACCGAGTGTGCAAAATGAATGATCTAGAAACAATTTTAACTCGAGAGCTTGTCCACAACGTTTGCTTTAAAACAATTGATTTCTCGGTAATTTCATTCTGCACAGAAGAGACGCATAATTCGTCTGGGACGAACTTGGGCAAACATTTTTTCTGCGTCTAATAAATTCGTCTAGTGTAAAGACGGGCACAAGACGCATTATGCGTCTGGACGAAGTATCCACTTTAGTGCGTCTTCGAAGACGAACTAAACTGGATAGTTCGTCCAGACGCATTATGCGTCTTGTGCCCGTCTTTACACTAGACGAATTTATTAGACGCAGAAAAAATGTTTGCCCAAGTTCGTCCCAGACGAATTATGCGTCTCATATAGTTCGTCCAGTCTTTACACTAGATGGATAACATGAGAGAAGCTTAATTCGTCTGGACGGATTTTACGTCTGTAGTATAAAAACGGCCAATGGGACACAAAACTAATTGGGAATTAGGAAGAAAACATCATTGAGCTTGATTCTCTGAAGTCCCACCTTGGAGCTTAATTAATTGTTGAACGCCCTGCCATTTACTTGTTCTTCAAAGAATGCCGCAAAATGCTAACAACGCTTGACTACTTGACATCAAGCCGATCTCTTTACAATGATTTATGAACAAAAATTTAAACTCGTTCTTACACTGAAACCGACCTCATAACTTGGCTGCAAGACAGGCAGTCCGTTTCTTTTTCCCTGTAATACGGAGGACGGAAAAACACGCTTTTCAGAGAGTAAAAAATAATGGTTACCACAGTGTGGTATCCAAAGAAACAAAAGTCCATATGTCTTGATCCAGTGTAATTTACTTTAAATAATTGTGAATTTTTGCTCTTTATTTCTTGCAGCCTTTGCAATCAAGCGCAAAAACTGTGTCAACTCGAACAGCATGGCAGAGTGCATTGCATCTGAACAATCAGTGGACTGTGCTTCGTTCGCACATCGGATTGGCTTTTATGCAGATCGCTGTGTGAAAATGTCAGTGGATTATAACGATCACGGCATTCAGTTTAAATCCTTTGTCAAAACCTGTTATACACAAGAATTATGTGAACAAGGTGATAGATCGTTTCAAGAGTGTCGCAACACCACCCGCTCGACATGTGAACTAGATTGCTGTTCCGGCAACTACTGCAACAGTGGTACGGCGCCAATTGCTAAGCATCCTAATGATCGCCGCTTGCGCACTGATGTCCCTGTTCCGTCACTAAGCAGGGCTTCCGTGGGCAGCAGTTTACAATTCATCTCATTTTTTTTTTTTGGTATTTTGTAACTATCTAGTCATTTAGATGAAGAAAAGTGCAAACAGATAAAGTTTTAGGATTTGTATCTCTTCAGGATGCATTAAAACAGTGAAGTTTTTGGCCGTAATAGTCAGTCATGATATCGAGTCCAATTTTTGTATGTCTTGAGGCCACGCTCGAACATTAGGGAGCTTTAGCAACGACAACACCTTCGGCAACGAGAACGTCACGGTTTCTCTGCACGTCCTGCGCGTGCGTTTTTAATTTTTGTCCATTTCTTTGACATCGTTGGCAAATAGCCGAATGTGAGGCTTTATGGAGGACGTCAGCACTAGCAAATAAATTTTCATTTTCTCCCATAAATTAAGCGTGACTCATATCGGTTTCATTCTTGAGGGACTGCCATTCCACTGATTTTCCTTATTTTCTGTGCTACCACAAGTACCCAATTCAAATTACGAATCAACGGTAATCGCTAATTTAGAGAGAAGATCATGTTGCAATCTCAGTCCTCCCCGGAAATTCCAAATGAAAGCGGACGGCCCTGGGAATTAGTTGATAAGCAAGATCATCCTTGGATTGGAATGGACCAAAGGAACAAAGAACTGCTGTTGCCACGAAAAATCAGCGAAAGTTAATACACACCTTGTAATGACATAACCCTTTCCTTGTTTGTATTAGGATGAGGTTGAACAAAGTGACAATTCTTTCGAGACAGAATGGACAAGAAATGGGAAGGGAAGATTCTTCGCCGGACCAATCGGTTTTTGTTGACTGGCGAAGATCGACGAATAAACGGTTTCTAATTCTCAAAATACTTGTAGCAATTAAGAGAGCAAGAGATTCGTTCTGAATAAAAGCCTCCTTATACTGGAATCTCGACCCCAGCTTACTTCTCGTTTGCGCGGCCTTAAGTTAAAATAAGAGGGAGTTCTGTTGCATTTTGTGATAAAAATGCTATTCGTAAAACGACAACGGCAATCATACGCACATTTTGTTCATTATGCGCAAATCGTACGTAAAAGGTGTCAACGAAATGTTAGTTGTCAAGTGGTGACTTTTCTAACTCAACGCTACCTATCAATAAATTTCTCTCGGTATTGCTTGTGTTATGCACTGAGGCCAAGTCAAATTCCTATTGAAATTTATACTTATGACTCACTCAATCTCGGTAATCAGCTCATATACCCTATGACCTTTTATGGGAACTGATTGCGCGGGATGTTTCACAAAAATGGAATAGTCCAGTACAGAAATAATGGCATTTAATAAAACAACCATTCCGTTTGCGCTCAATGGATATGAAATAGCTACTTTGGAGGATAACCAACCAAAATTCAAATGGCGCCTCTAAAATACTTGCAAATTATTGTTTGCGCATGCGAGAATGTCAAAGTGATGAACCATCTGATTTCATGCGAATGTTACCATGAATAAATTTTAACTACAAATGCTGCTTTCCAAGAGTGCGAGAGGACTTTACTGTTAGGTAGTTCTCGTGTATTGCGACTAAATTTCGTCGATGATAAGCAGAGCAAATAATTGATGTTTAAAAATGTGGGATCACTGACATTCATGAAAATAATAAGTCATCTAATTATTTAAGCAATAGAGGACGTTTTCCGTGTTTCCTTAGCCTCATCTAAACACGAGGGGGAGTTGGGAGAATTCGAGACAGCTATGCAAACCCAAGCCGCAGTTGAGGGTTTGCATAACTGTCGAGTTCGAATTCTTATAAAATATTTCTCAAAGATAACTCAACAAATGAAGGAAACAAATGAAGAAAAATTCTTTATTGAAACAGATTTCCTTGATACTCGCTCATTTTTCCTACCAGCCAATCAAAACACGCGTCTGGCGGCATATAACCAATCAAAATTCGCGTGATGTCACAGCCGCGCTTCCATACTCTATTGACCAATGAGAGTACGCGTAATATCCTAATTATTTTATGAAACTATCCATGATGGAATCACAAACACCTTGCTTGCCTACATTTTCAGTCAGCACGCGCTTAATGTAGGACAGGAAGAAACATTGCGACACTTTGCGCGCGCGGTAGAAATGCGCCGGAAAACTAATGCAAAGGTCCTAAAATAAGTGACTAAACTGTTTTTAAATGATCACATCAGGTAAACCCTTACAATAACCTGGTTTCTAAATCAAAAGTAAATCAGTGAACCAGTGTACCTCTAGGTGCTAAAGCTCGCGCAAGGAATTCTTTTGGTATTGTGACGCAAAAAAGGCATCACTGCAGCAAATGAAAGTATTCACTTGTTTTGCTCAATTTGTACCGGAGGAACGATTTCCTTAGTGTTGGGTAAAGAGATAAGGTCGTAATTCAAAATATTGTTATTGGTTCAAAAAGAGTTTCGTAAACTGAAGGTAAGTCTATTTACCAGCATACAGAGGTTCGTTTTCGGCGGAGAATTCTTTTCCGTTAAAAACTAAAAGCAGAGTTATTTTAGGTCATTGATTTTTTACGCACAATTTTCGTCTTCCGCGTTCAGCAATTTACTTTTAGAGCAGGGATAACGTATTATAAGGAAACAAGTGTGCTGATATGTTGAGGTCTTTATTTTTTTTTCCCCTACAATGAATCCGCAGTTGTTTTTGCGGGATTCTAAGGAGCAACTTTGTCAAATTATAAATCAACAACAAACTACAATCCAAAGTTTGCTAAGCGAGCGGCAGTGGCTCATTGATGATTGTCATATTCAGGAAGTGGATATACAGAAATTTAAACAGAAGTCTATTCAGTGGGAAACATACGCAAATGCCTTGACCGAAGAATTAAACCACGCCAGGCAAGATCTGGCTAAGCTCACAGAAAGTCATGAAATTCTGAAAGACAAGTATGAGGCCGTTAAGGGCATGTATTGGGAAGTTAAAGAGGAAAACGACGCTCATAAACCTCGGACCTCGGGAGGGGCGTATTCCAAGAAGGTATGTTTTACAAACAGCCTTATTACCAACTACTTGAGCAGTACAGAAGAGCATGGTCATCAGCTCCAAGCCAGGCACAAACAGTCAGTGAGAGTCAAGATCCTGAAGCCTATGAACAGTCAACTCAGTCAAATTCCCAGCTTACCTTTAATCTGCTTCATGCAACCAGCACCCCTCCCAACATTCTCATCACTCAAGGAGCTGACATCTCACAGCAGCCACCAGGATCCATAATAATCAGCTTGCTTCCAAACACTTTTGCGGTATATTTGCCTAATATTGCTGGTGCGTTAATGAGTCCAACTGAGGAAACAGCACAGGAAATGGAAATCTTCGAGACGCAGCTAACCGAGAAAGAAGAATATTCTTAGTTCTCAGATGATATCGTGGAGCAATCTCAATTATACCTCTAATATCGATGCCCTAGCAGTTGTGGCGAGGGAATAGAAGATCCTGAGATCTCAATAAGTAATGATGTTAGCCAGTCTCTCTGCGAACACACACAAAACGAGGTAAGCCGAGAAAAAAAGTAAACAAACAGGTAAATCGCGATGCGCTGGTCAGTGCCGTATTTATCTCGTCAGGGATTTCTAAGACATTGAAATAATGTTTACCTTTTTTGCGCAAAATACTCGGCTTATTACCAGTACTCGATTTTTCTAGTCTCACGATCAAAATATAATTTAAGGAGGAGGGATGTCCAACTGAATTATTTATTATTCATTTACCTTTTCATTCACCCAGCTCTTAAACTTTTTACTGAGTAATGTTCTTTCATGGTATTTATAGGAAGCCGCTCTTTCCGCTGAAGTGTCAAATGGAAGCGTCCAAAAGATAGACGTCTGCGACCCAAGTGCTAGTAAGGAAGATGATGTGGAGGAACGATCTGGAATCCAAGAAACTTAAAATGACGCAGACACAGTCTCCACTGAAATGAAAGACGAATGCGCATCCTATGGAGCCGATGAAGTGGAAATGGATGTCTACGAGCCAAGTGATAGCAAGGAAGATGATGTGGAGGAACGACCTGTAATCCAAGAATTTTTAAATGAGGTAGACGCAGTCTCCACTGAAATGCAAGTCGAATGCGCATCCTATCGAGGCGATGGAGTGGAGATGGATGTCTACGGACCAAGTCCTAGCAAGGAAGATGATGTGGAGGAACGATCTGGAATCCAAGAAACTTTAAGTGACGCAGACGCAGTCTCCACTGAAATGCAAGTCGAATACCCATCCTATCGAGGCGATGGGATGGAGATGGATGTCTACGAGCCAAGTGCTAGCAAGGAAGATGATGTGGAGGAACGATGTGGAATCCAAGAAACTTTAAATGACGCAGACGCAGTCTCCACTGAAATGCAAGTTGAATGCTCATCCTATTGAGGCAATGGAGCGGAGATGGATGTCTACGAACAAATTGCTAGCAAGGAAGATGATGTGGAGGAACGATGTGGAATCCAAGAAACTTTAAATGACGCAGACGCAGTCTCCACTGAAATGCAAGTCGAATGCAGATCTTATCGAGGCGATGGGATGGAGATGGATGTCTACGAGCCAAGTGCTAGCAAGGAAAATGATGTGGAGAAACGATCTGGAATCCAAGAAACTTTAAATGACGCAGACGCAGTCTCCACTGAAATGCAAGTCGAATGCGCATCCTATCGAGGCGATGGGATGGAGATGGATGTCTACGAGCGAAGTGCTAATAAGGAAGATGATGTGGAGGAACGATCTGGAATCCAAGAAACTTAAAATGACGCAGACACAGTCTCCATTGAAATGAAAGACGAATGCGCATCCTATGGAGCCGATGAAGTGGAAATGGATGTCTACGAGCCAAGTGATAGCAAGGAAGATGATGTGGAGGAACGACCTGTAATCCAAGAAACTTTAAATGAGGTAGACGCAGTCTCCACTGAAATGCAAGTCGAATGCGCATCCTATCGAGGCGATGGAGTGGAGATGGATGTCTACGGACCAAGTCCTAGCAAGGAAGATGATGTGGAGGAACGATCTGGAATCCAAGAAACTTTAAATGACGCAGACGCAGTCTCCACTGAAATGCAAGTCGAATGCGCATCCTATCGAGGCGATGGGATGGAGATGGATGTCTACGAGCGAAGTGCTAATAAGGAAGATGATGTGGAGGAACGATCTGGAATCCAAGAAACTTAAAATGACGCAGACACAGTCTCCATTGAAATGAAAGACGAATGCGCATCCTATGGAGCCGATGAAGTGGAAATGGATGTCTACGAGCCAAGTGATAGCAAGGAAGATGATGTGGAGGAACGACCTGTAATCCAAGAAACTTTAAATGAGGTAGACGCAGTCTCCACTGAAATGCAAGTCGAATGCGCATCCTATCGAGGCGATGGAGTGGAGATGGATGTCTACGGACCAAGTCCTAGCAAGGAAGATGATGTGGAGGAACGATCTGGAATCCAAGAAACTTTAAATGACGCAGACGCAGTCTCCACTGAAATGCAAGTCGAATGCGCATCCTATCGAGGCGATGGGATGGAGATGGATGTCTACGAGCGAAGTGCTAATAAGGAAGATGATGTGGAGGAACGATCTGGAATCCAAGAAACTTTAAATGACGCAGACGCAGTCTCCACTGAAATGCAAGTCGAATGCGCATCCTATCGAGGCGATGGAGCGGAGATGGATGTCTACGAACTAAGTGCTAGCAAGGAAGATGATGTGGAGGAACGATCTGGAATCCAAGAAACTTTAAATGATGCAGACGCAGTCTCCACTGAAATGCAAGTCGAATGCGCATCCTATCGAGGCGATGGAGCGGAGATGGATGTCTACGAACTAAGTGCTAGCAAGGAAGATGATTTGGAAGAACGATCTGGGATACAAGAAACTTTAAATGACGCAGACGCAGTCTCCACTGAAATGCAAGTCAAATGCGCATCCTACCTTCGCGATGGGATGGAGGTAGATGATCACCGAGCAAGTAATAACCTCAGAGAGATTTGCTGCAACGTAAAACCGAAGGTAGGCTGACACAAACACTACAATAATATGCTTGAAGAAAAACACCACCTTTCTAACATACATGTCTGGCCAGATGAATCTGCCATCTTAGTGTGAACGGAAGATTATAGGTGGTGTGGTATAAATAGCATAGTTTAGTTGTCGATAACCGGTACGTTTTGCTGGAGTCTGAGAAAATAGTGTCCAAAAAAAAAAAGACCCGCTGACTTTAAATATCGTTTGCGTCGCTACGAAAAATAACTTTAGTAATCAATAACTTGTTCACAGACGGGAGAAATTAAGGACGTTGTCGATAACAAACGGCCGCAGTCGGCATTGGTTGAGCAGTATCTGGCCTCTGTTGTTCAAAAGGTGGATAACGCTATTCACCGGATAAATCACTATCCATCGGATGAACACTAGCAAAACCAATGGAAAGGATAGTGATTTATCCAATGGATAGCACCATCCACCCTTCGAACAACTGGGGCCTGGTGAACAGGTTTGAGCTCTATAAATGTAGCAATTGATGACCTTTTCTATAAGATGGACAGGAAAAGGAAAAGAAACGGAAATTTATTTAAGTTTATGATGCACCAGTTGATTGTGTAGTCGATGTTTTTGTCCTTTAAGTCCCAGATGTGCTTGGAAAGTACGGTGTCATGTGAGTGTTTTCCGTCATTGAAAGAAAGGGCAAAAGCATACAAATGTAATCCTTCTCGCTGCAACCCGCGTCTATCTGAAAAACTTTGCATCTTGACCGCAAATAAGCCTTTCTGTTAAACAAGAAATCTGAGCTGGTAACGAAATACCGCCACGAAAACAAGTTCTTCATGGCAACCAATTTGAAGATCGCTTTTTTTTCTTTCAGAAAAACTGTGTGAGACGTATCTTTGGCTTGCTCCGCAAGAGATTTATTTGTGGATCTCGCAAATTGGAGCACGACACTGAATCATGAACAGGTACTGATTGGTTGGTTTATGATTATTTTTGGAGTGAAAGATGAAGGACAATTGACGAGTATAAACAAATGAATCTTTAAAAAAACAAACAAACAAACAAACAAAAACCACAAAACAAAAAACAAGAAAAAAAACAAAAAAGAAAACAAAGTGTATTTAAAATTAAAGTGTTACTACGATCAAAAACCACTTTTCGTTTTTCTTTACATTGCGAAAGTTCTTGCGCTGCATACTCACAGCTTAAAAGTGCAGTGTGCGAATACGGCTTAATTAGTATGCAGAACACGAATTTGACAATCTGAAAGTCTCGTGCTGCATACTAATTAAGCCACATTCACACACTTCAGTTTTGAGCTTGTGAGTAAATAACGTCAATTTCTGCTCGACCCATATCACTGAAAGCTTATCGGTCGGAAACGCACCAAGTAATGGAGGACCGTGGAGTTAAAATAAACAGTCTTCCTCTTGAAATTACTACATAAAATTGCACCTGTTGAGCATTCAACGCAACCGAGTACTTTCGAAATGTGAAGAAAAACGAGAACTGTTCTTTTTTCATGGTAGTAGCAAATTAAAAGGAACAAATAAAACGAATGATATATGTATATGTATGTTAAAAACAGATTCAGGGGCAGGGAGGGAGGATCCTTTTATTACAAGTACTTCAAGCGTGGTAGCACTAAGCCGCAAAATAAGAGGGGGTATTTTAATTAATACTTTTTGGTGCGCGACTACTGAATAGTCCATTGCGCGCACCAAAACGTAAATTTGACCATTAAACAATAAATAAAATGGAAGGCAACAATTGTAGGTACACTTTGTTACTAAGCCAGTAACTTTCCAAAGCAATCAGCCTTTCAAAAAGAACAATAGGACTTTAATTGAATTTCACCGAAAAAACTAGAGCCCATTGCCAAGACACTCATAGATATTCTGGCTTATCTTGGAGGTGGGGGGGGGGGGGGGGGTGGGGTTCCCCCTGGGATTTAGAAAAATAACAAAGATGACTGGGGGCACGGACAATTGCAGCTTACCAGCGGAAAAAAAACCAATAACTGAAGGAGTAATGTATAGTTTTAGTCGTGGAAATGCAAGCAATGAATAATGGGAAAATATACGTGATACGGAGTAAGTTTTTTGTATTTCTTCAGTCAATAAAACAACGTTAAGTCACTGGTTTGAACTGATGAGTCTCGCAAAATAGTAACTCGTCTCCGCCCCCTTCTCCTTCCTTTGCTCCTTTGACTTATATTCACTCGAAAGTCAACCCCGGCGAAAAAAAGAATCTATAGCCTGCAAGCGGGCTCTCTGTCTGCCTCCCCTACCTTGGAGTGCCTGCTCGCGGGCGCAAGCTTCTAAAATTCACCAAACCGCGTGCTAAGCAAGGGGCTATGTCACGCTGTTTTAGGGTATTTAAGAAACATCTTTAGTTAATCACGAGTTTAAAACTCGAAAACGATAATGTGGAATTCCTTTACCGAAAAAAAACTATTAATCGTTACATCACAAACAGAGATGATTCTGAGGAAAAGGCGAATTGCCATAAACTTGAAAAACGTCCGGCCAACTTTTTTTCCTTTGCTGAAAGCGTGCACCTGTTCGACGACCTACAATTTTGTCACCTACCTCGGAATGCACTGAACGTTCCACGTTTTGGTCTGCTTCAACAACGGAGCCATAAGCATTTAAGCTTACTCCCTTGGTTTCTAACATATCGATGGAGTCATCGCCTTCCATGACGAAATAAAACGTATATTTTGAAGACAATCTTCGACAACACACAACGATTTCTGCCGCGATTGACTTTCCGGCGCTAAGGCCAGGTGGCCAAGTTGCTGACCAATCAGAGCTCGCCATTAACAAAAGAGCTACTTCAAAAAAAAAAAAACAAACGGCAGCGTTGCATAACGGGTGAAAATGGACCTTTAAGTGGTTATGGCAATGTTTTATTCTACTTTTTGGGCATTTTGGGTGTCATGAGTCTATTAAATAAGGAATTACAACTTAATTTTCGGGGGATGATTCGGTGTCATTAGTACTACGTATACGGTAGTTTTGACATGTTCTGTGACCGACAAAAACCCCGCAATACACCAAACGGCACCTTTCATGAAACCAATTACAACGACAACATAAAGGTAGGTACTAGAAATAAAAACTTTGCTTTTGGAAGTGAAACCAGGCAATCGACGGGAGAAATTCTTTCGTATACCTCCGATTTCGAAGAAAAAGGTGACAATGATCATGACATGTGGTTGACGTAGTATGCATATGTAACCACTAAAATATGCCGTTATATTTTCCATAAAGTTACACTTTGCGTTATAACGAGATCCCTCTTAATGAATGCTGGACAATAACGGAGGCATGCAAGTAAAGGACATCAGCTGCAACACTTCGTACAATACGGGATACGAGATCGGCGCGCAGAAATTTTCTAAAGCTTCGTATTGGGTTACGTCAACAGTAGTAGGGATACAAAGGGGCCCCTACTTCTTTTCGACAAATGCGGAAAAATTCTCTGGCTAGAACGTGTTCGCTGTAAGGCCAATGTGTAATTGCGATCTTACACGTAATGATGAGATACCAACTATAAATACTTGAAGTAACCAATGGTCAGTAAGTGCGTGCGATACAGATCGAAGAGAATGAACGGCCAACCGTGGGTTAATGAAGAATTTATGGTTATGTAATCCCGGGCTTAGTTGTGAGGCTTTCAGAAGGGAAAATATTACTGTAAACATAAAATCAAGACTATGGGATTGAAATGGAAAGGAATTCTTCTTTCCTTTATTTTCTTTTGGTGCCCCAGCTGGGTCAAATTGCGGCAATACTGTGTCTATATTTGATAAAGTACAACGGATTCAATGCTCAAGCGAGGTATCTGATCATTTTGAAACCCACGGGATAAAGACGACCGGTGTTTGATAACCCGAGCAACGAAATCAATGGCAGAAGTTCTGTTTGTTTTGAATGCAAATGCCCCTAAGTCAAGGAAAGTGAATTTGTCACTCGAATCATGGTAATGCCACACCTCCAGAAACTGATTTAGGATGATCTGACAATTACTCAAACGCAGTATCTCGCGCACCGTGTAACACCGAAGCCTCTCTGGCTGGAAATTTCCACTCTGACGACATGTGTATTCTACCAAAAGATTGTTTCACTTTGCGCATACCCAACAGAATTAAAGGAAACCAGAACTAACGACTTGACTTGGATAATATGGAGTTTTACGAGCTGAAAGCGATGCGCAATGGCGTAAAAGTTGATACTTCTCAAAACAAGATTCTCCGAACGTGAGCCTTGTTTGGTTCACAGATGGTAATACTTAATGTTCAATACTGAATTATTAACACGAGCTGTAATGGTAATCCAGTGTTTGAAACGTGCTTGTCTAGTGTCTAACGTAACTGTGAAATATGTAGCATGGATTTCTTCGAGAGAGAGTGTTGTAGGTCTTTTGTTATCTGAACAGAATTAACTATTGTAACGTAATGTAAAGTGCCGTTTTTTACCCATGTAAACCATGTGAGCGTTAGCCCTACTAATGGGATTAGGCCCACACAAGGACAGAGAAAAACTCTAACCAGGGTGGGAATTGAACCCATGACCTTCTGATTAGATCACCGCTGCTCTACCGACTGAGCTGTGTGGGAAATGACGATGTCAAATTCAAGGCAATGAATATGTACGATTACAAGGAAGGGTTACTTTTTTGCAAACGTTAGCCGTGTAGCACTTCATGGCTGGAATTGCACAAAACGATGCAAAGAGTGACCTTTATTAAAATGCAGCGTGGGAGCCTAAGGGCTTGTTTTTAAAAGCGAGGCAAGCTTAAGCATTGCGACATATTCAGTTTATTTCAGAAGCCTCTTGATTATTAGAACCTTTTGCCACAATCCTGAACAACATTTTTGGGACGATGAAGTCAATATAGTACGAAAGGTTTCAAAGGCAAAGCATTGGAGCAGTCTTCCTACCCTTCCCCTTACAATGATGGTTTGAAATCTGGAAACATTCAGAAAAGCTGCAGTTGGTTTCAGCATTGCGCAGGGTGGGGAGGGGGGAGGGGGGCTCTTGAGAGGCTGCTATAAGGAGAATTATTATAAACTAAGGGTGATCATTAATTATGAAGTGCGTTCGTTGGGACGAAATTTGGGT
>OX421456.1:33024026-33029026 GCA_949126865.1 Montipora capitata
CTTAATCTAAGGTGCGGTTATCAACTGAGCTATTCCGTTGGAGCCTGCCTAAAGAACTTGATCGGAGAACTGCACGACTAACAGTTTCAAGATGAAAAGCCTGTTTTCCCTGGTTTTTTTGCTCTGCATCTCAGTTGGTGAGGTTGTTTTTGCTTGTAACCATCGATTTAGTACCGTACTGATTCCAAACAAAGGTTTTCAGAGTTTTCATCAGGGTTGAATTAGTCCCACCCAATTCACACTTCTTCTAAACTTCCCACACCATGATTTGTTCAAAATTATCTAATCCGGCGCCTTCCTCTTGTTATTTTGTGTTTTATTTTGTGTTTTAGTCTTCTACTGAAGACTTATCTTTTCACAAATTTTCAGTGTGATAGGGTTTTTCCTCTTGTGATAAAGCAAAGTTGAATTCCTAATCTTTTGCGTGACACGATTATTAAAAGTGCGGTCGAGAATGCCATCACGTAGGTTAAAAAAGTGACTTATCCGCTGAGATTTTGCAATCTGAACAGTCCTTGTATGAGAATAAGTACTCATATAGATGTTTATGAGCCCTCAGAGGACGACTACTGGCTTTTTATAGCAAAACTCGATGGCATATGTTTTCCCTAGCATTCAGGTTAGAGAAGTGGTCAAATTGTTTGAAGGAATGAACTACAAACAACTTAAGACTCGGAGGCTGGTTTATAACATTTACTTGAAACTGCGTTGTCATTTTTTATGTTACAAATGGATATTCATACTCGCATTTCCCCGTAGGTGGTAAAACATTGGTTCTTATTAGAACAATGTTTCAAAACTGACTGAAGATAAACCTCTTTGGCCTCTAGTTTTGTTATTATCGAACAAATGAGTAACTGTTGAATACCCCGTCATCTTAAATATAAAACAATATAGTTGTACGTACCTAGAACGTTTGCAACACTTTTGTCTCTTCATCAACCGAGACTGCACGAAATCTTTACTCAGACATTGCACTAGTTAACAGGAATGATCTCGAAACAATTTTAACTCGAGAGCTTGTACACAACGTTTACTTTAAAACAATTGATTCCCCGGCAATCTCAATCTGAACATATAGTGTTGTGAAACATGCTTGCATAATTAGGTGATAGATAAAAATAAATAGTGATTGATTGTAGCAAAGAATAACCGGCAAATTGGGAAGAATCGGGTGGGGATATCCGGTACGACGGTGGGTGAATGCGTTATCAGTTCGTGTCATGAATACAGGGTGTGACAGACATTTAATTGCTAGTCTCGGTTAAAGTACAATGGACTTGTTATGTGCAAGATAAGCCCTTGGGAAATCTCGGATATACGCAAAAGGGGTGTGTACTTCCGGAAAGGGTAGATATATTCTTGGCTTTCACGTGACGTCATCAAAACTAAAAAATAAGGAATTATCAATCCTTTTGAGCTTTTAGTTTAGCTAGTTATTAGAACAGCTGAAGACTTATCTTTTCACAAATTTTCAGTTTGATAGGGGTTTTCCTCTTGTGATAAAGCAAGGTTGAATTCCTAAGCTTTTCCGTGACACGATTATTAAAAGTGCGGTCGAGAATGCTATCACGTACGTTTAAAAAGTGACTTATCCGCTGAGATTTTGCAATCTGAACAGTTCTTGTATGAGAATAAGTACTCATATAGATGTTTATGAGCCCTCAGAAGACGATTACTGGCTTTTTATAGCAAAACTCGATTGCATATGTTTTCCTTAGCTTTTGGCCGCCATATTTGTGTCCCTGAGAGGGACACAAACATGGCGTCTCACAGATATGAAGATTTGCGAGACTGTATGAATATTCATCTTCTTTTATTTCTTTGATTCTTGACTTAAGTTGTTGAATGACGGTTTTGATGACGGTGTGACAGTGAAAACCGGCAATAGAACAATACTGTAATTGTAGAGCAGACTGCGAGATTGAAAGATTGTGAAAGATCGAGAGATTGTACATTGGACCGTAAATAAAAGAACATGGAAAAATACAGTCCTCAGTTTTGTTGAACCAGCGGACCGGGGAGATTTTCCTTGAGATTTCCGCAAAAGATAAATTTTATACTAGAGACGCATAATTCGTCTGGAACGAACTTGGGCAAAGCTTTTTTCTGCTTCTATTTACTTCGTCTAGTATAAAGAAGGGCACAAGACGCATTATGCGTCTGGACGGAGTATCCACTTCCTGGAAGACGCATTATGCGTCTTGTGCCCGTCTGTATACTAGACGAATTTAGCAGACGCAGAACAAATGTTTGCTCGAGTTCGGCCCAGACGAATTATGCGTCTCACAGAGTTTGTCCCGTCTTTACACTAGCTGGATAACATGAGAGAACCATAATTCGTCTGGACGGATTTTGCGTCTCTAGTATAAAAACGGCCAATAGAATTCAAACCTAATTGGGAAAGTACCACAAGGAAGGAAACATCATTGCGCTTGATTCTCTGAAGTCCCACCTTGGGGCATAATTGATCCAGTGTAATTGACTTTTAAATAATGTGAATTTTTACACTTTATTTTGTGCAGCCTTTGCAATCAAGTGCAAAATGTGTGTCAGCTCGAACAGCATGGCCGATTGCATTGCAACTGAACAAACAGTGGACTGTGCTTCGATCGCATCTCAGCTTCGCTTTACTCCAGATCGCTGTGTGAAAATGTCCTTGGATTATGAGGCTGGGGGCGTTCAGTTTAAATCCTTTGCCAAAACCTGTTATTCACAAGAATTATGCGAAAAGGGTGATGCTTCGTTTCAACAGTGTCGCAATATCGACGGTGAGACATGTGAACTAGATTGCTGTTCCACCGACAACTGCAACGGTGGTACGGCGCCATTAATGACCATCTTCTGATGTACCTGCTCCGTCACTAAGCAGACCTCCTGTGGGCAGCAGTTTACGATTCGTCCAAGTTTTTTTATTGGTACTTCGTAACGATCTCCCTTGTTCTCCCTTTGTGTCGTTCTTACACGACCCAAACTTGTATCTATTTTTTGTACTTGTATATCTTTTAAATGGCGACCACTGGCAATGTAAGCAGCGTTAGTATTGTAGTGTACATTGTACTTGTACTAGTTTTTCTGTTTTGTTGTTGTTGAAAAAAAATAATAATAAAATAACTAATAAATAATGACGACGTGAAATAGCCAAATTTGAGGTTTTATGGAGGACGTCAGCATAGCGCACTAGCAAATAAATTTTCATTTTGTCCCCTAAATTAAAGTAAAAATAAAGGCACTTTATTGAACGTCGGTAGTTGCTTCAGTTACGAAACCTCCCCTCCCCTCCCTCTGTCAGTTTTCCGTTTCACGGATATTTCAACCTATAGCTACACGGATCAGAGGAAAGTGGAAACAGACGTTGAAGTCACCGAGAATCGAACTGGGGACCTCTTGCTCCGAACTGATGACCAGCTGAGCCATGCCTGCTCCTGTAAGCGTGACTCACTGTTTGGTTTCATTCTTGAGGGACTGCTACTCCACTGTCATGTTTAAAAGCTTGGAATGGTCGTGAAGTGATTACAATGGCGCGAATTTATGTTTTGAGATGACGTTCTCGTTGCTGTTCCTTTTATCTCTTCCGGAGACATACTGCACCCCACGTGCTGAGTAGCACGCGTCATGTTGATTGAAGGCTTGCAAAATGTTTGTCAGTTTATGACATTGAATTGAATTTTTACTTTTTACACAAGGTTGTACAACATGAAATGCTCAGTATTAAATGCGATTAGGAGTTATATGAGGCATTCTCAGCTCCACGAGAAAACGAGACCACTCTCTGATTAGAGAAATTTTTAGATTAATTTTATTCCCAAAAGGTAGCGTTTTCTTGTTTTTTTTTTTGTCAGCTTTACAGTCTTCTTTACGTGACTCTTTTGAAAAGTATAAAAAGACAGCAATCGGTCTCTCTCTCTTAATTAAGTATTGCGGCAAATGAAATAAGAGATCCCCGTAGAAGAATTAATCAGTTTACTTCTGTTTTGAACATAAATTGCATTTTCCTCCGGCTTATATGAAAGCTGTTTAGGAGTGTAACTTAATGGCAAAGCAAAACATCCGCCGGTTTTTTAGTTCCACAACAACGCTTAACTAAGAAGATAATGTGGAAGCGCATGCAAGCTTCCCGCCCCTCCTACGTCATTACTCATGCGCAACTAAGCGCATGAGATGTAAAATGCCCTTAGTTTCTTTTTGTTTTTGGTGTAAATTAGTGATGTAAATTTATGCTTGCATACATTTACACACATGACTGTAACTTTACGTGGGGTGGAGGGAGGGGATTATTTAAAAAAATGAATAGCTGCTGAAAATTGTATTGTTGTTTTAGGAAAATAAATAGAAAGACTTGAAAAAACTGTTAGAGTTTTAAAATGCATATATGCTTGGAATATCAGTCCGTTTTCCATGAAAAAATAAACAGTGCGTGTTCGAAGAAAGCAACCATCCGTCTCAGGTTTGAAGCCCTTAACATGTGCATCGTCACCCCCGAATCATCGCTTCTTGACTGGAACCTGTCCATTCGTCCAAACTTTGTGGTTGTAGTCGCGATCGTACGGAGCTGTTAGAATTAAATCTTTTTCGACTGTGGAGCCAAAGCTAAGTTGTTGACGTTAAAAGACAATTATATTTGTTCTAATTTGTTTTGCAAACAAACACTTTGCACTAGAGCGGGGATCGGCATAAAGCCGGTCTGGCAAACTGATCTCGATTAAGAAGCCGGTCATCTCCTAGTGATCTTTGATATTGAACCTTGTAGCAGCTTTGAGAATTACTTCTGATCCGACTTTTAGCAATCATCTGAGCTGTTCTTGGAACTACGTTATTGTCAATATAGGCGTGCAACGAGGTGAAAATAGGGAATAGTTTCAAAAATACAGGCTTTTCGCTGGTATGCATTCTGTTTATTTCGAGGATGCTTTAAGGGGAATTCTGGTGTTCTATCTTACTTTTATTTTACTTAGAGACCATTTATTTGTCAGTATTGAAAAGTTTGGTTCACATTTATG
>OX421456.1:33034026-33051526 GCA_949126865.1 Montipora capitata
ATTTACAATCACAAAATTTACAAACATATGTAAATTGCTACTTTTAAGTGACATTGTAAAATAAACGAGAGATTCTAAAATATCCAAACTATCATTCAGGTCTTAACCAATAAAAAAGTATATAGTTTTGCACAGCTTGATATGTATCTGTCATAAAGTGAAATAAAACTGCTGTAACTCGAAACTGGCCATTGCTTCTGAGGGAATTTCGTACCACAACCAAATGGTTAAACCCTGTGAAATCATCAACTTAGCCCGATTATTTTGAAGGCAGAATCCAGACAAGAGGCACTGTTGCGTTTGCGTTTGCACCAGTGTTTTTACGGGAAAAAAGAGAGACGAGGCTTTTTTAAAGAAATTAAAACGAAACTAATTAAGTTCTTGACGTTACAAATTTTCTCATTCAATATTTCTTTGTACACTTATTATTCCTCAGTGATTTTCTCTTCTGTTGCTTTGTAAATGCACGGTTACATGTACATATCCATCTTAGATCTCAGTGATAGTCAGGTTAGTGTTGAATCGATATTGGCGATGTTATAAGGGCGTAGTTACTAAAACCCGGAACGACCCACAATGATCCACAACGATCCACAACTACCCACAACGATCCACAATGATCCATAACGATCCCACAACGACCCACAACGACCCAAAACGACCCACAACGATCCACAAGGGTCCCACAACGACCCACAATGATCCACAACGGTCCCACAACGACCCACAATGATCCACAATGCTCCACAACAAAAGAAATCACCTAAGAAGACCAATAAGCCACTTCAGAAAATACCATAATACTCTTTGTCTGTCCTCCCAAATTGTGCATAAGCATTGTTTCCAGTTTTTCCAGGGACTTAACAATGGTCCCAAGAGAAAACAAAAACAATGCCTATGCAAAATTTGGGAGAACAAACAAAAAGTATTATGGTATTATCCCAAGTGGCCTATACCAAGTATTTCATGGCTTTAACCTCGTTCGTAGGGCCTCTGCACGGTCCAGGTTGAAAACGAGGAAGGATTGTGGACTGCACCCCATTCTGTTAATTACGTTAATGATTCAAGATATTGAAAATATCAAACAATTAAATTTTGAATTGTTTTAAAAATTGAAAAACAAAAGCAGATATAACGACCCACGTCACAACCACCCAGAATACCTTTGATAGTCCGGTCACACACTCACAAGGTTGTCAAAACAGGACACCTGGACTCATGATGCGGGGTGGCGCGGCTTTTTCCCTTACAAGTAACACTACATGGAGGATCCTATTTAACCTATTTTTGATTGAACAATGTCATGACCCTTTGCTTCAGGGATGAGGTCTATTAATCATTCACTTGGTAGTCGACCGTAGTTACTAAACGGCGCGTCGCGGAACGAATATACACGAAAATTACCTTAAGTGGCTTCAAGATGGATTTTTACGGAGAACAAAGCCGATGAAACTTTTCACGTGACTTATACTTAGCTTTATTTGGTGGCCAGCCGGGGAGACATCGATCGGACTTGAGAGATTATGCCTCGTGAAACGCTGCAATTTTTCATTTTTTGTCTTGTTTTTGACAACCTTATGAATGTGTTACCGGACTATCAAAGGTATTTTGGGTGTTTGATATTTTAAGTATTTTTAATCATTAACATAATTAACAGAATGGCTTCCAGTCCACAGCCCTTCCCCATTTTCCAGCTGGCCCGTGCAGAGGCCCTAGGAACGAGGATAAAGCCATGAAATACTTGGTATTGGTCTTCCAGGTGGCTTCTTTTGTTGTGGGTCGTTGTGGGATCGTTGTGGATCATTGTGGATCGTTGTGGATCGTTGTGGATCGTTGTGGATCATTGTGGGATCGTTGTGGGATCGTTGTGGATCGTTGTGGGTCGTTGTGGATCGTTGTGGATCGTTGTGGATCATTGTGGGCCGTTCCGGGTTTTAGTAACTGCGGTTATAAGGGGGTCAACCGAAGTGAAAAAAATGCATGCATTTAGAGAAAATTGTCCTTTTCAGTTATACCTCTACTAACTATGCCACAAAAGTTGATTAAACAGGGAGTAATCATATTTGCAGCTGCAGCGACACTGGAAAAAAAACAGTTGCGTTGTACTTTGAACCATCCCCAGCGTACAGTAAAATACCATGATCGTAACAATAAAAAAAATGGAACAATTCTACGTACCCGTTCACTGACAAGGTACTTAAATAGACTGCCACCATGGTCCTTAGTTGATGAATGAGAATAAGGAGAAAGAGTGAGATGGACTGCTACCGCAGTGCGCAGCCATTTATGGATGAATAAGAATCGATTTTTACCCGGGATATATATCTGCCAGATCTGCGCGTGGCTTAAAGAACGAGCAATATATTCTGGAGAGGTTGTTCTCAATTTCGAAGTTTTTGTTAATTCACATTAGGGTTTGGGTAGTTGTACGAAAAAGCATGGAGCGTGGTGGCAGAATTTTAATCAAATCCATTCCCAACGTCTCTCTTTCTTATCTTAAAGTGCGGTGGCAGAACTTTGACAAAACCCCGAAAGGTAAACCGGTACTTATTCAAGAAACGATGGCGATTTGTTTAAGGAGACACAACGATAGGTAATTCAATATACAAAATTTAAACATTAACAGTTCCATGCGAAATTTTAGCCCACGATACCTTTCTCGCTTTGTGTCCTTGATGTTGTCCAAAACGGCGGTAGCCTAAAATCCGTTCGGTAAACACTGAATTGAACTGCAAAGGACGGAATTAAAATCAAATTCTGCGATCATTCCATATGGACTTTTCCACAATCTGATCAAAATAAATTCTACGAAACATCCTGCTTACCTTATGGTGGTCCAAAAAAGCTATGCATCACTCTCTGATCCGGGCGAACTACTTGCTATAGGACTGCTGGAACAGCTAAGCAAGAGTACAATACAGCGTGCGCAATTTGATAGGGAATATTAAGGGTTGAAAACAGACGGTTGTCATCCAGCCGCACCCATTCGTGACGACAGGCAACATTGTGTACCCGATACACTAGAAAAAAACTGAGTGGAGTGGGGCGTTGGAATTATATTTAAACAAGAAGAGTCTTTGTTTGATTGGTAAAATTTTTTTTCCTGACAATTTTCCTCTGCCGTAAATCTTAGGAAACCGCCTCCCCCCGCAAGATTAGAATGAAACCCTCACAGCCTTCCCTGCTAGCAGAGGTCTCTCACGGCGAGGCAAAATGAGAGGCGCCCGCCTCTTTGAAGGAGATCATTGCGTGACGAGATCTTGATAAAAGCCAGAAACTAAAAGGAAATTTTCTATCATTCCTCTGTCCAATTAATTCCCGGGGTAGTCATTCGATAACATCGATAATCGATAACATTCGATAACAATCGATAAAAATCGATCAATTTTTTCGAAATTCGATAAAAATCGATAAAAGAGTTGGGTGTGAGTAATCGATAATTATCGATTTTTAAGTTAGGGCTATCGATTTTATCGATAAATATCGAATTTATTGAAACTGAATTATCGTACCAATTCTCGAAACGGAAACACCAAAAGATATTAAAGAGCTCGCAGAGACACTTATAACAACTTCCCTGTTCGTTAAACAATAAAAATTGCTTCATCTCTTCAACAAACTTTTATTAATACTCAGCGTGTGTTTTATTTGAAATCCGCTATAGATCCCTGGTTGATTATCCCACTGTTCATTTATTTGCTGATGTAACACAATCGCACGCTCGTTGCTCTTCCCGGGTGCTCTTTGACCCAGTCTTAAAAGGGAAAGATTTTCTTGATTTTTTGAGTAAAGTCAAAGATATGAAGAAATTATTTAGACGCCCCGGGCGAGGCTCGTACTCGTAATATAAATGTTACATAAAAAGCAATAGCCTATAACAGAGACCAAAAACCAACGATAATAATATTTATTGTCATCGCATACATGTGTTTTTACATGTAATACTACGTGAACACGAACAAAACTGTAACATTATGCTTCATCGACTTTCAAATACTTCGTCTGAACCAACTAAGTTTCAATGTTCTGAACAGTTTCCACAAGCGAAACTCTTGCAGCTGCAAGAATCATTTCAATTAACAGTCTTAAAATTGTTCTATAAATCAGTAAAACAATGTTAATGATGAACTCAGCAACAAAATAATATAAAAAGTAAAGTGACAAAAAAAAAAAATGCTGAATTATTGAAAGGAACTGATGATTTGAAAACTCGGAAAACATCTGAATAAGCGAGTATATGATAGACATCAGGGCCCGGTTGTTCAAAAGCCGATTAACGCTAATCCCAGATTAAAAATTAACCAAGGAGTTTATTACTCCACTACTAAATGCTGTTCAACATTGATATTTGGCAAAACTTTACATTAGAAGAAGTCAATCTTGAAAAACAAAAATAAGCGAAACAACCTTTCACCAAAAAGTTGAAAACATGAAACAAAAGTTTACGCTAATCCTGGATTAAGCTAATCGGCTTTTGAACAACCGGGCCCAGGATAATAAACAGAACACGGCGTTTTTCGGTTGGGTCATGGAACAGTAAATAAAGACAAGGCTGTACATATCTTTTGTTGTGGAGTGTAGCTCTGGTCACTGAAGCTCCCGTTTAATTTTATTGTTGTAGACGACGTACCGAACTGGCCACGACTTCCATTTGCTTCTAGCTGGCCAGCGCGGGCCTGTTTTACCTTTTCCACAAGCTGAGCCTTTGTCGAACTATTCCTCATACTTATGCCTATTTCCTTCAAAACTTCCTTTAACAGCACAACGCTCATCTCCTCTGGAGGTCCTTCTTTTCTTTTTCGCAAACTTGCTTCCTTGTCTTTTACCGCCTCTTCCTTTCTTTTTTTTTCTGCGTGAAGTTGTGGTAGCATGCTTCTAATCTTTGCCATATCATTCGTATTGACCTCTAGCCCCTGCTCGCGGTCAATGACACGAAGTTGAATGAGCAGCGCTTTCATTGGGCAGAATATGAAACGGTTTTTGAGTTGCAAACTCCAGGTGTCTGATTTAACATCTATCGCGGCTACGTTAACACCACACGTCTCAACATTACTCCTTGGATCGTTCTTTT
Organism: Montipora capitata; assembly: GCA_949126865.1. NCBI lineage: Eukaryota > Metazoa > Cnidaria > Anthozoa > Scleractinia > Acroporidae > Montipora > Montipora capitata. The sequence continues at coordinate 33,039,098 of OX421456.1, forward strand.
TCCATTGCAGAATGGGGTATGCGCTCTTGGTAGTAGGACTGCAATGCATTCGAACTACCTTTCCTATAACAAGACCTTGATCGCCCATCCAGAACGCGGCATATGAGTTGCAATGCATGTCTTCCTGATTTGGTGATGCTGCAATTTTATCAATGTTGTCATAATAATTAACCTTAGAGAGCGCCATCCACCGGGCATTTCTTGAAGTGGATGGCATGTAGACTTTCCCTTGCTGAACAGACAAAAACTCAGAAATATGGAAATAGGTTCCATTGTACTCTATGTAGCTAGGGTTAGTTACTGGGTTGCCGTATACGGCAATCCCAGTCGAAAAATGGGTAGAATGTCTCCGTTTTTTCTTTTTTTAATTTTTTCCGTGTCGGTAAAAGTCTTGCCTGTCACTCCCCTGCTAAGTGGTGTCTTTGTACATAGAGCCCTGCTGCGCGTATTTTCTTAGGATCGAGAGGGTAGTGGGAAATGCGTAGATTTCTCTGGTGGACACATTATAACGATTAACTTAACCGCCAATGGCGTCGAAAGTCATGTAGCGCGAATGGCGTTTTAGTGGATCTTTGAACAAAATATACCCTTATGAAGCTCAATAATGGCAAATCAATTGTATACTGAACAAGACAGGCGACAACATCGACAACAATCTGTCGCCCGTCGAGCCGTCTTTTACCAAGTGTGCTGTTATGTAGAACACTGAAGATTCGCAGGGCAGCGATAATAGTGAATTCAAAGACTAGACCAGGTGGATTGAATGGAATTTCAAGCGTTAAAATCGCTGAAAAGGTAAGATTATTGTCGAAGCGATGCCGCAATTGCGTGTCTTCACCACATGTTACTTTGATCTCACATCATTGTGTTTTCCGTCAAAATATTGGCTTGTTTTCGCTTTCGCTCGAACATATTTACCTTTATTTCATGTCCAGTGAATAGTGTTATCCTGTGGGATGAATTTTCCGTCGAAAAATCGGTTATTTGGGCGGTCAGTGTAAAACGCAGACTGCAGACTGCAGACTGCAGACCGGAGGTAAAATGCAGACTGAGGGTAAAATAAATAATAATAATAATAATAGCTGTGGTCACACTACGCACTTTTGCCATAGGTAAACTTGACTTGTTGACAGTTTTACCTAGGGAAACTTAAATTTAGAAGTGTGACCGATTTTTCCCCAGGTAAATTACGTAGGGAAAATTTTTTCCATCGAAGCTTGAATATGTCAAGAGAACAATAGAATTCCCCTTGACAGTTACCCTACATGTTTTGAAGGGGTAAACTGAAATCCCGAGGTAGTTAGCCAATAGATGCTCGTCGGCAAACGCGCTGATGATAGATTTTATTTAATCGTGTCACGTTTTACTTGAAACACATCAAAGTGCAATTTCTTTGTCGCTTTTGTCGCATGTGTGCCTGTATCAAAGGAAGAAGATGGCCTGGTTCAGATCGAACGTGTAAGTATAAATTATTTGCAATCAGTACACGTTTCATTTGGCTGGATTTAGGCAACATTTTACCTTTTTTTACCTTTATTAATCCGGCAGTTTATAACAAGTGCCAGAAGTTCCAATTCTGATGGAGAAGAAGCAGATGATGACAAAGCCACGCAAGCAAAAACCCGAGAGAATCCGCCGAAAAAAGCAGTAAGGCACAAAGCAGAAAAGAAACGAGAAGAAACCGGTCCAAATCGAAGAAAAATGGAAAAGCGAAAAAACCCTTGTAAACCTAGATGTGATTTTCTTCAGTGTGACCTTTTTACCTGGGGAAAATGAAACCCGAGATAAACTTACCTCGGGTGTACTCAGGTAGTTTCCCTAGGTAAAACGATGTTCCCTTGGGCAAAAGTGCGTAGTGTGACCTCAACTAATAAAACGAGTCATAAGGATAAAATAAAGATTGTTTGAAAGATAATCCTGTTTTACATCTGTCAACTCACATTATCATGACTGCAGGTCGCTGCACCTTTTGGGGATGCGATCGTACGCGTTGAAATCATCTGTGCTTTGTTTTTGCGCTTCCAGATGCATTGCAATGTTCCAAATGATTTGTCACACCGGTACATCGAGGGAAATCGATCGAAAAACCAACAATTATTACTTCGAATACCTGAATAATCTCGGTTGTCTTTTTTCGGTGCAACGAAATGCACAAAGAATTTCATGTATTCCGAGCAATTAGGACGCGGGGATTTCATTGGTTAAGCTATGCGTGATAACCCCTAGGGAGAGGTTATAATTGAAAATTACATCTTCCAGATGCAAAACAAACGAACTTGTGAACTAAAGGATAAACATAACGTACACGAAAGCGAATGAAAGGATCCTAATAAGAAATTTTTACACCTCAGTCTTACTGGCTTAAGCCGACTGAATTGAAACGTTAAATGGTTGCAAAATCCACGTTATCTCTGTCTTTGTTAATTGGTATTGTAGCCATGCGTATCAAAATAAATTGAGTTATTGGGTAATTACTCGATTACTTTGTTCAGTGCAGCAAAATGGACAGTTGAATTACGGGGTGGTGACTTCTTTGCCTAAAAGCAACTCACTTAACGAAACTGTCCTTTTTCCAACAACAACAAGGATTCAAACAGCTTCGATTCTTACAGAGTTCGATGAAAATCCGGATTTAAAACATGCGGTGGGGCAACCAAAGCGATGGGAGCTGTGTTGGAGTTTCAGTGTGAAAGTACAAACGGCTACTAACACTCTTATAACTCTTTTTTCATTATTATCTTATTAACCCGCAGTCTGCAGTCTGCATTTTACCCTCAGCCTGCAGTCTGCGTTTTACACTGACCGGTTATTTGGGTGGTTTTTGGCAACAGAGGTTAATTATTCGTAATGCGATCGCTTCCGTTGCCGTTATCATTGGGTCGCAAATTTGACACTTTTATCGCATTATCACATTACGCATTGAATCCACGTTATCTATTACAGTCCGACCTCTATTAAGCGGCCACCTATTAAGCGGCCACCCTCCATTAAGCGGCCACTTTCCCAAGTCCCGATTTATTTGTCAGTAAATTGCTGTAATTAAGACCTCTATTCAACGGCCACCTCCATTAAGAGGCCGCGGCCACCTTTTTGCTGTCGCAAGTGTATTATTTATGTGGTTTTTTGCCTCCATTAAGCGGCCAGCAAATTATCTTTCCTAGCGAAATGTTGACAAATGATACAAAATGATTACTGATAACAACAAGAAAACAAGAACCGTGATTTAATCTCTACTATAACAAGTCACAAGCGGCGTACACGTGCAAACTTGTCACATCCGGCACTATACAAGCAACGATTCAGTACGTACTATCAATAGATTGAGCTGACCCACTGTTTTGTTACAACCAAAATCTCTGCAGGAAAACCTCATTACTACTGTACTGGAAATCTAGAAGAAGGGTGGCCGCTTAATAGAGGTCGGATTGTATTCCTAAAAATCTAAAAATATTCGTGCCTCATCAGTTTTTGGTCGAATTTATGTCCAAGAAAGCAGATAAATTGCAGAAAATTTTAGTTTTGCATCCAAAAATTCGTAATCAACGCTAAAATGACCAAATTTTGCCTGGAAAACATATTTTACTGTTATTTTTCTTAAATTTTTTCGTTCAACTTTCGCTTTTATAAAATGTTTCAGTTGTCTGTAAATAAGTTATATGCTGTTGGAAAGCTTATTTTCTTAGCTTTAAAATGATGTATTTTTTCCCCCTAACTTTAAATATTTGTTGAGAAAAAAAAACATTTTTTGGCGATGGCTGATTTACCGCGGTTTTCTCGCGGTTGGGAAAGTAGGAAAAAGAGCTAATTAGGCCGGTAGCCAGGTTTTTAACCTCAGAAAAGGATCTGTTTCATCGTAGGAACGTGTAAGAACCTGTGAGCCAAAGGGCCTCTGCTGGTATGACTTCTGGGTGACCCCTTAATAACTTCTTACTAACCGAGCGCGAGGGCCGTACTGCCAGGGAAATATTGGCTCGAGGTCGTGGCAGTATGGACCGAGCGCAGCGAGGTCCGTACAAAAACGACCTAGGGCCAATATTCCCCAGTACGGCTCGAGCTAGCTCGGTTAGTAAGTAGTTTATTATATGGTTTTTGAATTACCTTTTGCTTTGTTTTTGCAAGCCCGTAATCGGCCCGTGGGCCAGTCACAATTAGCCAATCAGAGCGCGCGTTATATCGGCTACAAACCCCAACTTGAAAAAAATTGCCTGGAACGCTGCACGTACCACAGGCAACCCAGTTTACCCTCACGGAGGATCTAGTTGTTCTTAAGTCTTGTCCACTGTTGTTGTTACCAGATAACACTCTGGCTCTTTTGCTATTGGTTGGCGAATCAGTCTCTAGCATATTTTTATCACATTTACTGGTAACCACCTTGTTTTCAGAGGAGTAATATGTGGTGGGATGGTCCTTGCAATAATAAGTATATGATTCTTTTTCTTGTTGCGTCGTGAATTTGAGTCCTAGACACACTTGGTGGAACCACTTTTTGCATCCAGGAAATCTCTTGATCTCTTGTACAGTGTTCGTCAACAAATCATTTCATTGCCGCCTTTGAAATCTACATTTAAAGAGTCACAATCAAACGCTCCCTCAACGGAAACAGGTTAATTTTTATCGATTCAATAGCGATCGATGAATCCGATAAAATCGATAAAATTAACACTTCGTCGGCGTGTGAGTATCGATTTTTATCGATTGACCGATAAAATCGATATCGTTTAAAATCAATTAATCGATTTTTATCGAATTATCGAATGATTTTCGGATATCAAGTTCTATCGAATGACTACCCCGGGAATTAATTACATGCTTGAGCTAAAAGAACTCTACGCCAGTGGACAAAGTGAACAATGTCTTAGCCAGGAAAAGAATCTGAGCTTTTTTTAGCCAGCCAGGAAAAACGTTTTTCATGTCTCAGTGAGCCAGAAGCGGTTTGTGTCAAAGACCAGCCATCTCACTCTTGAGATTTTTTTTCAGCCAGCCAGCTCGAAAACAGCCTGCAGAGCGGCTTTTTTGTGGAGCGGTTTCGTTGGGTACTCCTGAAATGGTTCGTGCTGTTGTTGTAATAATTAACAGTCGGCTCGGTAGGGTACGTTTGTAAATATTTACGGCTAGCAAATGTACCAGAATGTTTGTACTGTAGGTGAAAAGTAAAGTGTTCTACATTCAATTTAACAAACGTGTCAATTCATTTAAGGATGACCTACTTAAAGGTCTTTATAAAGTAGAGGCATAGTCAGAAAGTGACTAAGTTGGCATAGCGAAAATGACATTTGCTCAAAAGTGACTAAGATGGGGTCTATGATTGGCCACACAATAGACTATAATGGGGTAGGGCTTTGGAGAGGCCTGCTAAAATTAAGTAAGAGAGGACGTTTTTCGTGTTTCCATAGCCTCATCTAAACACGAGGGGTAGTTGGAAGAATTTGATACAGTTATGCAAACCCAAGATTTGCATAACTGTCGCGAATTCTCAAACTCCCCCGAGTGTTTAGATGAAGCTATGGAAACACGGAAAAAAGTCCTCTATTGCTTTTATAAAATATTTCTCAAAGATGATTCAACAAATGAAGGAAAATGCTGTTTTTTTTACTTCTTGATTGAAACAGATTTTCTTGACACACGCTCACATTTCCTACCAACCAATCAAAACGCGCACCTGACAATACAGCTGAAGTGATTAATATAACAGCTAATATTTTAACAGGTCGTGAAGCGTAACACGGAAATTTCACGAAAATAGGTTCCCTTTTAATGCGTAGATTTCTCTGGTGGACACAGTAGAATCATTAACTTAGCCTGCAATGGCGTCGAAAGTCATGTAACGCGAATGGCGTTTTAGTGAATCCTTAAACAAAATATACCCTTATGGAGCTCAATAATGGAAAGTCAGTTGGATAAACTAGGAAGGCGGTGAAATACAAACACCTGGAATCTTAAAAGCAACGAGTAATCAGGAGTACCCAACGAAACCGCTCCACAAAAAAGCCGCTCTGCAGGCTGTTTTCGAGCTGGCTGGCTGAAAAAAAATTTCAAGAGTGAGCTGGCTGGTCTTTGACACAAACCGCTTCTGGCTCACTGAGACATGAAAAACGTTTTTCCTGGCTGGCTATATAAAGCTCAGATTCTTTTCCTGGCTAAGACATTGTTCACTTTGTCCACTGGCGTAAAGTTCTTTTAGCTCAAGCATGTAATTAATTGGACAGAGGAACGATAGAAAATTTCCTTTTAGTTTCTGGCTTATATCAATCAAGATTTCGTCACGCAATGATCTCCTTCAAAGAGGCGGGCGCTTCTCATTTTTGCCTCGCCGTGAGAGACCTCTGCTAGCAGGGAAGCAGGATGTTTCGTAGTATTTATTTTGATCAGATTGTGGAAAAGTCCTTATGGAATGATCACAGAATTTGATTTTAATTCCGTCCTTTGCAATTCAATTCAGTGTTTACCGAAAGGATTTTAGGCTACCGCCGTTTTGGACAATATCAAGGACAAAACGAGAAAGGTAACGTGGGCTAAAATTTCGCATGGAACTGTTAATGTTTAAATTTTGTATTTTTGTATATTGAATTACCTATCGTTGTGTCTCCTTAAATCGCCATCGTTTCTTGAATAAGTACCGGTTTACCTTTCGGGGTTTTGTCAAAGTTCTGCCACCGGCACTTTAAGACAAGAAAGAGAGACGGGAATGGAGTTGATTAAAATTCTGCTACCACGCTCCATGGTTTTTCGTACAACTACCCAAACCCTAATGTGAATTAACAAAAACTTCGAAATTGAGAACAACCTCTCCAGAATATATTGCTCGTTCTTTAAGCCACGCGCAGATCTGGAAGATAGATATCCCGGGTAAAAAATCGATTCTTATTCATCCATAAATGGCTGCGCACCGCAGTAGTAGTCCATCTCACTCTTTCTCCTTATTCTCATTCATCAACTAAGGACCATGGTGGCAGTTTATTTAAGTACCTTGTCAGTGAACGGGTAAGTAGAATTGTTCCATTTTTTTTATTGTTACGATCATGGTATTTGAGTAATGGACTTCGACAACAATCTGTCGCCCGTCTAGCCGAAATCAAAGTGAGCTGCATTTCTAATAGTTTACCAAGTGTGCTGTTATGTAGAACACTGAAACCAAATGGAAAATTCTCTGGTAACTTATGGGTTCAACAAAGACAGAGAACGAATCGAACACCTTACGTGGATCTGTGATCAACTCTGCATAGTCTTCAGGTAAAGAAAATAATTGGAAATGTGACAGCCAAGAATTATTTGAAAGAAAGCTTGTCGTCTATTTTGTGCTTCATTATTCAAGGAAAAGGTTCTTCATGGAAACGGTTTGATCCTGAAATTTAGTTTGTTGCAATATTGCGCATATTTGACACGATTTAGTTTCTTCTCTTCACGCACGTAATGAAATAGAAGGGGTTTTTGCCTCCAATAGCAAATATGTTGTTTGCTTCAAAAAATTGTTCGCTGGAAAAGGTGTCCTTTATGAATTCATCATGTTTTATGATATGCGAGCTTAACTGGATAGTTTTTATGTTATTCAAGGAAAAGGTTCTTCAGGAAACCTGAAGTACATGGTAATTCGACACGATTGAGTTTCGTGTCTTCACGCACGCAATGAAATAGGAAGAGGTTTTCGCCTCTAAGAGCAAATATGTTGTTTGTTTCAATAAATTTTTCGCTGGAAAAGGATTCTGTGGTATTTTCTGCCTTTGTGAATTATAATATCATGTCGTGTATTGAATTCTCGAGCTTAAGGTTGAAATGTGACATGGGAGAATTTTTTTAGTATTGCTCTGTAAGCAGGAAGGGTTCACAGGCCTGTTGGAAGCGTGCTTGAGTTTCAACAAAATGAGCCCCAAAATCAGTGGAAAATTGTGACGCCGATGAATAATAAAGTAGCTGCTATTTCCAAAATGATGGAATTACCTGGTGATAAATAACGTCGTACGCATCTTGGAGAGTAAATTTTGACTTTGCATAAACAAATGGTCATTACGTCAAGAGTTGGGCGATTGTGATTTTTGTTTTGACTTCGCTCATTTTATTGTCAAACTTTATAACACTTGACAGAAAAAGAAACTTACAAAACCCCGGTATCTTGCCATCATTTGACACAGATGCTTCACTGTTTGGCGAGTAAACATGCCGCGGTAACTTAATCACGGCGACCGCTGAATTCCGGCCATGTCACTTTCGATTTTGCGATTTATTTGAACTTAGCAAAAGTCTCCCAAAATGTTTGTCGCTGATCGTAATTTTTTATATTCTATATTCAGGGTTCAAAATTAATGTTGTTTTCATGTCGTAAATATTTTATTCTCGATCGACCGTCGCGGAAACTTCCTTCTGCTCTCTTTTATTTGTTATTCTTCAGAGACTGGAATGCTGTGGATCAATACCACACAATTCAGTGTCTTCTGATAAACTGTAACACGTACCACAGGCAACCCAGTGTATGCTTAACAATTAGTTCATCGGTCAGTGTAAAACGCAGACTGAAGACTGCAGACCGGGGGTAAAATGCAGACTGAAGGTAAAATGAAGACTGCAGACTGCAGACCAGGGATAAAATGCAGACTGAGGGTAAAATGAATATTTATAATAAAAAACGAGTCATAAGCATAAAATAAAGAGTGTTTGAAACACAATCCTGTTTTACATCTGTCAACAACTCACATTATCATGACTGCAGGTCATGGAAAATGCGATCGTTAAATGTTTTTGCGCTTCCAGATGCATTGAAATGGTCAAAGTTATTTCTCACACCAGTACATCGAGGGATATCGATCGATAAACCAACAATTATTATTAGGAATAACTGAAAGGTATCCGAGCTATAGGTTGTTCACCATTTGCCACAAAAATCCGGCAATTTCGGTTGGAATGTAAATGGTAAGCCTATTTTGGTCTTGAAAAACGAAAAATTTCCGGAGAAAATGGGATTTCTTGAAAGGTAGTCTAAAATTCCCAAACGGAATTTCCAATCGGAAAACGTGTTTACATTTGCATACTCCAATGATTTTGCGTTCCTCCAGACTCTCTCGGTAACCTTGAACGGATTTTGTAAAAAGTACACGCCGTTTCCAACTTAATTTCCCATTCGGGAGTTTTTGCTTACCATTTGAACAAACCTAGCACCAACCGGTTTCTGCTTGTAAATGGTAAACGACCGCACTTTCGGTGCAACGAAATGCACAAAGAATTTCATGTATTCCGAGCAATTAGGACACGGAAATTTCATTGAATTTGATTACGTGAAAATTCTAGCAATATTATAAATTACGATTAAATCTCGTCTCAGATCGGTCAAAAACTGAAGGGTGAACTCTTTTTCCAACGCGTATAAAATGTCACTCGTGTTAAAACAATATTTTCTCGAGGTGTTAGTTTGCTGACGTCATTAGCGTGCTCAATAGCACGCTCGCGCGATTCAATTTATGTTATAACTGTACATGATGATGACATGTACACAGTCAGCGTGGTGAAGTGTCACTACTCTCTACTAGCCAATCATCAGCGCTGTTATATCGAAAAAACTCATTAATATAATTTATGCATTAGGTTCGGCACACTCAATTGTTATAATTTAATCAAACAACTTTTTGTTCTGATTGGCTCGTTTAATCATTCTGTCAAATTTGATAGGCATTTCATTCTGTCAGGTGTATTCTTAATGTAAGGCGCGGTTATCAACTGAGCTATTCCGTTGTTAAGGAGCTCGATCGGAGAACTGCGAGACTAATCACGGTTTCAAGATGAAAACCCTGTTTTCCTTGGCTTTTTTGCTCTGCATCTCAGCTGGTGAGGTTGTTTTCACTTATAACCATCGATTTGGTACCGTACTGATTCCGAACAAAGGTTTACAGAGTTTACATCAGGGTTGAATTAGTCCCACCCAATTCACACTTCTTCTAAACTTCCCACACCATGGTTTGTTCAAAATTATCTAATCTGGCGCCTTCCTCTTGTCATTTTGTGTTTTAGGAATGTGGGTTGTTCAAACTAGCATTCAGGTTAGAATGGTCAAGTGGTCAAATTGATTGAACGAATGAACTAGAAACAACTTAAGACTCGAGGGGCAAATGGATATCCATACTCACATTTCCCCGTAGGTGGTAAAACATTGGTTCTTATTTGAACAATGTTTAAAACTGACTGAAGATAAACCTCTTTGGCCTCTACTTTTGTTATTATCGAACAAATGAGTAACTTCGAAGACGAACTAAACTGGATAGTTCGTCCAGACGCATTATGCGTCTAGTGCCCGTCTTTACACTAGACGAATTTATTTATAATAGACTGACGCAGAAAAAATGTTTAACATGAGAGAAGCAAATGGATAAAATGAGAGTAGCGTAATTCGTCTGGACGGATTTTACGTCTCTAGTATAAAAACGGCCAATAGGAAACAAAACTAATTGGGAATTAGGAAGGAAACTTCATTGCGCTTGATTCTCTGAAGTCCCACCTTGGAGCTTAATTAATTGTTGAACGCCCTGCCATTTACTTGTTCTTCAAAGAATGCCGCAAAATGCTAACAACGCTTGACTACTTGACATCAAGCCGATCTCGTTTAATACAATGACTTACGAACAAAAACTTACACTGAAACCGACCTCATAATTTGGCTGCAAGACAGTACTCCTTTTCTTTTTCCCTGTAATACGGAGGACGAAAAAACACGCATTTCAGAGAGTAAAAAAATAAAGGTTACCACAGTATGGTATCCAAAGAAACAGGAAGTCCATATATCTTGATCCAGTGTAATTTAATTTAAATAATTGTGACTTTTTACACATTATTTTGTGCAGCCTTTGCAATCAAGTGCAAAATCTGTGTCAACTCGAACAGCATGGCCGATTGCATTGCAACTGAACGATCAGTGGACTGTGCTTCGGTCGCATATCGGATTGGCTTTAATGCAGATCGCTGTGTGAAAATGTCAGTGGATTATAACGATCATGGCATTCAGTTTAAATCCTTTGCCAAAACCTGTTATACACAAGAATTATGCGAACAGGGTGATCGTTCGTTTCAAGAGTGTCGCAAGACCACCAGCTCGACATGTGAACTAGATTGCTGTTCCGGCGACTACTGCAACAGTGGTACCGCGCCAATTACTAAGCATCTTGTGATCGCCGCTTGCGCTCTGATGTCCCTGTTCCGTCACTAAGCAGAGCTTCCGTGGGCAGCAGTTTACAATTCATCCCATGTTTTGGTATTTTGTAACTATCTAGTCATTTAGATGAAAAAAAGTGCAAACAGATAAATTTTTCGGATTTGTATCTCTTCAGGATGCATTAAAACAGTGAAGTTTTTGGCCGTAATAGTCAGTCATGATTTCGAGTCTAATTTTTGTATGTCTTGAGGCCACGCTCGAACACTAGGGAGCTTTAACAACGACAACGCCTTCGGCAACGAGAACGTCACAAATTTGCATATTTAGTGGGCAAAAACAAGAGCTTTGCACGCCCTGCAAGTGCGTTTTTAATTTTTGTCCATTTCTTTGACATCGTTGGCAAATAGCCGAATGTGAGGCTTTATGGAGGACGTCAGCACTAGCAAATAAATTTTCATTTTCTCCCATAAATTAAGCGTGACTCATATCGGTTTCATTCTTGAGGGACTGCCACTCCATTGTCATGTTTAAAAGCTTGGAGTGGTCGTGAAGTGATTACAATGGCGCGAATTTATATTTTGAGATGACGTTCTCGTTGCCGATCCCGTTATTGACGGTCCACAGTCCAGAGTCCAGAAGTGTGTCCAGTCCAGCTTTCATGATATGCCATAATAGAGAGCGCTTTCATTGAATGAGCGGACAGAACGAATAGCGAATAACGTGTACAAGTATTCCCCCTTGTTCACAAAGGGGGCTTCCGACAGGCTCATATATCATGTTAACAAGGACGTGATATTATCCTGATCGTCTTTCCTCTTCATTAACCCCTTTAAGGGGTTTAAAGCCTTTCACTTTCTGCGCAATTACCATTCGGTACGCGGCTAAATCTGTAGAGGCCTTAATTAACGACTTTCAACAAAGCAACTGCTTGCAGTCAACTTTCGGTTTGAATTAAAGAGCTTTGGGTGAACTTTATACAAAAACGGAATTGAAAATAGGGAGCTTAAGCGTGCACGTTTTTGAGAGGCGGACGGAAACCGGAAGAGAGCATTTGGCGTTCCAGGACGGTGGTGTCTCCCACATTTTTATACTAATTATCTCTAATGGAGAAAAGATACTTGGCAATGTAAATGTGGTTGTGTGAAGACGAGTTAAAAGAGAAAACAGCTCACTTCCAGTTGCCGTCCGCGTCTTAAAAACGAGCGTGCTTAAGCTCCCTAATATGTCTGCAGTTGACGCAAGGCGCTGCCAAGAAGCAACATTGTCAACTTTCCGCTTTGCGTACACATACCATCACGGAA
>OX421456.1:33056526-33076526 GCA_949126865.1 Montipora capitata
TTGATATTTCCTGTTCTTTCTTCTTAGTCCAAGCGAAGAGAGAAGGGACTGCTGTTGACTTCAATAGCCGCCGCTGTCCAGCCAACGAACGTCTATAATCAGTTTTCTCAAAATGCTCTGAACAAACAGCAGTATGCTTTTTAATCTGACAAGATGTCAAAAGAAAAGCAGCCGTAGCGATAGTGAATATAGGCCTGCATTCACTATATCAAGATCAATTTCACTTAAACTAGTTCATCAATGAAATCCAATAACAACGCGCTAACAAATAGGATTATAAGAAAATATGCTTTAGCTTTATCTTAAGTTTAAATCAAGCTATAAACACAAACAGAATTCGAACGAGAGGCCAGACAGTTAGAACTAACTTCAAAATTCGGTCCTGGATCTCTTCGTATTCTTGCAATCCACTCCGCCCTCCTTTTGGCCTCTTTTGGGAAAGCATGGAAGGATATCTCTTTGTTGTATCTTGAATCATTCGTACACAACGGCACACAACAGTGTGTGGCAGCCATCTTGAATGTTTGCGCGGTTAGCCTCGCTTTCAATCAAACATGGCGGACGCATGAGAAGAGAGAATTGTTATTATAATTTACTGAAACAACCTTTTGTTCTGATTGGTTCTGTAAATCATTCTGTCAAATTTGAGAGGCATTTTATTGACAGCTGTCAGGTGTGTTCTTAATCTAAGGTGCGGTTATCAACTGAGCTATTCCGTTGGAGCCTGCCTAAGGAACTTGATCGGAGAACTGCACGACTAACAGTTTCAAGATGAAAAGCCTGTTTTCCCTGGTTTTTTTGCTCTGCATCTCAGTTGGTGAGGTTGTTTTTGCTTATAACCATCGATTTAGTACCGTACTGATTTTAAACAAAGGTTTACAGAGTTTTCATCAGGGTTGAATTAGTCCCACCCAATTCACACTTCTTCTAAACTTCCCACACCATGATTTGTTCAAAATTATCTAATCCGGCGCCTTCCTCTTGTTATTTTGTGTTTTATTTTGTGTTTTAGTCTTCTACTGAAGACTTATCTTTTCACAAATTTTCAGTGTGATAGGGTTTTTCCTCTTGTGATAAAGCAAAGTTGAATTCCTAATCTTTTGCGTGACACGATTATTAAAAGTGCGGTCGAGAATGCCATCACGTAGGTTAAAAAAGTGACTTATCCGCTGAGATTTTGCAATCTGAACAGTCCTTGTATGAGAATAAGTACTCATATAGATGTTTATGAGCCCTCAGAGGACGACTACTGGCTTTTTATAGCAAAACTCGATGGCATATGTTTTCCCTAGCATTCAGGTTAGAGAAGTGGTCAAATTGTTTGAAGGAATGAACTACAAACAACTTAAGACTCGGAGGCTGGTTTATAACATTTACTTGAAACTGCGTTGTCATTTTTTATGTTACAAATGGATAGTCATACTCGCATTTCCCCGTAGGTGGTAAAACATTGGTTCTTATTAGAATAATGTTTCAAAACTGACTGAAGATAAACCTCTTTGGCCTCTAGTTTTGTTATTATCGAACAAATGAGTAACTGTTGAATACCCCGTCATCTTAAATATAAAACAATATAGTTGTACGTAACTAGAACGTTTGCAACACTTTTGTCTCTTCATCAACCGAGACTGCACGAAATCTTTACTCAGACATTGCACTAGTTAACAGGAATGATCTCGAAACAATTTTAACTCGAGAGCTTGTACACAACGTTTACTTTAAAACAATTGATTCCCCGGCAATCTCAATCTGAACATATAGTGTTGTGAAACATGCTTGCATAATTAGGTGATAGATAAAAATAAATAGTGATTGATTGTAGCAAAGAATAACCAGCAAATTGGGAAGAATCGGGTGGGAATATCCGGTACGACGGTGGGTGAATGCGTTATCAGTTCGTGTCATGAATACAGGGTGTGACAGACATTTAATTGCTAGTCTCGGGTTAAAGTACAATGGACTTGTTATGTGCAAGATAATCCCTTGGGAAATCTCGGATATACGCAAAAGGGGTGTGTACTTCCGGAAAAGGTAGATATATATTCTTGGCTTTCACGTGACGTCATCAAAACTAAAAAATAAGGAATTATCAATCCTTTTGAGCTTTTAGTTTAGTTAGTTATTAGAACAGCTGAAGACTTATCTTTTCACAAATTTTCAGTTTGATAGGGGTTTTCCTCTTGTGATAAAGCAAGGTTGAATTCCTAAGCTTTTGCGTGACACGATTATTAAAAGTGCGGTCGAGAATGCTATCACGTAGGTTAAAAAAGTGACTTATCCGCTGAGATTTTGCAATCTGAACAGTCCTTGTATGAGAATAAGTACTCATATAGATGTTTATGAGCCCTCAGAAGACGAATACTGGCTTTTTATAGCAAAACTCGATTGCATATGTTTTCCTTAGCTTTTGGCCGCCATATTTGTGCCCCTGAGAGGGACACAAACATGGCGTCTCACAGATATGGCGTCGCACAGATATGAAGATTTGCGAGACTGTTTGAATATTCATCTTCTTTTATTTCTTTGATTCTTGACTTAAGTTGTTGAATGGTTTGGATGACGGTGTGACAGTGAAAACCGGCAATAGAACAATACTGTAATTGTAGAGCAGACTGCGAGATTGAAAGATTGTAAAAGATCGAGAGATTGTACATTGGACCGTAAATAAAAGAACATGGAGAAATACAGTCCTCAGTTTTGTTGAACCAGCGGACCGGGGAGATTTTCCTTGAGATTTCCGCAAAAGATAAATTTTATACTAGAGACGCATAATTCGTCTGGAACGAACTTGGGCAAAGCTTTTTTCTGCGTCTATTTACTTCGTCTAGTATAAAGAAGGGCACAAGACGCATTATGCGTCTGGACGGAGTATCCACTTCCTGGAAGACGCATTATGCGTCTTGTGCCCGTCTGTATACTAGACGAATTTAGCAGACGCAGAACAAATGTTTGCTCGAGTTCGGCCCAGACGAATTATGCGTCTCACAGAGTTTGTCCCGTCTTTACACTAGCTGGATAACATGAGAGAACCATAATTCGTCTGGACGGATTTTGCGTCTCTAGTATAAAAACGGCCAATAGAATTCAAACCTAATTGGGAAAGTACCACAAGGAAGGAAACATCATTGCGCTTGATTCTCTGAAGTCCCACCTTGGGGCATAATTGATCCAGTGTAATTGACTTTTAAATAATGTGAATTTTTACACTTTATTTTGTGCAGCCTTTGCAATCAAGTGCAAAATGTGTGTCAGCTCGAACAGCATGGCCGATTGCATTGCAACTGAACAAACAGTGGACTGTGCTTCGATCGCATCTCAGCTTCGCTTTACTCCAGATCGCTGTGTGAAAATGTCCTTGGATTATGAGGCTGGGGGCGTTCAGTTTAAATCCTTTGCCAAAACCTGTTATTCACAAGAATTATGCGAAAAGGGTGATGCTTCGTTTCAACAGTGTCGCAATATCGACGGTGAGACATGTGAACTAGATTGCTGTTCCACCGACAACTGCAACGGTGGTACGGCGCCATTAATGACCATCTTCTGATGTACCTGCTCCGTCACTAAGCAGACCTCCTGTGGGCAGCAGTTTACGATTCGTCCAAGTTTTTTTATTGGTACTTCGTAACGATCTCCCTTGTTCTCCCTTTGTGTCGTTCTTACACGACCCAAACTTGTATCTATTTTTTGTACTTGTATATCTTTTAAATGGCGGCCACTGGCAATGTAAGCAGCGTTAGTATTGTAGTGTACATTGTACTTGTACTAGTTTTTCTGTTTTGTTGTTGTTGAATAAAAATAATAATAAAATAACTAATAAATAATGACGACGTGAAATAGCCAAATTTGAGGTTTTATGGAGGACGTCAGCATAGCGCACTAGCAAATAAATTTTCATTTTGTCCCCTAAATTAAAGTAAAAATAAAGGCACTTTATTGAACGTCGGTAGTTGCTTCAGTTACGAAACTGGTATCAATGGAAGCCGACGGTGCGCCTTTTAACCCCCCCCCCCCCCTCCCTCTGTCAGTTTTCCGTTTCACGGATATTTCAACCTATAGCTACACGGATCAGAGGAAAGTGGAAACAGACGTTGAAGTCACCGAGAATCGAACTGGGGACCTCTTGCTCCGAACTGATGACCAGCTGAGCCATGCCTGCTCCTGTAAGCGTGACTCACTGTTTGGTTTCATTCTTGAGGGACTGCTACTCCACTGTCATGTTTAAAAGCTTGGAATGGTCGTGAAGTGATTACAATGGCGCGAATTTATGTTTTGAGATGACGTTCTCGTTGCTGTTCCTTTTATCTCTTCCGGAGACATACTGCACCCCACGTGCTGAGTAGCACGCGTCATGTTGATTGAAGGCTTGCAAAATGTTTGTCAGTTTATGACATTGAATTGAATTTTTACTTTTTACACAAGGTTGTACAACATGAAATGCTTAGTATTAAATGCGATTAGGAGTTATATGAGGCATTCTCAGCTCCACGAGAAAACGAGACCACTCTCTGATTAGAGAAATTTTTAGATTAATTTTATTCCCAAAAGGTAGCGTTTTCTTGTTTTTTTTTTTTGTCAGCTTTACAGTCTTCTTTACGTGACTCTTTTGAAAAGTATAAAAAGACAGCAATCGGTCTCTCTCTCTTAATTAAGTATTGCGGCAAATGAAATAAGAGATCCGCGTAGAAGAATTAATCAGTTTACTTCTGTTTTTAACATAAATTGCATTTTCCTCCGGCTTATATGAAAGCTGTTTAGGAGTGTAACTTAATGGCAAAGCAAAACATCCGCCGGTTTTTTAGTTCCACAACAACGCTTAACTAAGAAGATAATGTGGAAGCGCATGCAAGCTTCCCGCCCCTCCTACGTCATTACTCATGCGCAACTAAGCGCATGAGATGTAAAATGCCCTTAGTTTCTTTTTGTTTTTGGTGTAAATTAGTGATGTAAATTTATGCTTGCATACATTTACACACATGACTGTAACTTTACGTGGGGTGGAGGGAGGGGATTATTTAAAAAAATGAATAGCTGCTGAAAATTGTATTGTTGTTTTAGAAAAATAAATAGAAAGACTTGAAAAAACTGTTAGAGTTTTAAAATGCATATATGCTTGGAATATCAGTCCGTTTTCCATGAAAAAATAAACAGTGCGTGTTCGAAGAAAGCAACCATCCGTCTCAGGTTTGAAGCCCTTAACATGTGCATCGTCACCCCCGAATCATCGCTTCTTGACTGGAACCTGTCCATTCGTCCAAACTTTGTGGTTGTAGTCGCGATCGTACGGAGCTGTTAGAATTAAATCTTTTTCGACTGTGGAGCCAAAGCTAAGTTGTTGACGTTAAAAGACAATTATATTTGTTCTAATTTGTTTTGCAAACAAACACTTTGCACTAGAGCGGGGATCGGCATAAAGCCGGTCTGGCAAACTGATCTCGATTAAGAAGCCGGTCATCTCCTAGTGATCTTTGATATTGAACCTTGTAGCAGCTTTGAGAATTACTTCTGATCCGACTTTTAGCAATCATCTGAGCTGTTCTTGGAACTACGTTATTGTCAATATAGGCGTGCGACGAAGTGAAAATAGGGAATAGTTTCAAAAATACAGGCTTTTCGCTGGTATGCATTCTGTTTATTTCGAGGATGCTTTAAGGGGAATTCTGGTGTTCTATCTTACTTTTATTTTACTTAGAGACCATTTATTTGTCAGTATTGAAAAGTTTGGTTCACATTTATGAAATGCCGCAAATTAATCGCCTGTGGCTTACACAGATTTATTCGTATCGCTTTTACATTCCGGAGATAAATGAGTAACTGTTGAATACCCTGTCACCTTAACTATAAAGCATTATACTTGTACGTAGCTAGAACGTTTGCAACACTTTTGTCTCTTCAACCGAGTGTGCACGAATTCTTTAGTCCCTCCTCAACGGAGTATGCACGAAATCTTTACTCAGACATTGTCAAGTAGTGACACATCTCTCCCTCAATGCCGTACCGGGAGTCAGGCGAATGTTTACTAAAAGATATCCTTATTTCCTTACATTTATCTGGATTAAGCTGTAATCGATTCCTGTGAGACCATCCCACTACTTTATCTGCATTAACCTGAGCACTACTTAGTTGACCCTTTGCTACGATTTCAGAGGCTGTCGTATCATAGACTAACTTCCACAAGGAAGTTTCGTGAACCTCTAGGTCGTTTATCATTATAAAAAATAGATAGGGTCCTAGCTTAGTTCCTTGGGGGACCCCAGATGGCACAGCCCCCCATTCCGAATAGCAAGAACTGGATAATTTAACTCTTTGGTTAGATAAAAAATCAATTATCCAGTTAACAATACTATGAAGTAAACCTAAGAGACATATCTTGTTCACTAAGACATTAGAGTTAATTAAATCAAATGCCTTACGATAGTCAAACAAAAGTGTCCTTATCGTTGATCCAGTTCCATCAGTAGCTTTTAACCAATTATCAACCACACTCAGTAGTGCTATAGTGGTTGATGAATTAGGTATCGCCCCAAACTGGTTCTTATCGATGACTTTCAGCACGGTGTCTGACATTTGCAGACTGCAGACTAACCCTAAATCACAATTATTGAAAGCTAACCGTTTTAAAACGGGTTCTTACACATAAATAATGTTTATCAGCGCTATTTGAAATGGGTACTTAGACTTAAATAATGTTTATCAGTGCTATCTGTAGGCCGCATTCCGCGGTCTGCAAATGTCAGACACCGCTTTCAGCACAGCAGGTTTCAGGTAATCATTTACCAAAAAGTCCTCAGTAATCTTTGATATACACGATGTTAATGAAACTGGCCTTAAATCCTTTGCAATGTCTTTTAAAGGTTTTTTTTTGGGTAGTGGCGTAACATCTGCTTAAATTTCCAGATACTTGGGACGCGTTGCTCTTTAAAGGATGCATTGAGGATTTTAGTAATCGGATCAGCAATTATGTCAGCATATTCTTTCAGTTTCATCCCAATATGCCATGCCAGTATACCAATATGCCATCCCATATGCCAACCAGAGCCTAATTGGCTGTTGAAACAACTACTTCCTTGTTCCGTGGTTAGCAAATTTGAATATCAAAAGTAATGTGACGTCAATGTTTGTAAACAAGAAATATCGCTATTGTGTCACGGAACACGAGCTCAATTCATTGATAGTTCTTTCTACTTTAATTATATATCATCCATTTGGAGTGTTTTTTAGAACGTATCGAGAACAAGATCCTAAACATGAGTACTGAGTACTGTACGTGACATAAATTACAAGCGTGACAAAAAAACAAATGTGATAACCTGATGATGTCATCTCTCCCAAGACGACCAAGAATACAAACGATTTTTACAGTATCTTTATTTGAACTGAAACCAAGCTAAGGATCATATTGTAAAAACTTCAAGACAATCATTTCGAAAAAATCTCTACCCAATTCGGTGTCTGTTGGTGTCAACTTGACAAAAAGTCCAATTTTCTCTTGGTAGAGTATATTATCGATATATTAACAGCCACGTTATTTAAAAACGTGGTGAAATGTCATTACTCTCTACTAGCCAATCATCAGCGTAGTTATGTTGAAAAATTCATTACAATAATTTATGCATTAGGTACGGCACATGAGAAGGTTCGACGTCTGAATTGGTTTCGAACTTTTACCGTTCTATTCCACTGGTTCAGTCGAATAGAACAGCAGGTCGACCCAAAGACGAATCTATCGAACCTAATAGACCACTTTCGATATATTAAAATTCAGCTTGGCAGCGAGGCCTAGAGGAAACAAACAAAGGAAACTGAATGAACATGTTTATTCATTTCCGGTTTGTTTGAGTCCTCTAGGTCCTCAAGCTGAATTTTAATATATCAAAAGTGGTCTATTGATTCATACGTGGAACTTTTCATGTGCCGAATCTAATGATAAGGTTCACCACATAAAATGTTCCACGTTTCAAACGGGCCTCAATTGACCTTCTGAGCGCTAGCTTTCACGTGTAGTGTCACGTGACTTTTCATGTAGAAGATCGGACATATAACACATAGTGAGATGGCGTGGCGAGCAGATATGAAATGTTAGTTTCTTTTTGCGTTGGACATGGAAATGATGCAACAAAGACACAAGTCACTTCGATGATTAGCATTTGATGTGGGACGCGGTAGTTTTACACTCTTACTTTCGTCTTCGACAGGATTTACGGGGGTGAGTCAGCTTTTGAACGTCTTCGATCCCTAGGCGGACGGAAACGAAATGTATTCCATTTGGTTATTACGAATACCTTCATGTATTTAAATTGTTATATATTTGTGCACTTCGAGGTCAGTAATAAAACCAAATAAATGTGATTTGAGTGTGTGTAAATCGAGCCTCCTCTGTCAGTGAGCCTTCAATTCGAAAACGCTGAATCAGTCCATCTAACAACAGTAAGCAGTCCTGTTTGCTACAGTTCCAGGGTCAACATGTCTAAGCAGATGCCTATTAAAGAAGGACTTCTACACAATGAATATCACAGAACTTAAAAAATATTTGCAGGAGCGTGGAGTTTCAGTGAGTGCGTTTAGAAGTCTTCGCTAATAGAAATCGCCGCTGCAGTTGAAGCAATGACGCTTTACTTTAATCAAGGTAATTGCCTCTGGTATTAATGAATTAAGAATAAACCACAAGAGCTTCTAAGACTGATGCAAACATTTCAACGGAAGAAGTTTTGGGAATTGTTGTCTTTCAGTGATAAAGAAATTAACTAAAGTACGTTGAGAGCACCACGACAAAGCACTGGCAATGTGAGGACTGGGGGTCATAACCCTTTCAAAGAGCAAGAGTCTTCTCAAGAAAAATTGATAGTGCTGAAAATGTCACAAAGTTGGTACAATCCATTCTCTATTTTTGAATGTACCATAATACACTTTGTTTGCCCCCCATAATTTTTCATAAACTATTGTTTTCAAATGCTCTTGGGAATATGTAATGTCCCCAAGAGCATTTGAAAACAATAGTTTATGCAAAATTTGGGGGGCAAACAAAATGTCTCATAAGGCATTCGAAAATAGAGAATAGCATAAGCACAAACATCCCTACATAATTGTAAAACAAAGAATGGAACCCTAAAATGCCAGAGAATGGGACTATTTCATGAAGTCAGTGCTCCCAATTCATGCAAGCGGGTTGTGAGCCATACCCACCACAAACTGGATTTGATCTCAAAGGGCTTTTTGATAAGTCAAAGCCATTCCTTGGAGCAATAATATTCTGAAATGCCAGTGTTCTAAAGGTTGTCCAAACACTGCTGTAGAATATATAAGTGTTACTGGAAAAACAGAGATCGGTTTGTGGCAACACAAATGGTCATGGTTTTGCATTGAAAGCAACTTCAAAGTACTAAAGTCCTTCCCTTTCTCCTCTTTTATATAACAATAATAATAATAATAATAATAATAATAATAATAATAATAATAATAATAATAATAATAATAATAATAATAATAATAATAATAATAATAATAATAATAATAGAAGTTCAAAATAGTATTTGAAATGAATATTTCATGCTTTCATGCTAACAATGAGTACTGTAAATATTGTGGGAAGCAACAGATGCATCACCCAATATAATGAGTTTAAACTGTTCATGAATTACGACCGGTAATTTGACAATGTTTTTTCAGAATGGTTCGCCAAAAATCAGTAGATAATTTCTTTTAAGGGAAATCTCCCTAACAGTACTGTAGATATGTGTCATTCCAATTAACAGAAGGTCACAATACTGTTCCATGTAATAAAAATAAAACCTCTTCAGTTTTCGTCAACTTCAATGAAGAAACTTTTTCAGTTTGCATTGGCTCAACGCTGCATTGATCCCATGGTCAATGGTATGCACGATATATAATTATAGCTCAACAACAAAGTGTAGACTACTTACCATACAACTAGTAGTGTATTTACTGTCCTTTAAACACACAAACGAGTCACTGCGATGAGTCATGCCATTATCCGCGTGTTCCGTTTTCCGCCTCTCGATTGCTATAACTTCGGCCGGAAAATGCAAAAGCTTGATCAGATCACCATTCAAGTTTCTTACCTATGATTTTGGGAATCAGGAATCGTTTTTACGTGTAACGGAAGCACGCCTTTTAGTCGAGCTCGAGAGCATTCTGCAACTCGCAATAAACGGTGGAAATGACAACTGTCTCTGATGCAGATAAGTCACTTTTATTCGGTTTTATTACCGACCTTTAAGTGAAAATATACATGACAATTTTCATACACAAAGGTAAATTCGTAAATAACATAAGGCGAGGAATGCATTTCGTTTCCGTCGGCCCAGCGATCGAAGATGGAACAACCAGACTCACCCGCGTCAATCCTGTCGAAATACGAATGTAAAAGTATCGTGTCCTACACCAAATGCTAACCATCGAAGTGTCTCTGTTGCATCATTTCCAAGTCCAACGCAAAAAGAAACTAACATTTCATATCCGCTCGCCACACCATTTCACTGTGTGTTGTATGTCCGATCTTCTCGAATGTCCGAACTTTCGAGGTTTGTCTACATGAAAAGTCACGTGACACTACACGTGAAAGCTAGCGCTCAGAAGGTCAATTCTCTCTTCTCATGCGTCCGCCATGTTTGATTCAAAGCGAGGCTAACCGCGCAAACATTCAAGATGGCTGCCAATGCCAGCAGTGTCTTGCCGATCGAATGGACCAGATTGTTGAAAGATAACCCTGAGTTGACGATGAAAGACGTCGATACTTTTGTTAAGCTCAACAAAGCACCCCAGAGTGGCATTGTTAAAGGCTATAAGTTTTTCTGCGAAGGATTTATTAAAGATTATGAAGGTAAATCGTTCATTTCTGCCGTGTTTGCTGTTATGGGCAAGCCTGCAAAGCCGGGCGTGGAGTTTCTAAGCAGGTACTTACCTACTGGTATGATTGTTCATTAAGTTGGTAAAAGAGAAGAAGATGACACTGTTTTTATCAGAGCAAGATGTTTCAAGTCGTTAAGGAAAAATGAAGAGCCACACTACTTATGGGTTAGTTGTATGGTTGTTTTTTAGCTGAATGCTAAATTTAAGTAACTTAAGTGCATGGGGCAGTTGACATTTTACTGAATATTGTGAAAGTTCTCAAAGTTAATTCAAATAACCTTGAATTATTTTTCCCTATATCTGTATGAACAAGAATGTACACTATTCATTACAAAATAATAAATTATAGTAAATAATTTTTTCTTAATTTCCTGCTTTGTTGTCCTTTGTTACCTTATTTCCAAAATAATGATTATAAGCTTAAAAACTTCTGTTTCATATATTTTCAAAGATGTCGCTTTACAATGAGGAAGTGGTGGATCATTCCTGCTCATGTAAGGCTGGGCAGGGAATATGTAACCATAAGGTGGCACTGATATACCAGGCAGCCCATTACAGCCTCCTTAAAATTGGTGCTGTCCCAGAGGTACCATCCAAGACATCTATGCCACAGGAATGGCACAAGCCCCGTTCAGCTGGAATCCATCCTGAAGCTGTTGATAATCTTATTGTTAGAAAACCCGAATTAAAATCAGAGGGAGGTCCTAAATGTAAGAAGCGTGCCATAGATGGTGTAGAGAGTAATTTGTATAACCCTATACAAAACTACCCCAACCCAGAATTTATAAGGGAATTTCTAGCAAGGGCTAAAACTGACTACAAAGAAACACAGTTTGCTACATTGTTTAGCGAGGGTGAATTAGAGTATGTCGAGTGCAACTATGGCACTGTACCGAAGGGATGTGTTGTGTCTTATCAACAACCTACTATTAGGGAAAACAGTAAGTTTTTATCCATAGATCAGAGGGATACCCACCTGTCCTACCAGCAAAGCTGCTTGATCCCTTATGTAGCCATGTTCTTCCACGCTCGCAGGCTAATGTACTTGATTCATTAAAGGTATCATTAGAGCAGGCATCCAACATTGAGCGGGAAACAAAAGACCAATCTCAAAATCCATTTTGGCATGAGCTGAGAAAGCGGCGGCTCACTGCCTCAAAATTTAAGCAAATTTGTTCAAGAAAAAGTGATTATGAGGGTCTGGTAACTCAGCTTAAAAAGAAAACTGTTCAGACTGCTGCCATGAAGTATGGCCTTGAACATGAAAGTGAGGCAGCACAGTCATATGTCAACACCAGGTTTGTCAATGTATACCGAACAGGATTTGTTATTAATCCAGGCTGTCCCTTTTTAGGAGCAAGCCCTGATTTTCTTGTCTATGACCCAACACGCAATGAGGTATTTGGATTGCTTGAAATTAAGTGTCCCCAGTGTGAGTCATGCAGAGATGCCAAGTATTTAAAGATTGTTAATGGTCAACTCAAACTAAAGAAAACTCATGAGTATTACTTTCAGGTAATGGGGCAGATGGCCATCACCGGGCTCAAATGGTGTGACTTCATGGTATTTTGTAAGAATGATTGGCACATTGAAACCATTTACTTTGATGAAGAGTTCTTTGCCGACATGTACAATAAGCTAACTCTGTTTTATTACAACTATTATCTTCCATCATTGTAAATGTCACACCACTGATAAAACCTCATTTTTATTTGTAAATGTTTTTATTCAAATTAATTGCTATCATTTTAAAATAGAGGTCCTTTAAAGTTTGATAGCATACAACAGACCGACCATATTTGATTAATTGAAGAGGCTAATGACAGTGGAATTACAGCATCAAATAAATGGTTTTCCTTGACTCTACGAATTGCCCTCTCTACATGGATCCTTAGCTTCGCTATTTTTTGAGTCCTTTCTACATCTTCCTTGGAAAACTGAACCTTTTCACTCAGAAATGGTGGAATGTTGAGAGAACAGTTTAAAGGAGATAAAAGGTCTTCTTAGTGAAACCTTTGTCTGCCATAACCCCATCTCCATCCTCTAACAGCTTTAAAATTCCACACCTTTTCACTATCTCCCTGTCACTTATAGATCCCGTGTAGAGTTTGGAGATGAATGACACTGCACCACTGGGGGTAATACCAACAAGACCTTTGAAGGTGGTTGCACTTTTGTAACTAGAGTAAAACTCAGAATGAAGCACAAGAGAGGAAGGTGTCTGAACCTTCATTTCTGTGCAATCTATGATCACACGCACATTGCTGAAACTATCTTTAAAACCACTTGGCATTGTTTTTCTAATCTGTGATCTACTCGACCATAGTGGTAAACATCCCATTGTAAAATAAAGGAAGTTTGACCAGGTTATAATCATTCTACTTACAGTAGAAATTGACACATTGAATCTGACAGCCAAATCTTGATCAAATAAGCCTAGCTTGACCTTACACAACCACATGAACAGTTGATCTTCTATAGCAAGGGACTGTTTTTTCATGTTTATAAATACTTCGTTAATTATCCCTTCTCCAGGCTTTTTAGCCCTGCCCCGTTGAACTTGAGACCACGTTCTCATTTTTTCAGCAGATGGTTTTATCACATCTATAAATGACCATAACACATTACTACTTGAAAACCCAGTATAAAACCGGATCATTTCATCATCATACATAAATCGGCGAAGGCCAAACTGACTTATATTGTTCTTCCTATCAAGTTCCTGTTCGAGTCTCTCTATATCTCTTTCCTAGCTGCCTGGAGCATCTCCTCAAGTGACACTTCCTGTCTCACCACACCATAATCATGATCATAAAGATTTGGAGTACTGGTAAATGCTGGGTTAGTGACCTGTTCTATAAAAACAAAAAATATCTATTTTAAAGTTTTCAAAGTTCTTAGATGGAGTCCCTGTGTAACAGCAAAATAATATTAATTCCAAGTGAACAAATAAAAGGGACATGGCAGAGTATACGCAACTGTTACAGCAAGGAGCCCAAACGTGTGAGTACTTTTAAAATATTCACAATCTTTCTTGCAGGAGAAATCCAATCACAAGTAGACCATAATGTGTTCTCAGCTTCTGAATGAATTACTTTTGCACAAAAGAATGTGAGTGAATAAAAATCTTGGGTTCCTAAGTAAAATATGTGCACACTTACATAAACACCAGTAATATAAATTTGAAGCATCTTTAAAACAGCAGTTTATAGGAACAGAAGCTGAAAGGAATTCACTAAGGTGGCACCTTTTGTGTTAAGCTGAAATGTTGGGGGGATCTCTGATGACTTTCTTTTCAAGATTCTTCTTGATATTTCCTGTTCTTTCTTCTTAGTCCAAGCGAAGAGAGAAGGGACTGCTGTTGACTTCAATAGCCGCCGCTGCCCAGCCAACGAACGTCTATAATCAGTTTTCTCAAAATGCTCTGAACAAACAGCAGTATGCTTTTTAATCTGACAAGATGTCAAAAGAAAAGCAGCCGTAGCGATAGTGAATATAGGCCTGCATTCACTATATCAAGATCAATTTCACTTAAACTAGTTCATCAATGAAATCCAATAACAACGCGCTAACAAATAGGATTATAAGAAAATATGCTTTAGCTTTATCTTAAGTTTAAATCAAGCTATAAACACAAACAGAATTCGAACGAGAGGCCAGACAGTTAGAACTAACTTCAAAATTCGGTCCTGGATCTCTTCGTATTCTTGCAATCCACTCCGCCCTCCTTTTGGCCTCTTTTGGGAAAGCATGGAAGGATATCTCTTTGTTGTATCTTGAATCATTCGTACACAACGGCACACAACAGTGTGTGGCAGCCATCTTGAATGTTTGCGCGGTTAGCCTCGCTTTCAATCAAACATGGCGGACGCATGAGAAGAGAGAATTGTTATTATAATTTACTGAAACAACCTTTTGTTCTGATTGGTTCTGTAAATCATTCTGTCAAATTTGAGAGGCATTTTATTGACAGCTGTCAGGTGTGTTCTTAATCTAAGGTGCGGTTATCAACTGAGCTATTCCGTTGGAGCCTGCCTAAGGAACTTGATCGGAGAACTGCACGACTAACAGTTTCAAGATGAAAAGCCTGTTTTCCCTGGTTTTTTTGCTCTGCATCTCAGTTGGTGAGGTTGTTTTTGCTTATAACCATCGATTTAGTACCGTACTGATTTTAAACAAAGGTTTACAGAGTTTTCATCAGGGTTGAATTAGTCCCACCCAATTCACACTTCTTCTAAACTTCCCACACCATGATTTGTTCAAAATTATCTAATCCGGCGCCTTCCTCTTGTTATTTTGTGTTTTATTTTGTGTTTTAGTCTTCTACTGAAGACTTATCTTTTCACAAATTTTCAGTGTGATAGGGTTTTTCCTCTTGTGATAAAGCAAAGTTGAATTCCTAATCTTTTGCGTGACACGATTATTAAAAGTGCGGTCGAGAATGCCATCACGTAGGTTAAAAAAGTGACTTATCCGCTGAGATTTTGCAATCTGAACAGTCCTTGTATGAGAATAAGTACTCATATAGATGTTTATGAGCCCTCAGAGGACGACTACTGGCTTTTTATAGCAAAACTCGATGGCATATGTTTTCCCTAGCATTCAGGTTAGAGAAGTGGTCAAATTGTTTGAAGGAATGAACTACAAACAACTTAAGACTCGGAGGCTGGTTTATAACATTTACTTGAAACTGCGTTGTCATTTTTTATGTTACAAATGGATAGTCATACTCGCATTTCCCCGTAGGTGGTAAAACATTGGTTCTTATTAGAATAATGTTTCAAAACTGACTGAAGATAAACCTCTTTGGCCTCTAGTTTTGTTATTATCGAACAAATGAGTAACTGTTGAATACCCCGTCATCTTAAATATAAAACAATATAGTTGTACGTAACTAGAACGTTTGCAACACTTTTGTCTCTTCATCAACCGAGACTGCACGAAATCTTTACTCAGACATTGCACTAGTTAACAGGAATGATCTCGAAACAATTTTAACTCGAGAGCTTGTACACAACGTTTACTTTAAAACAATTGATTCCCCGGCAATCTCAATCTGAACATATAGTGTTGTGAAACATGCTTGCATAATTAGGGGATAGATAAAAATAAATAGTGATTGATTGTAGCAAAGAATAACCAGCAAATTGGGAAGAATCGGGTGGGAATATCCGGTACGACGGTGGGTGAATGCGTTATCAGTTCGTGTCATGAATACAGGGTGTGACAGACATTTAATTGCTAGTCTCGGGTTAAAGTACAATGGACTTGTTATGTGCAAGATAATCCCTTGGGAAATCTCGGATATACGCAAAAGGGGTGTGTACTTCCGGAAAAGGTAGATATATATTCTTGGCTTTCACGTGACGTCATCAAAACTAAAAAATAAGGAATTATCAATCCTTTTGAGCTTTTAGTTTAGTTAGTTATTAGAACAGCTGAAGACTTATCTTTTCACAAATTTTCAGTTTGATAGGGGTTTTCCTCTTGTGATAAAGCAAGGTTGAATTCCTAAGCTTTTGCGTGACACGATTATTAAAAGTGCGGTCGAGAATGCTATCACGTAGGTTAAAAAAGTGACTTATCCGCTGAGATTTTGCAATCTGAACAGTCCTTGTATGAGAATAAGTACTCATATAGATGTTTATGAGCCCTCAGAAGACGAATACTGGCTTTTTATAGCAAAACTCGATTGCATATGTTTTCCTTAGCTTTTGGCCGCCATATTTGTGCCCCTGAGAGGGACACAAACATGGCGTCTCACAGATATGGCGTCGCACAGATATGAAGATTTGCGAGACTGTTTGAATATTCATCTTCTTTTATTTCTTTGATTCTTGACTTAAGTTGTTGAATGGTTTGGATGACGGTGTGACAGTGAAAACCGGCAATAGAACAATACTGTAATTGTAGAGCAGACTGCGAGATTGAAAGATTGTAAAAGATCGAGAGATTGTACATTGGACCGTAAATAAAAGAACATGGAGAAATACAGTCCTCAGTTTTGTTGAACCAGCGGACCGGGGAGATTTTCCTTGAGATTTCCGCAAAAGATAAATTTTATACTAGAGACGCATAATTCGTCTGGAACGAACTTGGGCAAAGCTTTTTTCTGCGTCTATTTACTTCGTCTAGTATAAAGAAGGGCACAAGACGCATTATGCGTCTGGACGGAGTATCCACTTCCTGGAAGACGCATTATGCGTCTTGTGCCCGTCTGTATACTAGACGAATTTAGCAGACGCAGAACAAATGTTTGCTCGAGTTCGGCCCAGACGAATTATGCGTCTCACAGAGTTTGTCCCGTCTTTACACTAGCTGGATAACATGAGAGAACCATAATTCGTCTGGACGGATTTTGCGTCTCTAGTATAAAAACGGCCAATAGAATTCAAACCTAATTGGGAAAGTACCACAAGGAAGGAAACATCATTGCGCTTGATTCTCTGAAGTCCCACCTTGGGGCATAATTGATCCAGTGTAATTGACTTTTAAATAATGTGAATTTTTACACTTTATTTTGTGCAGCCTTTGCAATCAAGTGCAAAATGTGTGTCAGCTCGAACAGCATGGCCGATTGCATTGCAACTGAACAAACAGTGGACTGTGCTTCGATCGCATCTCAGCTTCGCTTTACTCCAGATCGCTGTGTGAAAATGTCCTTGGATTATGAGGCTGGGGGCGTTCAGTTTAAATCCTTTGCCAAAACCTGTTATTCACAAGAATTATGCGAAAAGGGTGATGCTTCGTTTCAACAGTGTCGCAATATCGACGGTGAGACATGTGAACTAGATTGCTGTTCCACCGACAACTGCAACGGTGGTACGGCGCCATTAATGACCATCTTCTGATGTACCTGCTCCGTCACTAAGCAGACCTCCTGTGGGCAGCAGTTTACGATTCGTCCAAGTTTTTTTATTGGTACTTCGTAACGATCTCCCTTGTTCTCCCTTTGTGTCGTTCTTACACGACCCAAACTTGTATCTATTTTTTGTACTTGTATATCTTTTAAATGGCGGCCACTGGCAATGTAAGCAGCGTTAGTATTGTAGTGTACATTGTACTTGTACTAGTTTTTCTGTTTTGTTGTTGTTGAATAAAAATAATAATAAAATAACTAATAAATAATGACGACGTGAAATAGCCAAATTTGAGGTTTTATGGAGGACGTCAGCATAGCGCACTAGCAAATAAATTTTCATTTTGTCCCCTAAATTAAAGTAAAAATAAAGGCACTTTATTGAACGTCGGTAGTTGCTTCAGTTACGAAACTGGTATCAATGGAAGCCGACGGTGCGCCTTTTAACCCCCCCCCCCCCCCTCCCTCTGTCAGTTTTCCGTTTCACGGATATTTCAACCTATAGCTACACGGATCAGAGGAAAGTGGAAACAGACGTTGAAGTCACCGAGAATCGAACTGGGGACCTCTTGCTCCGAACTGATGACCAGCTGAGCCATGCCTGCTCCTGTAAGCGTGACTCACTGTTTGGTTTCATTCTTGAGGGACTGCTACTCCACTGTCATGTTTAAAAGCTTGGAATGGTCGTGAAGTGATTACAATGGCGCGAATTTATGTTTTGAGATGACGTTCTCGTTGCTGTTCCTTTTATCTCTTCCGGAGACATACTGCACCCCACGTGCTGAGTAGCACGCGTCATGTTGATTGAAGGCTTGCAAAATGTTTGTCAGTTTATGACATTGAATTGAATTTTTACTTTTTACACAAGGTTGTACAACATGAAATGCTTAGTATTAAATGCGATTAGGAGTTATATGAGGCATTCTCAGCTCCACGAGAAAACGAGACCACTCTCTGATTAGAGAAATTTTTAGATTAATTTTATTCCCAAAAGGTAGCGTTTTCTTGTTTTTTTTTTTTGTCAGCTTTACAGTCTTCTTTACGTGACTCTTTTGAAAAGTATAAAAAGACAGCAATCGGTCTCTCTCTCTTAATTAAGTATTGCGGCAAATGAAATAAGAGATCCGCGTAGAAGAATTAATCAGTTTACTTCTGTTTTTAACATAAATTGCATTTTCCTCCGGCTTATATGAAAGCTGTTTAGGAGTGTAACTTAATGGCAAAGCAAAACATCCGCCGGTTTTTTTAGTTCCACAACAACGCTTAACTAAGAAGATAATGTGGAAGCGCATGCAAGCTTCCCGCCCCTCCTACGTCATTACTCATGCGCAACTAAGCGCATGAGATGTAAAATGCCCTTAGTTTCTTTTTGTTTTTGGTGTAAATTAGTGATGTAAATTTATGCTTGCATACATTTACACACATGACTGTAACTTTACGTGGGGTGGAGGGAGGGGATTATTTAAAAAAATGAATAGCTGCTGAAAATTGTATTGTTGTTTTAGAAAAATAAATAGAAAGACTTGAAAAAACTGTTAGAGTTTTAAAATGCATATATGCTTGGAATATCAGTCCGTTTTCCATGAAAAAATAAACAGTGCGTGTTCGAAGAAAGCAACCATCCGTCTCAGGTTTGAAGCCCTTAACATGTGCATCGTCACCCCCGAATCATCGCTTCTTGACTGGAACCTGTCCATTCGTCCAAACTTTGTGGTTGTAGTCGCGATCGTACGGAGCTGTTAGAATTAAATCTTTTTCGACTGTGGAGCCAAAGCTAAGTTGTTGACGTTAAAAGACAATTATATTTGTTCTAATTTGTTTTGCAAACAAACACTTTGCACTAGAGCGGGGATCGGCATAAAGCCGGTCTGGCAAACTGATCTTGATTAAGAAGCCGGTCATCTCCTAGTGATCTTTGATATTGAACCTTGTAGCAGCTTTGAGAATTACTTCTGATCCGACTTTTAGCAATCATCTGAGCTGTTCTTGGAACTACGTTATTGTCAATATAGGCGTGCGACGAAGTGAAAATAGGGAATAGTTTCAAAAATACAGGCTTTTCGCTGGTATGCATTCTGTTTATTTCGAGGATGCTTTAAGGGGAATTCTGGTGTTCTATCTTACTTTTATTTTACTTAGAGACCATTTATTTGTCAGTATTGAAAAGTTTGGTTCACATTTATGAAATGCCGCAAATTAATCGCCTGTGGCTTACACAGATTTATTCGTATCGCTTTTACATTCCGGAGATAAATGAGTAACTGTTGAATACCCT
>OX421456.1:33081526-33104026 GCA_949126865.1 Montipora capitata
AATAAAAAAGTATACAGTTTTGCACAGCTTGATATGTATCTGTCATAAAGTGAAATAAAACTGCTGTAACTCGAAACTGGCCATTGCTTCTGAGGGAATTTCGTACCACAACCAAATGGTTAAACCCTGTGAAATCATCAACTTAGCCCGATTATTTTGAAGGCAGAATCCAGACAAGAGGCACTGTTGCGTTTGCGTTTGCACCAGTGTTTTTACGGGAAAAAAGAGAGACGAGGCTTTTTTAAAGAAATTAAAACGAAACTAATTAAGTTCTTGACGTTACAAATTTTCTCATTCAATATTTCTTTGTACACTTACTATTCCTCAGTGATTTTCTCTTCTGTTGCTTTGTAAATGCACGGTTACATGTACATATCCATCTTAGATCTCAGTGATAGTCAGGTTAGTGCTGAATCGATATTGGCGATGTTATAAGGGCGTAGTTACTAAAACCCGGAACGACCCACAATGATCCACAACGATCCACAACTACCCACAACGATCCACAATGATCCATAACGATCCCATAACGACCCACAACGACCCAAAACGACCCACAACGATCCACAAGGGTCCCACAACGACCCACAATGATCCACAACGGTCCCACAACGACCCACAATGATCCACAATGCTCCACAACAAAAGAAACCACCTAAGAAGACCAATAAGCCACTTCAGAAAATACCATAATACTCTTTGTCTGTCCTCCCAAATTTTGCATAAGCATTGTTTCCAGTTTGTCCAGGGACTTAACAATGGTCCCAAGAGAAAACAAAAACAATGCCTATGCAAAATTTGGGAGAACAAACAAAAAGTATTATGGTATTATCCCAAGTGGCCTATACCAAGTATTTCATGGCTTTAACCTCGTTCGTAGGGCCTCTGCACGGGCCAGGTTGAAAACGAGGAAGGATTGTGGACTGCACCCCATTCTGTTAATTACGTTAATGATTCAAGATATTGAAAATATCAAACAATTAAATTTTGAATTGTTTTAAAAATTGAAAAACAAAAGCAAATATAACGACCCACGTCACAACCACCCAGAATACCTTTGATAGTCCGGTCACACACTCACAAGGTTGTCAAAACAGGACACCTGGACTCATGATGCGGGGTGGCGCGGCTTTTTCCCTTACAAGTAACACTACATGGAGGATCCTATTTAACCTATTTTTGATTGAACAATGTCATGACCCTTTGCTTCAGGGATGAGGTCTATTAATCATTCACTTGGTAGTCGACCGTAGTTACTAAACGGCGCGTCGCGGAACGAATATACACGAAAATTACCTTAAGTGGCTTCAAGATGGATTTTTACGGAGAACAAAGCCGATGAAACTTTTCACGTGACTTATACTTAGCTTTATTTGGTGGCCAGCCGGGGAGACATCGATCGGACTTGAGAGATTATGCCTCGTGAAACGCTGCAATTTTTCATTTTTTGTCTTGTTTTTGACAACCTTATGAATGTGTTACCGGACTATCAAAGGTATTTTGGGTGTTTGATATTTTAAGTATTTTTAATCATTAACATAATTAACAGAATGGCTTCCAGTCCACAGCCCTTCCCCATTTTCCAGCTGGCCCGTGCAGAGGCCCTAGGAACGAGGATAAAGCCATGAAATACTTGGTATTGGTCTTCCAGGTGGCTTCTTTTGTTGTGGGTCGTTGTGGGATCGTTGTGGATCATTGTGGATCGTTGTGGATCGTTGTGGATCGTTGTGGATCATTGTGGGATCGTTGTGGGATCGTTGTGGATCGTTGTGGGTCGTTGTGGATCGTTGTGGATCGTTGTGGATCATTGTGGGCCGTTCCGGGTTTTAGTAACTGCGGTTATAAGGGGGTCAACCGAAGTGAAAAAAATGCATGCATTTAGAGAAAATTGTCCTTTTCAGTTATACCTCTACTAACTATGCCACAAAAGTTGATTAAACAGGGAGTAATCATATTTGCAGCTGCAGCGACACTGGAAAAAAAACAGTTGCGTTGTACTTTGAACCATCCCCAGCGTACAGTAAAATACCATGATCGTAACAATAAAAAAAATGGAACAATTCTACGTACCCGTTCACTGACAAGGTACTTAAATAGACTGCCACCATGGTCCTTAGTTGATGAATGAGAATAAGGAGAAAGAGTGAGATGGACTGCTACCGCAGTGCGCAGCCATTTATGGATGAATAAGAATCGATTTTTACCCGGGATATATATCTGCCAGATCTGCGCGTGGCTTAAAGAACGAGCAATATATTCTGGAGAGGTTGTTCTCAATTTCGAAGTTTTTGTTAATTCACATTAGGGTTTGGGTAGTTGTACGAAAAAGCATGGAGCGTGGTGGCAGAATTTTAATCAAATCCATTCCCAACGTCTCTCTTTCTTATCTTAAAGTGCGGTGGCAGAACTTTGACAAAACCCCGAAAGGTAAACCGGTACTTATTCAAGAAACGATGGCGATTTGTTTAAGGAGACACAACGATAGGTAATTCAATATACAAAATTTAAACATTAACAGTTCCATGCGAAATTTTAGCCCACGATACCTTTCTCGCTTTGTGTCCTTGATGTTGTCCAAAACGGCGGTAGCCTAAAATCCGTTCGGTAAACACTGAATTGAACTGCAAAGGACGGAATTAAAATCAAATTCTGCGATCATTCCATATGGACTTTTCCACAATCTGATCAAAATAAATTCTACGAAACATCCTGCTTACCTTATGGTGGTCCAAAAAAGCTATGCATCACTCTCTGATCCGGGCGAACTACTTGCTATAGGACTGCTGGAACAGCTAAGCAAGAGTACAATACAGCGTGCGCAATTTGATAGGGAATATTAAGGGTTGAAAACAGACGGTTGTCATCCAGCCGCACCCATTCGTGACGACAGGCAACATTGTGTACCCGATACACTAGAAAAAAACTGAGTGGAGTGGGGCGTTGGAATTATATTTAAACAAGAAGAGTCTTTGTTTGATTGGTAAAATTTTTTTTCCTGACAATTTTCCTCTGCCGTAAATCTTAGGAAACCGCCTCCCCCCGCAAGATTAGAATGAAACCCTCACAGCCTTCCCTGCTAGCAGAGGTCTCTCACGGCGAGGCAAAATGAGAGGCGCCCGCCTCTTTGAAGGAGATCATTGCGTGACGAGATCTTGATAAAAGCCAGAAACTAAAAGGAAATTTTCTATCATTCCTCTGTCCAATTAATTCCCGGGGTAGTCATTCGA
Source organism: Montipora capitata (assembly GCA_949126865.1). Lineage (NCBI taxonomy): Eukaryota > Metazoa > Cnidaria > Anthozoa > Scleractinia > Acroporidae > Montipora > Montipora capitata. Next base: position 33,084,754 of record OX421456.1, read on the forward strand.
TAACATCGATAATCGATAACATTCGATAACAATCGATAAAAATCGATCAATTTTTTCGAAATTCGATAAAAATCGATAAAAGAGTTGGGTGTGAGTAATCGATAATTATCGATTTTTAAGTTAGGGCTATCGATTTTATCGATAAATATCGAATTTATTGAAACTGAATTATCGTACCAATTCTCGAAACGGAAACACCAAAAGATATTAAAGAGCTCGCAGAGACACTTATAACAACTTCCCTGTTCGTTAAACAATAAAAATTGCTTCATCTCTTCAACAAACTTTTATTAATACTCAGCGTGTGTTTTATTTGAAATCCGCTATAGATCCCTGGTTGATTATCCCACTGTTCATTTATTTGCTGATGTAACACAATCGCACGCTCGTTGCTCTTCCCGGGTGCTCTTTGACCCAGTCTTAAAAGGGAAAGATTTTCTTGATTTTTTGAGTAAAGTCAAAGATATGAAGAAATTATTTAGACGCCCCGGGCGAGGCTCGTACTCGTAATATAAATGTTACATAAAAAGCAATAGCCTATAACAGAGACCAAAAACCAACGATAATAATATTTATTGTCATCGCATACATGTGTTTTTACATGTAATACTACGTGAACACGAACAAAACTGTAACATTATGCTTCATCGACTTTCAAATACTTCGTCTGAACCAACTAAGTTTCAATGTTCTGAACAGTTTCCACAAGCGAAACTCTTGCAGCTGCAAGAATCATTTCAATTAACAGTCTTAAAATTGTTCTATAAATCAGTAAAACAATGTTAATGATGAACTCAGCAACAAAATAATATAAAAAGTAAAGTGACAAAAAAAAAAAATGCTGAATTATTGAAAGGAACTGATGATTTGAAAACTCGGAAAACATCTGAATAAGCGAGTATATGATAGACATCAGGGCCCGGTTGTTCAAAAGCCGATTAACGCTAATCCCAGATTAAAAATTAACCAAGGAGTTTATTACTCCACTACTAAATGCTGTTCAACATTGATATTTGGCAAAACTTTACATTAGAAGAAGTCAATCTTGAAAAACAAAAATAAGCGAAACAACCTTTCACCAAAAAGTTGAAAACATGAAACAAAAGTTTACGCTAATCCTGGATTAAGCTAATCGGCTTTTGAACAACCGGGCCCAGGATAATAAACAGAACACGGCGTTTTTCGGTTGGGTCATGGAACAGTAAATAAAGACAAGGCTGTACATATCTTTTGTTGTGGAGTGTAGCTCTGGTCACTGAAGCTCCCGTTTAATTTTATTGTTGTAGACGACGTACCGAACTGGCCACGACTTCCATTTGCTTCTAGCTGGCCAGCGCGGGCCTGTTTTACCTTTTCCACAAGCTGAGCCTTTGTCGAACTATTCCTCATACTTATGCCTATTTCCTTCAAAACTTCCTTTAACAGCACAACGCTCATCTCCTCTGGAGGTCCTTCTTTTCTTTTTCGCAAACTTGCTTCCTTGTCTTTTACCGCCTCTTCCTTTCTTTTTTTTTCTGCGTGAAGTTGTGGTAGCATGCTTCTAATCTTTGCCATATCATTCGTATTGACCTCTAGCCCCTGCTCGCGGTCAATGACACGAAGTTGAATGAGCAGCGCTTTCATTGGGCAGAATATGAAACGGTTTTTGAGTTGCAAACTCCAGGTGTCTGATTTAACATCTATCGCGGCTACGTTAACACCACACGTCTCAACATTACTCCTTGGATCGTTCTTTTTCCATTGCAGAATGGGGTATGCGCTCTTGGTAGTAGGACTGCAATGCATTCGAACTACCTTTCCTATAACAAGACCTTGATCGCCCATCCAGAACGCGGCATATGAGTTGCAATGCATGTCTTCCTGATTTGGTGATGCTGCAATTTTATCAATGTTGTCATAATAATTAACCTTAGAGAGCGCCATCCACCGGGCATTTCTTGAAGTGGATGGCATGTAGACTTTCCCTTGCTGAACAGACAAAAACTCAGAAATATGGAAATAGGTTCCATTGTACTCTATGTAGCTAGGGTTAGTTACTGGGTTGCCGTATACGGCAATCCCAGTCGAAAAATGGGTAGAATTTCTCCGTTTTTTCTTTTTTTAATTTTTTCCGTGTCGGTAAAAGTCTTGCCTGTCACTCCCCTGCTAAGTGGTGTCTTTGTACATAGAGCCCTGCTGCGCGTATTTTCTTAGGATCGAGAGGGTAGTGGGAAATGCGTAGATTTCTCTGGTGGACACATTATAACGATTAACTTAACCGCCAATGGCGTCGAAAGTCATGTAGCGCGAATGGCGTTTTAGTGGATCTTTGAACAAAATATACCCTTATGAAGCTCAATAATGGCAAATCAATTGTATACTGAACAAGACAGGCGACAACATCGACAACAATCTGTCGCCCGTCGAGCCGTCTTTTACCAAGTGTGCTGTTATGTAGAACACTGAAGATTCGCAGGGCAGCGATAATAGTGAATTCAAAGACTAGACCAGGTGGATTGAATGGAATTTCAAGCGTTAAAATCGCTGAAAAGGTAAGATTATTGTCGAAGCGATGCCGCAATTGCGTGTCTTCACCACATGTTACTTTGATCTCACATCATTGTGTTTTCCGTCAAAATATTGGCTTGTTTTCGCTTTCGCTCGAACATATTTACCTTTATTTCATGTCCAGTGAATAGTGTTATCCTGTGGGATGAATTTTCCGTCGAAAAATCGGTTATTTGGGCGGTCAGTGTAAAACGCAGACTGCAGACTGCAGACTGCAGACCGGAGGTAAAATGCAGACTGAGGGTAAAATAAATAATAATAATAATAATAGCTGTGGTCACACTACGCACTTTTGCCATAGGTAAACTTGACTTGTTGACAGTTTTACCTAGGGAAACTTAAATTTAGAAGTGTGACCGATTTTTCCCCAGGTAAATTACGTAGGGAAAATTTTTTCCATCGAAGCTTGAATATGTCAAGAGAACAATAGAATTCCCCTTGACAGTTACCCTACATGTTTTGAAGGGGTAAACTGAAATCCCGAGGTAGTTAGCCAATAGATGCTCGTCGGCAAACGCGCTGATGATAGATTTTATTTAATCGTGTCACGTTTTACTTGAAACACATCAAAGTGCAATTTCTTTGTCGCTTTTGTCGCATGTGTGCCTGTATCAAAGGAAGAAGATGGCCTGGTTCAGATCGAACGTGTAAGTATAAATTATTTGCAATCAGTACACGTTTCATTTGGCTGGATTTAGGCAACATTTTACCTTTTTTTACCTTTATTAATCCGGCAGTTTATAACAAGTGCCAGAAGTTCCAATTCTGATGGAGAAGAAGCAGATGATGACAAAGCCACGCAAGCAAAAACCCGAGAGAATCCGCCGAAAAAAGCAGTAAGGCACAAAGCAGAAAAGAAACGAGAAGAAACCGGTCCAAATCGAAGAAAAATGGAAAAGCGAAAAAACCCTTGTAAACCTAGATGTGATTTTCTTCAGTGTGACCTTTTTACCTGGGGAAAATGAAACCCGAGATAAACTTACCTCGGGTGTACTCAGGTAAAGTTTCCCTAGGTAAAACGATGTTCCCTTGGGCAAAAGTGCGTAGTGTGACCTCAACTAATAAAACGAGTCATAAGGATAAAATAAAGATTGTTTGAAAGATAATCCTGTTTTACATCTGTCAACTCACATTATCATGACTGCAGGTCGCTGCACCTTTTGGGGATGCGATCGTACGCGTTGAAATCATCTGTGCTTTGTTTTTGCGCTTCCAGATGCATTGCAATGTTCCAAATGATTTGTCACACCGGTACATCGAGGGAATTCGATCGAAAAACCAACAATTATTACTTCGAATACCTGAATAATCTCGGTTGTCTTTTTTCGGTGCAACGAAATGCACAAAGAATTTCATGTATTCCGAGCAATTAGGACGCGGGGATTTCATTGGTTAAGCTATGCGTGATAACCCCTAGGGAGAGGTTATAATTGAAAATTACATCTTCCAGATGCAAAACAAACGAACTTGTGAACTAAAGGATAAACATAACGTACACGAAAGCGAATGAAAGGATCCTAATAAGAAATTTTTACACCTCAGTCTTACTGGCTTAAGCCGACTGAATTGAAACGTTAAATGGTTGCAAAATCCACGTTATCTCTGTCTTTGTTAATTGGTATTGTAGCCATGCGTATCAAAATAAATTGAGTTATTGGGTAATTACTCGATTACTTTGTTCAGTGCAGCAAAATGGACAGTTGAATTACGGGGTGGTGACTTCTTTGCCTAAAAGCAACTCACTTAACGAAACTGTCCTTTTTCCAACAACAACAAGGATTCAAACAGCTTCGATTCTTACAGAGTTCGATGAAAATCCGGATTTAAAACATGCGGTGGGGCAACCAAAGCGATGGGAGCTGTGTTGGAGTTTCAGTGTGAAAGTACAAACGGCTACTAACACTCTTATAACTCTTTTTTCATTATTATCTTATTAACCCGCAGTCTGCAGTCTGCATTTTACCCTCAGCCTGCAGTCTGCGTTTTACACTGACCGGTTATTTGGGTGGTTTTTGGCAACAGAGGTTAATTATTCGTAATGCGATCGCTTCCGTTGCCGTTATCATTGGGTCGCAAATTTGACACTTTTATCGCATTATCACATTACGCATTGAATCCACGTTATCTATTACAGTCCGACCTCTATTAAGCGGCCACCTATTAAGCGGCCACCCTCCATTAAGCGGCCACTTTCCCAAGTCCCGATTTATTTGTCAGTAAATTGCTGTAATTAAGACCTCTATTCAACGGCCACCTCCATTAAGAGGCCGCGGCCACCTTTTTGCTGTCGCAAGTGTATTATTTATGTGGTTTTTTGCCTCCATTAAGCGGCCAGCAAATTATCTTTCCTAGCGAAATGTTGACAAATGATACAAAATGATTACTGATAACAACAAGAAAACAAGAACCGTGATTTAATCTCTACTATAACAAGTCACAAGCGGCGTACACGTGCAAACTTGTCACATCCGGCACTATACAAGCAACGATTCAGTACGTACTATCAATAGATTGAGCTGACCCACTGTTTTGTTACAACCAAAATCTCTGCAGGAAAACCTCATTACTACTGTACTGGAAATCTAGAAGAAGGGTGGCCGCTTAATAGAGGTCGGATTGTATTCCTAAAAATCTAAAAATATTCGTGCCTCATCAGTTTTTGGTCGAATTTATGTCCAAGAAAGCAGATAAATTGCAGAAAATTTTAGTTTTGCATCCAAAAATTCGTAATCAACGCTAAAATGACCAAATTTTGCCTGGAAAACATATTTTACTGTTATTTTTCTTAAATTTTTTCGTTCAACTTTCGCTTTTATAAAATGTTTCAGTTGTCTGTAAATAAGTTATATGCTGTTGGAAAGCTTATTTTCTTAGCTTTAAAATGATGTATTTTTTCCCCCTAACTTTAAATATTTGTTGAGAAAAAAAAACATTTTTTGGCGATGGCTGATTTACCGCGGTTTTCTCGCGGTTGGGAAAGTAGGAAAAAGAGCTAATTAGGCCGGTAGCCAGGTTTTTAACCTCAGAAAAGGATCTGTTTCATCGTAGGAACGTGTAAGAACCTGTGAGCCAAAGGGCCTCTGCTGGTATGACTTCTGGGTGACCCCTTAATAACTTCTTACTAACCGAGCGCGAGGGCCGTACTGCCAGGGAAATATTGGCTCGAGGTCGTGGCAGTATGGACCGAGCGCAGCGAGGTCCGTACAAAAACGACCTAGGGCCAATATTCCCCAGTACGGCTCGAGCTAGCTCGGTTAGTAAGTAGTTTATTATATGGTTTTTGAATTACCTTTTGCTTTGTTTTTGCAAGCCCGTAATCGGCCCGTGGGCCAGTCACAATTAGCCAATCAGAGCGCGCGTTATATCGGCTACAAACCCCAACTTGAAAAAAATTGCCTGGAACGCTGCACGTACCACAGGCAACCCAGTTTACCCTCACGGAGGATCTAGTTGTTCTTAAGTCTTGTCCACTGTTGTTGTTACCAGATAACACTCTGGCTCTTTTGCTATTGGTTGGCGAATCAGTCTCTAGCATATTTTTATCACATTTACTGGTAACCACCTTGTTTTCAGAGGAGTAATATGTGGTGGGATGGTCCTTGCAATAATAAGTATATGATTCTTTTTCTTGTTGCGTCGTGAATTTGAGTCCTAGACACACTTGGTGGAACCACTTTTTGCATCCAGGAAATCTCTTGATCTCTTGTACAGTGTTCGTCAACAAATCATTTCATTGCCGCCTTTGAAATCTACATTTAAAGAGTCACAATCAAACGCTCCCTCAACGGAAACAGGTTAATTTTTATCGATTCAATAGCGATCGATGAATCCGATAAAATCGATAAAATTAACACTTCGTCGGCGTGTGAGTATCGATTTTTATCGATTGACCGATAAAATCGATATCGTTTAAAATCAATTAATCGATTTTTATCGAATTATCGAATGATTTTCGGATATCAAGTTCTATCGAATGACTACCCCGGGAATTAATTACATGCTTGAGCTAAAAGAACTCTACGCCAGTGGACAAAGTGAACAATGTCTTAGCCAGGAAAAGAATCTGAGCTTTTTTTAGCCAGCCAGGAAAAACGTTTTTCATGTCTCAGTGAGCCAGAAGCGGTTTGTGTCAAAGACCAGCCATCTCACTCTTGAGATTTTTTTTCAGCCAGCCAGCTCGAAAACAGCCTGCAGAGCGGCTTTTTTGTGGAGCGGTTTCGTTGGGTACTCCTGAAATGGTTCGTGCTGTTGTTGTAATAATTAACAGTCGGCTCGGTAGGGTACGTTTGTAAATATTTACGGCTAGCAAATGTACCAGAATGTTTGTACTGTAGGTGAAAAGTAAAGTGTTCTACATTCAATTTAACAAACGTGTCAATTCATTTAAGGATGACCTACTTAAAGGTCTTTATAAAGTAGAGGCATAGTCAGAAAGTGACTAAGTTGGCATAGCGAAAATGACATTTGCTCAAAAGTGACTAAGATGGGGTCTATGATTGGCCACACAATAGACTATAATGGGGTAGGGGTTTGGAGAGGCCTGCTAAAATTAAGTAAGAGAGGACGTTTTTCGTGTTTCCATAGCCTCATCTAAACACGAGGGGTAGTTGGAAGAATTTGATACAGTTATGCAAACCCAAGATTTGCATAACTGTCGCGAATTCTCAAACTCCCCCGAGTGTTTAGATGAAGCTATGGAAACACGGAAAAAAGTCCTCTATTGCTTTTATAAAATATTTCTCAAAGATGATTCAACAAATGAAGGAAAATGCTGTTTTTTTTACTTCTTGATTGAAACAGATTTTCTTGACACACGCTCACATTTCCTACCAACCAATCAAAACGCGCACCTGACAATACAGCTGAAGTGATTAATATAACAGCTAATATTTTAACAGGTCGTGAAGCGTAACACGGAAATTTCACGAAAATAGGTTCCCTTTTAATGCGTAGATTTCTCTGGTGGACACAGTAGAATCATTAACTTAGCCTGCAATGGCGTCGAAAGTCATGTAACGCGAATGGCGTTTTAGTGAATCCTTAAACAAAATATACCCTTATGGAGCTCAATAATGGAAAGTCAGTTGGATAAACTAGGAAGGCGGTGAAATACAAACACCTGGAATCTTAAAAGCAACGAGTAATCAGGAGTACCCAACGAAACCGCTCCACAAAAAAGCCGCTCTGCAGGCTGTTTTCGAGCTGGCTGGCTGAAAAAAAATTTCAAGAGTGAGCTGGCTGGTCTTTGACACAAACCGCTTCTGGCTCACTGAGACATGAAAAACGTTTTTCCTGGCTGGCTATATAAAGCTCAGATTCTTTTCCTGGCTAAGACATTGTTCACTTTGTCCACTGGCGTAAAGTTCTTTTAGCTCAAGCATGTAATTAATTGGACAGAGGAACGATAGAAAATTTCCTTTTAGTTTCTGGCTTCTATCAATCAAGATCTCGTCACGCAATGATCTCCTTCAAAGAGGCGGGCGCTTCTCATTTTTGCCTCGCCGTGAGAGACCTCTGCTAGCAGGGAAGCAGGATGTTTCGTAGTATTTATTTTGATCAGATTGTGGAAAAGTCCTTATGGAATGATCGCAGAATTTGATTTTAATTCCGTCCTTTGCAATTCAATTCAGTGTTTACCGAAAGGATTTTAGGCTACCGCTGTTTTGGACAACATCAAGGACACAAAACGAGAAAGGTAACGTGGGCTAAAATTTCGCATGGAACTGTGTTAAATTTTGTATTTTTGTATATTGAATTACCTATCGTTGCGTCTCCTTAAACAAATCGCCATCGTTTCTTGAATAGGTACCGGTTTACCTTTCGGGGTTTTGTCAAAGTTCCGCCACCGGCAATTTAAGATAAGAAAGAGAGACGTTGGGAATGGAGTTGATTAAAATTCTGCTACCGCGCTCCATGGTTTTTCGTACAACTACCCAAACCCTAATGTGAATTAACAAAAACTTCGAAATTGAGAACAACCTCTCCAGAATATATTGCTCGTTCTTTAAGCCACGCGCAGATCTGGCAGATAGATATCCCGGGTAAAAAATCGATTCTTATTCATCCATAAATGGCTGCGCACCGCAGTAGTAGTCCATCTCACTCTTTCTCCTTATTCTCATTCATCAACTAAGGACCATGGTGGCAGTTTATTTAAGTACCTTGTCAGTGAACGGGTAAGTAGAATTGTTTCATTTTTTTATTGTTACGATCATGGTATTTTATTGTACGCTGGGGATGGTTCAAAGTACAACGCAACTGTTTTTTTCCAGTGTCGCTGCAGCTGCAAATATGATTACTCCATGTTTAATCAACTTTTGTGGCATAGTTAGTAGAGGTATAACTGAAAAGGACAATTTTCTCTAAATGCATGCATTTTTTTCACTTCGATTGAGCCGCTTATAACATCTCCAATATCGATTCAACACTAACCTGACTATCACTGAGATCTAAGATAGCAAAAAAAATGCTCGAACTTCGCTTGCCTGGATATGTACATGTACATGTAACCGTGCATTTGCAAAGCAACAGAAGAGGAAATCACTGAGGAATAGTAAGCGTACAAAGAAATATTTAATGAGAAAATTTGTAACGTCAAGAACTTAATTAGTTTCGTTTAAATTTCTTTAAACAAGCCGCGTCTCTCTTTTTTCCCGTAAAAACACTGGTGCAAACGCAAACGCAACTGTGCCTCTTGTCTGAATTCTGCGTTCAAAATAATCGGGCTAAGTTGATGATCAGGCACAGGGTTTAACCATTTGGTTGTGGTACGAAATTCCCTCAGAAGCAATGGCCAGTTACGAGTTACAGCAGTTTTATTTCACTTTATGACAGATACATGTCAAGCTGTGCAAAACTGTATACTTTTTTATTGGTTAAGACCTGAATGATAGTTTGGATATTTTAGAATCTCTCGTTTATTTTACAATGTCACTTAAATAGTAGCAATTTACATATGTTCGTAAATTTTGTGATTGTAAATTTTCCCTGTTACTTTGTACGTTTCAAGCTTGGTACCTTGTGAGCCAAGGAGACTGGCTTTTCCTTTTAAGATAAAGTGGGCGCTTTTGCCGCTTTTCCGTCCGGTCATGTCAAGCAGAATTGATACTATGAAACCATTTTTTAATGTTCGTAATTAATTATAATTCCGGAGGGAGGTAAGCCTTAGTTTCAACCGTAAACCTTTTCAGTTTGGCAAAAAAACTTACCACTTCAAACTGATAAAAGTTTGTCAACTAAAGATCCGCGCTTGTAGTTTGGACTGCAGGTCTGTTTATTTTCACGCCCCCATATCGCGTACGCTTTTAGAGGCGGCCGCCAACCGGATGCCAATTTTGTTTTGAGCGATCACCCCAAGCTTTGATTCCAGTGAACGCTATGAACTTGGCAAACATACACCAGCATCGAGAAATTTTTGGAATCGATCTTTCCTTAGAGAAAATTCAGATTCACAGCAAACTGGAACAAGACGTGTCCGTTCCTTCCTTTTACCAAGAATGAAAAAAGGTGGCAAACAGAAGTGGAAAAACGAGAGCAAAATAAAACTTGACCGCCATTGAAGACCACGTGGTACTTCGCTTCGCGATGTTCGTCTGTTTCTCTATTTCTGTGTGTGTTCAGTTTCTCTGTTGCCTATCTCAGGGGTTTTATAGCACAAAGCGTTATTAGAAATAGTAATTTTAAAAAACAGTATGAAAGATCGGTTCGAGTTCCGTGGATTTGTAATTCCACTTGACATAGGAAACTTGACAAACGGAAGTTAAGGTTCCATTCGAAACAGCACCGTTCAAAACCAAAGATAAACTTTATAGTCATAAAGTAAAATACTCCAGGCAAATCACACGATAGTCCGCTTCGAGAAAAGAACACGCTGTCTTATTATTGTGCCCTTGTTGCCTTGGTTTCAGACTACCTGGATGTGACCTCTTATGAGCTTGCGTTGGTGTCTGTTACTCATGGAGCGATGACAGCACAATAATAATACATTTTCTTTCCAAGTAAATCACACGATCGTCCGCTTCGAGAAATGAACACGCTGTCTTATTATTGTGCCCTTGTTGCCTTGGTTTCAGACTACCTGGATGTGACCTCTTATGAGCTTGCGTTGGTGTCTGTTACTCATGGTGCGATGACAGCACAATAATAATACATTTTCTTTCCAAGTAAATCACACGATCGTCCGCTTCGAGAAATGAACACGCTGTCTTATTATTGTGCCCTTGTTGCCTTGGTTTCAGACTACCTGGATGTGACCTCTTATGAGCTTGCGTTGGTGTCTGTTACTCATGGTGCGATGACAGCACACGATCGTCCGCTTCGAGAAATGAACACGCTGTCTTATTATTGTGCCCTTGTTGCCTTGGTTTCAGACTACCTGGATGTGACCTCTTATGAGCTTGCGTTGGTGTCTGTTACTCATGGTGCGATGACAGCACAATAATAATGCATTTTCTTTCCAAGTAAGTCACACGATCGTCCGCTTCGAGAAATGAACACGCTGTCTTATTATTGTGCCCTTGTTGCCTTGGTTTCAGACTACCTGGATGTGACCTCTTATGAGCTTGCGTTGGTGTCTGTTACTCATGGTGCGATGACAGCACAATAATAATACATTTTCTTTCCAAGTAAATCACACGATCGTCCGCTTCGAGAAATGAACACGCTGTCTTATTATTGTGCCCTTGTTGCCTTGGTTTCAGACTACCTGGATGTGACCTCTTATGAGCTTGCGTTGGTGTCTGTTACTCATGGAGCGATGACAGCACAATAATAATACATTTTCTTTCCAAGTAAATCACACGATCGTCCGCTTCGAGAAATGAACACGCTGTCTTATTATTGTGCCCTTGTTGCCTTGGTTTCAGACTACCTGGATGTGACCTCTTATGAGCTTGCGTTGGTGTCTGTTACTCATGGTGCGATGACAGCACTATAATAATACATTTTCTTTCCAAGTAAATCACACGATCGTCCGCTTCGAGAAATGAACACGCTGTCTTATTATTGTGCCCTTGTTGCCTTGGTTTCAGACTACCTGGATGTGACCTCTTATGAGCTTGCGTTGGTGTCTGTTACTCATGGTGCGATGACAGCACAATAATAATACATTTTCTTTCCAAGTAAATCACACGATCGTCCGCTTCGAGAAATGAACACGCTGTCTTATTATTGTGCCCTTGTTGCCTTGGTTTCAGACTACCTGGATGTGACCTCTTATGAGCTTGCGTTGGTGTCTGTTACTCATGGTGCGCTGACAACACAATAATAATACATTTTCTTTCCAAGTAAATCACACGATCGTCCGCTTCGAGAAATGAACACGCTGTCTTATTATTGTGCCCTTGTTGCCTTGGTTTCAGACTACCTGGATGTGACCTCTTATGAGCTTGCGTTGGTGTCTGTTACTCATGGTGCGATGACAGCACAATAATAATGCATTTTCTTTCCAAGTAAGTCACACGATCGTCCGCTTCGAGAAATGAACACGCTGTCTTATTATTGTGCCCTTGTTGCCTTGGTTTCAGACTACCTGGATGTGACCTCTTATGAGCTTGCGTTGGTGTCTGTTACTCATGGTGCGATGACAGCACAATAATAATGCATTTTCTTTCCAAGTAAGTCACACGATCGTCCGCTTCGAGAAAAGAACACGCTGTCTTATTATTGTGCCCTTGTTGCCTTGGTTTCAGACTACCTGGATGTGACCTCTTATGAGCTTGCGTTGGTGTCTGTTACTCATGGTGCGATGACAGCACTATAATAATACATTTTCTTTCCAAGTAAATCACACGATCGTCCGCTTCGAGAAATGAACACGCTGTCTTATTATTGTGCCCTTGTTGCCTTGGTTTCAGACTACCTGGATGTGACCTCTTATGAGCTTGCGTTGGTGTCTGTTACTCATGGTGCGATGACAGCACAATAATAATACATTTTCTTTCCAAGTAAATCACACGATCGTCCGCTTCGAGAAATGAACACGCTGTCTTATTATTGTGCCCTTGTTGCCTTGGTTTCAGACTACCTGGATGTGACCTCTTATGAGCTTGCGTTGGTGTCTGTTACTCATGGTGCGCTGACAGCACAATAATAATACATTTTCTTTCCAAGTAAATCACACGATCGTCCGCTTCGAGAAATGAACACGCTGTCTTATTATTGTGCCCTTGTTGCCTTGGTTTCAGACTACCTGGATGTGACCTCTTATGAGCTTGCGTTGGTGTCTGTTACTCATGGTGCGATGACAGCACAATAATAATGCATTTTCTTTCCAAGTAAGTCACACGATCGTCCGCTTCGAGAAATGAACACGCTGTCTTATTATTGTGCCCTTGTTGCCTTGGTTTCAGACTACCTGGATGTGACCTCTTATGAGCTTGCGTTGGTGTCTGTTACTCATGGTGCGATGATAGCACAATTATAATGCATTTTCTTTCCAAGTAAGTCACACGATCGTCCGCTTCGAGAAATGAACACGCTGTCTTATTATTGTGCCCTTGTTGCCTTGGTTACAGTTTCGGGGGCTAGGTGGGTGGGGGCGGGGGGGGGGGGGGGTGTAAGAGCATTATTTACTGGCAAAACGAAAATTTCCAATAACTATCGCTGGCTGGGAAGGGTTTGAACATGATAAATGCCGCTGGCTGGCGCCCACAGCGAAATGTATACCTTCCTGGCTAGGAAAAGGCCTCAAAATAATGGATGCTGGCTGGCGACCTCGGAAAATAATCTCTTGCTAGCTGGCTCTGAAGAGCGGATATTTATTTCCCAGGGTAGTTAAATATTAACCAAAAATGTCTTAATCGATGCCCACATATCGTGTAAGTCAATAACAGATGAATTCAGAAAAAGTGTTCGTTGGGTACTCCTGAGTAATGGACTTCGACAACAATCTGTCGCCCGTCTAGCCGAAATCAAAGTGAGCTGCATTTCTAATAGTTTACCAAGTGTGCTGTTATGTAGAACACTGAAACCAAATGGAAAATTCTCTGGTAACTTATGGGTTCAACAAAGACAGAGAACGAATCGAACACCTTACGTGGATCTGTGATCAACTCTGCATAGTCTTCAGGTAAAGAAAATAATTGGAAATGTGACAGCCAAGAATTATTTGAAAGAAAGCTTGTCGTCTATTTTGTGCTTCATTATTCAAGGAAAAGGTTCTTCATGGAAACGGTTTGATCCTGAAATTTAGTTTGTTGCAATATTGCGCATATTTGACACGATTTAGTTTCTTCTCTTCACGCACGTAATGAAATAGAAGGGGTTTTTGCCTCCAATAGCAAATATGTTGTTTGCTTCAAAAAATTGTTCGCTGGAAAAGGTGTCCTTTATGAATTCATCATGTTTTATGATATGCGAGCTTAACTGGATAGTTTTTATGTTATTCAAGGAAAAGGTTCTTCAGGAAACCTGAAGTACATGGTAATTCGACACGATTGAGTTTCGTGTCTTCACGCACGCAATGAAATAGGAAGAGGTTTTCGCCTCTAAGAGCAAATATGTTGTTTGTTTCAATAAATTTTTCGCTGGAAAAGGATTCTGTGGTATTTTCTGCCTTTGTGAATTATAATATCATGTCGTGTATTGAATTCTCGAGCTTAAGGTTGAAATGTGACATGGGAGAATTTTTTTAGTATTGCTCTGTAAGCAGGAAGGGTTCACAGGCCTGTTGGAAGCGTGCTTGAGTTTCAACAAAATGAGCCCCAAAATCAGTGGAAAATTGTGACGCCGATGAATAATAAAGTAGCTGCTATTTCCAAAATGATGGAATTACCTGGTGATAAATAACGTCGTACGCATCTTGGAGAGTAAATTTTGACTTTGCATAAACAAATGGTCATTACGTCAAGAGTTGGGCGATTGTGATTTTTGTTTTGACTTCGCTCATTTTATTGTCAAACTTTATAACACTTGACAGAAAAAGAAACTTACAAAACCCCGGTATCTTGCCATCATTTGACACAGATGCTTCACTGTTTGGCGAGTAAACATGCCGCGGTAACTTAATCACGGCGACCGCTGAATTCCGGCCATGTCACTTTCGATTTTGCGATTTATTTGAACTTAGCAAAAGTCTCCCAAAATGTTTGTCGCTGATCGTAATTTTTTATATTCTATATTCAGGGTTCAAAATTAATGTTGTTTTCATGTCGTAAATATTTTATTCTCGATCGACCGTCGCGGAAACTTCCTTCTGCTCTCTTTTATTTGTTATTCTTCAGAGACTGGAATGCTGTGGATCAATACCACACAATTCAGTGTCTTCTGATAAACTGTAACACGTACCACAGGCAACCCAGTGTATGCTTAACAATTAGTTCATCGGTCAGTGTAAAACGCAGACTGAAGACTGCAGACCGGGGGTAAAATGCAGACTGAAGGTAAAATGAAGACTGCAGACTGCAGACCAGGGATAAAATGCAGACTGAGGGTAAAATGAATATTTATAATAAAAAACGAGTCATAAGCATAAAATAAAGAGTGTTTGAAACACAATCCTGTTTTACATCTGTCAACAACTCACATTATCATGACTGCAGGTCATGGAAAATGCGATCGTTAAATGTTTTTGCGCTTCCAGATGCATTGAAATGGTCAAAGTTATTTCTCACACCAGTACATCGAGGGATATCGATCGATAAACCAACAATTATTATTAGGAATAACTGAAAGGTATCCGAGCTATAGGTTGTTCACCATTTGCCACAAAAATCCGGCAATTTCGGTTGGAATGTAAATGGTAAGCCTATTTTGGTCTTGAAAAACGAAAAATTTCCGGAGAAAATGGGATTTCTTGAAAGGTAGTCTAAAATTCCCAAACGGAATTTCCAATCGGAAAACGTGTTTACATTTGCATACTCCAATGATTTTGCGTTCCTCCAGACTCTCTCGGTAACCTTGAACGGATTTTGTAAAAAGTACACGCCGTTTCCAACTTAATTTCCCATTCGGGAGTTTTTGCTTACCATTTGAACAAACCTAGCACCAACCGGTTTCTGCTTGTAAATGGTAAACGACCGCACTTTCGGTGCAACGAAATGCACAAAGAATTTCATGTATTCCGAGCAATTAGGACACGGAAATTTCATTGAATTTGATTACGTGAAAATTCTAGCAATATTATAAATTACGATTAAATCTCGTCTCAGATCGGTCAAAAACTGAAGGGTGAACTCTTTTTCCAACGCGTATAAAATGTCACTCGTGTTAAAACAATATTTTCTCGAGGTGTTAGTTTGCTGACGTCATTAGCGTGCTCAATAGCACGCTCGCGCGATTCAATTTATGTTATAACTGTACATGATGATGACATGTACACAGTCAGCGTGGTGAAGTGTCACTACTCTCTACTAGCCAATCATCAGCGCTGTTATATCGAAAAAACTCATTAATATAATTTATGCATTAGGTTCGGCACACTCAATTGTTATAATTTAATCAAACAACTTTTTGTTCTGATTGGCTCGTTTAATCATTCTGTCAAATTTGATAGGCATTTCATTCTGTCAGGTGTATTCTTAATGTAAGGCGCGGTTATCAACTGAGCTATTCCGTTGTTAAGGAGCTCGATCGGAGAACTGCGAGACTAATCACGGTTTCAAGATGAAAACCCTGTTTTCCTTGGCTTTTTTGCTCTGCATCTCAGCTGGTGAGGTTGTTTTCACTTATAACCATCGATTTGGTACCGTACTGATTCCGAACAAAGGTTTACAGAGTTTACATCAGGGTTGAATTAGTCCCACCCAATTCACACTTCTTCTAAACTTCCCACACCATGGTTTGTTCAAAATTATCTAATCTGGCGCCTTCCTCTTGTCATTTTGTGTTTTAGGAATGTGGGTTGTTCAAACTAGCATTCAGGTTAGAATGGTCAAGTGGTCAAATTGATTGAACGAATGAACTAGAAACAACTTAAGACTCGAGGGGCAAATGGATATCCATACTCACATTTCCCCGTAGGTGGTAAAACATTGGTTCTTATTTGAACAATGTTTAAAACTGACTGAAGATAAACCTCTTTGGCCTCTACTTTTGTTATTATCGAACAAATGAGTAACTTCGAAGACGAACTAAACTGGATAGTTCGTCCAGACGCATTATGCGTCTAGTGCCCGTCTTTACACTAGACGAATTTATTTATAATAGACTGACGCAGAAAAAATGTTTAACATGAGAGAAGCAAATGGATAAAATGAGAGTAGCGTAATTCGTCTGGACGGATTTTACGTCTCTAGTATAAAAACGGCCAATAGGAAACAAAACTAATTGGGAATTAGGAAGGAAACTTCATTGCGCTTGATTCTCTGAAGTCCCACCTTGGAGCTTAATTAATTGTTGAACGCCCTGCCATTTACTTGTTCTTCAAAGAATGCCGCAAAATGCTAACAACGCTTGACTACTTGACATCAAGCCGATCTCGTTTAATACAATGACTTACGAACAAAAACTTACACTGAAACCGACCTCATAATTTGGCTGCAAGACAGTACTCCTTTTCTTTTTCCCTGTAATACGGAGGACGAAAAAACACGCATTTCAGAGAGTAAAAAAATAAAGGTTACCACAGTATGGTATCCAAAGAAACAGGAAGTCCATATATCTTGATCCAGTGTAATTTAATTTAAATAATTGTGACTTTTTACACATTATTTTGTGCAGCCTTTGCAATCAAGTGCAAAATCTGTGTCAACTCGAACAGCATGGCCGATTGCATTGCAACTGAACGATCAGTGGACTGTGCTTCGGTCGCATATCGGATTGGCTTTAATGCAGATCGCTGTGTGAAAATGTCAGTGGATTATAACGATCATGGCATTCAGTTTAAATCCTTTGCCAAAACCTGTTATACACAAGAATTATGCGAACAGGGTGATCGTTCGTTTCAAGAGTGTCGCAAGACCACCAGCTCGACATGTGAACTAGATTGCTGTTCCGGCGACTACTGCAACAGTGGTACCGCGCCAATTACTAAGCATCTTGTGATCGCCGCTTGCGCTCTGATGTCCCTGTTCCGTCACTAAGCAGAGCTTCCGTGGGCAGCAGTTTACAATTCATCCCATGTTTTGGTATTTTGTAACTATCTAGTCATTTAGATGAAAAAAAGTGCAAACAGATAAATTTTTCGGATTTGTATCTCTTCAGGATGCATTAAAACAGTGAAGTTTTTGGCCGTAATAGTCAGTCATGATTTCGAGTCTAATTTTTGTATGTCTTGAGGCCACGCTCGAACACTAGGGAGCTTTAACAACGACAACGCCTTCGGCAACGAGAACGTCACAAATTTGCATATTTAGTGGGCAAAAACAAGAGCTTTGCACGCCCTGCAAGTGCGTTTTTAATTTTTGTCCATTTCTTTGACATCGTTGGCAAATAGCCGAATGTGAGGCTTTATGGAGGACGTCAGCACTAGCAAATAAATTTTCATTTTCTCCCATAAATTAAGCGTGACTCATATCGGTTTCATTCTTGAGGGACTGCCACTCCATTGTCATGTTTAAAAGCTTGGAGTGGTCGTGAAGTGATTACAATGGCGCGAATTTATATTTTGAGATGACGTTCTCGTTGCCGATCCCGTTATTGACGGTCCACAGTCCAGAGTCCAGAAGTGTGTCCAGTCCAGCTTTCATGATATGCCATAATAGAGAGCGCTTTCATTGAATGAGCGGACAGAACGAATAGCGAATAACGTGTACAAGTATTCCCCCTTGTTCACAAAGGGGGCTTCCGACAGGCTCATATATCATGTTAACAAGGACGTGATATTATCCTGATCGTCTTTCCTCTTCATTAACCCCTTTAAGGGGTTTAAAGCCTTTCACTTTCTGCGCAATTACCATTCGGTACGCGGCTAAATCTGTAGAGGCCTTAATTAACGACTTTCAACAAAGCAACTGCTTGCAGTCAACTTTCGGTTTGAATTAAAGAGCTTTGGGTGAACTTTATACAAAAACGGAATTGAAAATAGGGAGCTTAAGCGTGCACGTTTTTGAGAGGCGGACGGAAACCGGAAGAGAGCATTTGGCGTTCCAGGACGGTGGTGTCTCCCACATTTTTATACTAATTATCTCTAATGGAGAAAAGATACTTGGCAATGTAAATGTGGTTGTGTGAAGACGAGTTAAAAGAGAAAACAGCTCACTTCCAGTTGCCGTCCGCGTCTTAAAAACGAGCGTGCTTAAGCTCCCTAATATGTCTGCAGTTGACGCAAGGCGCTGCCAAGAAGCAACATTGTCAACTTTCCGCTTTGCGTACACATACCATCACGGAAATGAGTATATATATATATATTTTTGTATTTTATTAATATTTTTACTTGATTTGAAATTACTTACAAAAATACAATTAAATAAAATTAGGCTGTTTTAAGATTACTTACAAAAACACAATCAAATAGAAATTTCAATACAAATTAAAGGCTGTATATAAAGAACAAATTACAGGGGTTTTCTCTAATTTAATAGTATTAGTAATGTATATCGTTATTCTATTATGTTCATCTAGTCAGCAGCTACCAGATGGAATGCTGTTATGTGATACAAATTTCTTCCACTTAACGTCGTGAAAAATACGCTTACCAATTGATTCAGCAATCGTATTTTCAATTTGATATATTGAGGCTAATTTTGCGAGGTAAATTTTTAACGACGACGGATACCCTTTATTGCGGCAGCGTTTCGCTTTCTGCCCAATTACCATTCGGTACGCGGCTAAATCTGTAGAGGCCTTA
>OX421456.1:33109026-33116526 GCA_949126865.1 Montipora capitata
GAAGCCGACGGTGCGCCTTTTAACCTCCCCCCGCCCCCCTCCCTCTGTCAGTTTTCCGTTTCACGGATATTTCAACCTATAGCTACACGGATCAGAGGAAAGTGGAAACAGACGTTGAAGTCACCGAGAATCGAGCTGGGGACCTCTTGCTCCGAACTGATGACCAACTGAGCCATGCCTGCTCCTGTAAGCGTGACTCACTGTTTGGTTTCATTCTTGAGGGACTGCTACTCCACTGTCATGTTTAAAAGCTTGGAATGGTCGTGAAGTGATTACAATGGCGCGAGTTTATGTTTTGAGATGACGTTCTCGTTGCTGTTCCTTTTATCTCTTCCGGAGACATACTGCACCCCACGTGCTGAGTAGCACGCGTCATGTTGATTGAAGGCTTGCAAAATGTTTGTCAGTTTATGACATTGAATTGAATTTTTACTTTTTACACAAGGTTGTACAACATGAAATGCTCAGTATCAAATGCGATTAGGAGTTATATGAGGCATTCTCAGCTCCACGAGAAAACGAGACCACTCTCTGATTAGAGAAATTTTTAGATTAATTTTATTCCCAAAAGGTAGCGTTTTCTTGTTTTTTTTTTGTCAGCTTTACAGTCTTCTTTACGTGACTCTTTTGAAAAGTATAAAAAGACAGCAATCGGTCTCTCTCTCTTAATTAAGTATTGCGGCAAATGAAATAAGAGATCCGCGTAGAAGAATTAATCAGTTTACTTCTGTTTTTAACATAAATTGCATTTTCCTCCGGCTTATATGAAAGCTGTTTAGGAGTGTAACTTAATGGCAAAGCAAAACATCCGCCGGTTTTTTAGTTCCACAACAACGCTTAACTAAGAAGATAATGTGGAAGGGCATGCAAGCTTCACGCCCCACTTACGTCATTACTCATGCGCAACTAAGCGCATGAGGTGTAATATGCCCTCCGTTTCTTTTTGTTTTTGTTGTAAATTAGTGATGTAAATTTATGCTTGCATACATTTACACACATGACTGTAACTTTACGTGGGGTGGGGGGAGGGGATTATTTTAAAAAATGAATAGCTGCTGAAAAATTGTATTGTTGTTTTAGAAAAATAAATAGAAAGACTTGGAAAAAATATTAGAGTTTTAAAATGCATATATGCTTGGAATATCAGTCCGTTTTCCATGAAAAAGTAAACAGTGCGTGTTTGAAGAAAGCAACCATCCGTCTCATGTTTGAAGCCCTTAAGATGTGCATCGTCAGCCCCGAATCATCGCTTCTTGACTGAACCTGTCCATTCGTCCAAACTTTGTGGTTGTAGTCGCGATCGTACGGAGCTTTTAGAATTAAATCTTTTTCGACTGTGGAGCCAAAGGTAAGTTGTTGACGTTAAAAGGCAATTATATTTGTTCTAATTTGTTTTACAAACAAACACTTTGCACTAGAGCGGGGATCGGCATAAAGCCGGTCAGGTAAACTGATCTCGATCAAGGAGATAATCTCGGTAATCTCGGTAATCTCCTAATGATCTTTGAGATTGAACCTTGTGGAAGCTTTGAGAATTACTTCTGATCCGACTTTTAGCAATCTGGGGCCGGTTGCTCGAAGCCCGGTTAGCGCTACCCGTTGGTTAAGAGGTATCAAAGCCAATAGGTTTCCATGGTATTTAACGCTGGTTAGCGCTAACCATGCTTCGAGCAACCCGGGCCTGAGCTGTTCTTAGAACTACGTTATTGTCAGTATAGGCGTGCGACGAAGTGAAAATAGGGAATAGTTTAAAAAATACAGGCTTTTCGCTGGTATGCATTCTGTTTATTTGGTGGCAAAGGAATTTCGAGGATGCTTCAAGGGGGAATTCTGGTGTTCTATCTTACTTTTGTTTCACTTAGAGACCATTTATTTCTCAGTATTGAAAAGTTTGGTTCACATTTATGAAATGCCGCAAATTAATCGCCTGTGGCTTACACAGATTTATTCGTATCGCTTTTGTATTCCGGAGATAAATGGGTAACTGTTGAATACCCTGTCACCTTAAATATAAAACAATATACTTGTACGTAGCTAGAACGTTTGCAACACTTTTGTCTCTTCAACCGAGTGTGCACGAATTCTTTAGTCCCTCCTCAACGGAGTATGCACGAAATCTTTACTCAGACATTGTCAAGTAGTGACACATCTCTCCCTCAGTGCCGTACCGGGAGGCGAGGTTGGTATCAGAAAGCAGCGAAGGGCCAATTGCGTCCAAAAGCGATCGCACGAGCCGAAATCCCGGTATGACACGTTTGGTACGACGCTCCAGCGCCACCGCTGGAGGTACTGCATTTTTCTCTCTTATTCAAACATTCCGTCACGGCATGCGAAAATTACACTCTGTCCCTCAATAAACCTAGAACAACCAGTTGTGGTCTTAATTCTTTTTCTTACTTCAGTATCAGCTAAGTTATGGAATGCGCTACCTCATTTTATCCCCACTGAATGAGTTAACAGGTTTTAAAATGAGAATCCGGGCCAAATTTTTTTTTTGCTGCTTTTATTAAAAGTTACTGTATCCTTAAATATATTTGATATTTGGTTATATATTTATCGGGCCGTATGGGCTATGTATTTTAGCTGTAAATGTAATGTCTGGATGATATTAGCTGTTGTATAGTTACTCTGAAATTCAAGATGAAAGAAAGTTTATGTATGTCTATATGTTACCTTTAGCAGGGCGCCTGCGTACACTTTGTATTGCGCGACTCCAGTGCTTAGCATACGAGATATAAAATGACTTTTCCCTTCAATATTTGACCGAGCCAAATCCTACGTTAAATCGTCATGGCAAGGGCGGTCTGGAGCTGTGAGTAGGCGTGGGATCTGTCACATATGGTTTAGGGGCCGACATATCTCTCCCTCAATGCCGTACCGAGAGGCGAGGTCGGTATCAGAAAGCAGCCAAGAGCCAACTACATTATAAGCCAACTATATTACAAGAGCTAATATCTTCTAGACATTACATTTACATCTAAAATACATAGCACATACGGATAAATAACTAAATATGAAATATTTAAGTCATTTTTTAAAAAAAGCAGCTGAACAAAATGTGGCCTGGATTCTCATTTTAAAACCTGTTAATTTATCTCGTTTGGTTCGACTTTCCAGCGCCACGTCTTGAGATACTGCTCTTTTCTCTCTTATTCAAAGATTCAGTCACCGCATGCGAAAATGCTCTTGCTCCCCGATAAGTACCATACCAAAACTGAAAATGCTGTGTTTTTTTTTTTTTGACAAGGAATTGACATTTCGTTTGATGGTATAGGCATAAAGGTGAATGTATAAGATCCGTGCGTGTCTGGTCTTCTGGAGACAGAGGTGAGAGATGGTTTCGTGGAGACGACTGGTACGCCTAAAATGCTTTGTTGGAGTGGTTCACGAGTGGATTATGGTCATATATCTTTTATATAAAAAATCCAAAGGTATGGACATAGGACTAGAACCTGGGAACGATGATGAACCCATGACCTGACCACTTGACAACCACACACCCCAACTGCTCAGGGGCAATATTTTAAACACTATTTGACAATACTGTATTATCAATCGGCAACAAATAATGTTAAACACTGCAAAAGGTCGGCTACCAAACTTCACGACAAAGCTAAAACATTTTAAAATCAAAGCTTAGGCCTAAATAATCTAGCTTAAGCCTAATAACTCTTCAGCAGCGATATTCTATAAGAGACTTAAATAAATCTTTTTTTAACAGCGCAGTGTCTTGATCTTCAGTGGTGAAGCGGAAAGAAGTGATTCATTTAGCGTTTGAACTCCTCCTTCAAATCCAATCCAAGGGTACGATTTCTGATTTTCCTTATTTTCTCTGCTGCCACAAGTACCCAATTCAATTTACGAATTAACGGTAATCTTTAATTTTGAGAGTAGATCATGTTGCAACGTCCTCCCCGGGAATTCCATAAAAGCGGACAGCCCTGGGAACTAGTTCATAAGCAAGATCACGCCAGGATTGGAATGGACCAACGGAACAAAGAACTGCTGTTGCCACGAAAAATCAACGCAAGCTAATCACACCTTGTAATGACTTAACCCTTTCCTTGTTTTTATTAGGAGGAGGTTGAACAAAGTGGCGATTCTGTTGAGACAGAATGGACAAGAAATGAGAGGGGAAAAGGCAGTCCAAGATGCTTCGCCGGACAAATCGGTTTTTGTTGACGGGCGAAACTGTTCCTAAAAAAGATCGACGAATAAACAGTTTCTAATTCTCAAAATACTTGTAGCAATTAAGAGAGCAAGAGATTCGTTTTGAATAAAAGCCTCCTTATACTGAAATCTCGACCCCAGCTTACTTTTCGTTTGAGTGGCCTTAAGTTAAAATAAGAGGGAATTTTGTTGCATTTTGTGATAAAAATGCTATTCGTAAAACGACAACGGTAATCATGCGCATATTTTGTAATATTTGTAAATATCCGCAAATCCTACGTAAAAGGCGTCAACTTAATTTTAATTGTCAAGTAGTGATTTTTTTAACTCATCGCTACCTACCAGTAAATTTCTCTCGCTCTTGCTTGTGTCCTGCGCTGAAGAAGCAGTAAAATTCCTAGTGAAATTTATACTTATGACTCACTCAATCTCGGTTATGAGCTCATATACCCTATGAAGTTTTATGGAAACTGATTGCACGGGATGTTTCATGAAAATGAAATAGTCCAGTTCAGAAATAATGGCATTTGATAAAACAACCGTTCCATTTGCCCTCAATGGATATGAAAGAGCTACTTTGGCAGTTTACCACCCAAAATCCAAATTGCGCTTCTAAAATAATTGCAAATTATTGTTTGCGCATGCGAAAATGTCAAAGTGATGAACCATCTGATTTCATGCGAATGTTACCATGAATAACTTTTAACTATAAATGCTACTTTCCGAAAGTGCGAGAGACGTTTACTGTTAGGTAGCTCTCGTGTATTGCGACTAAATTTCGTCGAGGATAAGCAGAGCAAATAATTGATGTTTAAAAGAGTGGGATCACTGACATTCATGAAAATAATAAGTCAGCTAACTATTTAAGCAATAGGGGACGTTTTCCGTGTTTCCATAGCCTCATCTAAACACGAAGGGGAGTTGGGAGAATTCGAGACAGTTATGCAAACCCCGAGCCGCAGTTGACGGTTTGCATAACTGTCGAGTTCGAATTCTTATAAAATAGTTCTCAAAGATAACTCAACAAATGAAGGAAACAAATGAAGAAAAATTCTTTATTGAAACAGATATCCTTGATACACGCTCATTTTTCCTACCACCCAATCAAAACACGCGTCTGGCGGCATATAACCAATTAAAATTCGCGTGATGTCACAGCCGCGTTTCCATACTCTATTGACCAGTGAGAGTGCGCGTACTATCTTAATTATTTGATGAAACTATCCGTGATGGAATCAGAAACACCTTGCTTGCCTACATTTTCAGTCAGCACGCGCTTAATGTAAGACAGGAAGAAACATTGCGACACTTTGCGCGCGCGGTAGAAATGCGCCGGAAAACTAATGCAAAGGTCCTAAAATAAGTGACTGAACTGTTTTTAAATGATCACTTCAGTTCAACCCTTAAAATAACCTGGTTTCTAAATCAAAAGTAAATCAGTGAACCAGTGTACCTCTAGGTGCTAAAGCTCGCGCAAGGAATTCTTTTGGTATTGTGACGCAAAAAGGCATCACTGCAGCAAATGAAAGTATTCACTTGTTTTGCTCAATTTGTACCGGAGGAACGATTTCCTTAGTGTTGGGTAAAGAGATAAGGTCATAATTCAAAATATTGTTATTGGTTCAAAAAGAGTTTCGTAAACTGAAGGTAAGTCTATTTACCAGCATACAGAGGTTCTTTTTCGGCGGAGAGTTCTTTACCGTTAAAAACTAAAAGCAGAGTTATTTTAGGTCATTGATTTTTTACGCACAATTTTCGTCTTCCGCGTTCAGCAATTTCCTTTTAGAGCAGGGATAACGTATTATAAGGAAACAAGTGTCCTGATATGTTGAGGCCTTTATTTTTTTCCCCCTACAGTTACTCCGCAGTTGTTTTGCGGGATTCATCATGGCAAACAACAGTCTTCCTTTGTCTAAGGAGCAACTTTGTCAAATTATAAATCAACAACAAACTACAATCCAAAGTTTGCTAAGCGAGCGGCAGTGGCTCATTGATGATTATCATATTCAGCAATTGGATGTACAGAAATTTAAACAAACGTCTATACAATGGGAAACATACGCGAAGGCCTTGTGCGAAGAATTAAACCACGCCAGACAAGATCTGGCTAAGCTCACAAAAAATCATGAAATTCTAAAAGACAAGTATGAGGCCGTTAAGGGCATGTATTGGGAAGTTAAAGAGAAAAACGACGCTAATAAAGCACTTCTTCAGTATGGCATGGACCTTTAATCTGCTTCATGCAACCAGCACCCCTCCCAACATTCTCATCACTCAAGGAGCTGACATCTCACAGCAGCCACCAGGCTCCATAATAATCAGCTTGCTTCCAAATACTTTAGTGGTAGATTTGCCTAATATTGCTGGTGCGTTAATGAGTCCAACTGAGGAAACAGCACAGGAAATGGAAATCTTCGAGACGCAGCTAACCAAGAAAGAAGAATATTCTTTGTTCTCAGATGATATCGTGGAGCAATCTCAATTATACCTCGAATATCGATGCCCTGCAACTTGTGACGAGGGAATAGAAGATCCTGAGACCTCAATAAGTAATGATGTTAGCCAGTCTCTCTGCGAACACACACAAAACGAGGTAAGCCGAGAAAAAAAGTAAACAAACAGGTAAACCGCGATGCGCTGGTCAGTGCCGTATTAATCTCGTCAGGGACTGCTAAGACATTGAAATAAAGTTTACCTTTTTTGCGCAAAATACTCGGCTTATTACTGGTAGTCGAGTTTACTAGTCTCACGATCAAAATACAATTTATGTTGGAGGGATTTCCAACTGAATTAATTATTATTCGTTTACCTTTTCATTCACTCACCTGTTATATTTTTTACTGAGTAATGTTCTTTCATGGTATTTCTAGGAAACTGCTCTTTCCGCTGAAGTGTCAAATGGGAGCGTCCAAGAGATAGACGTCTACGAGCCGAGTGCTAGCAAGGAAGATGATGTGGAGGAACGATCTGGAATCCAAGAAACTTCAAATGACGCAGACGCAGTCTCCACGGAAAGGCAAGTCGAATGCGCAACCTATCGAGGCGATGGAGTTGAGATGGATTTCTACGAGCCAAGTACTAGCAAGGAAGATGATGTGGAGGAACCATCTGGAATCCAAGAAACTTTAAATGACGCAGACACAGTCTTCACTGAAATGCGAGTCGAATGCGCATCCTATCGAGGCGATGGGATGGAGATGGATGTCTACGAGCCAAGTGCTAGCAAGGACGATGATGTGGAGACACCATCTACAGTCCAAAAAAATTCAAATGATGAAGACCCAGTCTCCATATTGGAAGTCGGACGCGTGTCCTGCCTACGCGATGGAA
>OX421456.1:33119026-33124026 GCA_949126865.1 Montipora capitata
GTTTCTTCTGAGGAATCTGGAACGCGAGCCTTATATTGTTTATCCAAAAACCTAGCCATTCTCCGATTTGAACAGGTTCCCACTTCGACTTTTCTTCATTAGTAACAAAGCCTGCCGAAGCCGGGTCATTGCGCTGGATATTACTAGCACCCCTAGAGGAGATGTAATCGCGACTTCCGAAAATGCCGTCGTCTAAACAGACAAAGGAAAAAAAAAGGTAAAGTCTGCGTACGAGCCAAGGAGGCCCATCAGGCCGGCGCTTATCTCCGGTTTCCGCAGCATGAAGCGACTAGGAGTATTTCTACTCCCCCTTGGATGGGATGCTAGTCTATCGCAGGGTTACCCCCAGCATTAAATTCGCCGGTACCCATTTATACACCTGGGTGGAGAGAGGCACCGTGAGAGTAAACTGTTTTGCCCAAGAACACAACACAATGTCCCCGGCCAGGCTCCGAACACGGACCACTCGATCCGGAGTCGAGCACACTAACCATGAGGCCACCGCGCCTCTCACAAAACAGACAAAACAGTTATGTAACATAGAATGCCATCTCTTAACTAATGGGCGTAAAAGCTTCGTAAAACAATTGCAAGCGGAGCGAAGCCCGAACGGGAGTCCTGAGAAACAGAAATATCGTGTAGAACCGGCAATTGACCATGAGAAACCCAAAAATTGTCGATGCGGAGGGAAGATGTCCACGTGGTGATAGCCTGATTTTAGGTCCCATGTAAAAAACCAGAATCCCTTCTGGAACACTTCGGCTAGGGATCGAAGATCTTCATAACGAAAATTACAGTTGACTAAATATCTATTGACCTCACGCAGATCAAGAACTAAGCGTAGATTCTTTCCTTCGGCTACTGACAAAGGGTTGACGCAATGCGTAGGGGAATTAACTTCGCTGATTAAACCTTGTTCTAAAAGCTCAAGGATGGCTACTCCGACGAATTCAGAGTTTCGAAATGCTGAACGATTGTCCCTAAGAAAAAAGGCGGGAGGCAATCGCACAAAAGGCAGCGAGTAACCTTCATTCACGATACTGGAAACAAATGGCGATGCCGCAAGACAGACCTCCCAAAAAGAATGGCAACGAAACAAACCACCTTTAACTTTATCACGGGCTTCGCCACAAGAAAATTCTGCGTTATGCTCATTTAGCCCGGTATAAACAAAATCAGTGACAAGCTGAAACCATAACTGCTGTTATACATGTATATAACAATGCTAAATAATAGCCATCCTCGGAGACCCGGGGGCAGATTGCGAGGCAAGGGAAGTGTAAACGGGCGAAGGAAAATGGCGACGAAGAAAAGCATAGTATGGCGAGAAGAGCCCCTGGGGACAAGTTCTTACCGGACCAGTTCCAAACAGTAGAGGTCATTCTCAATTCTGATTGGTGCCAGAAATTCTTTGTGTTTTTCGGCCCAATCAGAGGTCAGCAGGCCGTGAAGTCGTTTCGTGTCTTCTTACACGGAAATCTCTTGATCGCCATACTCGCCTGGTTCGTTTGGCAAGGTTTTGCTTGAGGAGAAAAGTCTCAATCACAGCACAAAATGTACAGGAAATCGTTCGGAATATCGGCGGGCAAATACGCTGGACCTTTCGAAGGTATCGTTACAGTAGCGTATTTCCAGGTGTGCGAGATTTGTTTAAAGATGTCCTCCCCGATTCACCTAACATAGCATTGATTAATTTGGATCTAACAATTATTTTTATTCTGCCCCCTTTTCCTGGTCGAGGTATTTCTAGATTTCTTGCATCAGTTGCTGTGGCTGAAACTTTGCTAATCTCGAGAGCAAACGTTTGCTTGTGAATGCTGCCAAATTAAAGTAACAGCTGATGTGTTCTTTATGCAAGGAGCAAATTATACATAGGCTGTGCACAATTGTGCTGGCAATTCCTTGGAGATAATTTTAGTTGGATAATGGACAATAATCTGAAAGTGAAAAAAAGATTAAAGACAGTCGCAAAGAACATAGGAAAGAGATTGTTAATATTTTATGAGCACCGTTAGTTGGGTTGTCATTAATGTTTTAAAGCAACATTAATTTTGCTCTAAGGAAATTCTTGTTTGCTATTTTATATTTCATACAAAAGTGTGCTGTGTGTTAGACAGTAATAACAACAAAAGAGTCCTGAAGTTTCTAAAAAAATGCTGAAAGAAATCTTCTCCAATAGTAAAATGAGTTTGGATCCAGGTAGTACATAATATTCTTAGTTGTGCCTCTGCAAATATAAAATCTTAACCTTGAGATTTCTCTTTACAGCAAAGATCCCAAAAATGTGACAGCTTTTAATAATTAATTCACATTCTTTCACTATTTTTTATTAATTTATCAGCTTTATTGGACACATCAGAAAAAGTAGCACAATATTTCAGTTCAGGGAAACAAAGTAGAACTGCAAAAAATGAACCATTATTAACTGATTTGATGTACTATTTTCATATTTCCCACAGAAAGAAGGAAACAGCATACTCTTTCTATAGTACATGTATGTACCTGGACACAGTTGAACAACAATAATTATCATTATTGTTGTTCAACTGTATCCAGCTGCTTGGGTTTTGAATTCAGCATAAATATTATACTCAGGCAAAATGCAAAATGTCACTGCAGCATTAATCTATTTAGACAAATCTTTGAAGAGGTAAAAGAGCGCCCTACAGAATGACAGAAATGCGGTCACAGATAAAAAGATAAATTATTTTCCGAGTTTATTAAAGGAAGCTCGAAAGGATTTTCCACTCTTAATAGTCGTGTGTCCAATGGAAAAAAATCACTCCAATCCTTGAAAAAGGGCTAAAGCTTCATACCTGTGTAATACTATTGCAATGTTTTAAAGGATGTTTGCTGCGTCCTAACTGCTGCTATGGTAATGGCACAGTGCTGCTCAAAGACCGTCTAAAACTTGGTCTTTGAAAAGTATCTCTAAAACCAATTCAGTGAGCAGTACTGTATTTTTTATTTTTTTTAGATTTTGAAACCATATCAATTCTCTGACCCAGTACATGATGTGAGAAAGAACTATAAACTGAAGTAGAATTTGAAATATTTATGAAAATGCTGAAAGATGAAAAAAATTCCACTGGATAATTCTTTGAAAATTACTTTAAGAATGCAAAATACCCGGTAACACTTCTCACTTGTTTCCAAACAAATCAGGGAACGACGCTGGATGAACTTTTGAGATAAACCTGACCAAATCTAACAAACTGTATTTCCGGTTGTATTAATTTTGATTCATTATCCTCTGGAAGGGCTCAGGTGGCATTAAGCCGGAGCACTGGGCTAAGTTAAACTAAGTAATTTGCAATAAACTTGGAACTTAAGGATATGCCATTACAACGATGGCAAATTTTATTTTCTAGTACACTGTCAGTATAATAAAACGTGTTTTTACATCGACATACAGTGTGTGTATGTATACATAATTATTGGAAACGTGCATACCTTGACATATGTTCCTTTGCTTGATTTTGGAAAGCAGGGGCAACTTCCTTTGCTTTCCTCATGGTGAATTTTTAACTCACCAGGAAAAGACATTACCGAGGATGGTGGAATTGGCTTAATTGGTACATTTTCAAAGGTAATGTGACAAGCAGTTTGTGCATCCCCTTGCCTCAATGTCAAAGGAGAAAGGGGATGTGTCCTTTTCAACACGTGCTTTGCAGAAATGGCAAATGACGACTTTTTTTCCAGATTGATTCCACCATTTATGACCAGTGTCGCACAATGCAAGAGAAAGACCATCATCTGCCTGGACTTTTTAAGTTTGGTCGAAAACGTCTTCAAATATTTTAAAAAATTCACCATAAAGGTTTCGCTTTCTCTGTTAAGTTTGTTAACAAAAACGTAACAACGCACTCGACAACAGTCGTCAACTGTTTCTTTCGGGTGGCTCAACGGGAACCTCACTTGACGACGGCGCGCGCAGTGCAAATACCCAAATATGGTCAAATTAGAACAGAATCCAGACTATTCCGCTCGCTCTCCCGTCGTCATCTGACGTTCCCGTCCTGTTGCTAAATCAGCCTATTAAATATCGTGAAGAGAACACGAGCTCGATAGCGTTGAATTGAGCGCGCATTGAAATAAAGTCATGTTTCGTGTGGCCCATGCGATCAAGAATTTCTCGAGATTAGCAAAGTTTCTGCCACCGCAATTCATGTAAGAAATCTAGGAATACCTCGACCAATACCTCGACCAGGAAAAGGGGGCAGAATAAAAATAATTGTCAGATCAAAATAAATCACTGCTATTTTCAACAGGTGAATCGGGGAGGACATCTTTAAACAAATCTCGCACACTTGGAAATACGCTACTGTAAAGATACCTGCGAAAGGTTCAGCGTATTTCTCCGCCGATATTCCGAACGATTTCCTGTACATTTTGTGCTGTGATTGAGACTTTTCTCCTCCAGCAAATGAACCAGGCGAGTATGGCGATCAAGTGATTTCCATGTAAGAAGACGCGAAACGACTTCCCGGCCTGCTGAACCTCTCATTGGGCAGAAAAACACAAAGAATTTCTGGCACCAATCAGAATTGAGAATGACCTCTACTGTTTGGAACTGGTCTGGTAAGAACTTGTCCCCAGGGGCTCTTCTCGCCATACTATGCTTTTCTTCGTCGCCATTTTCCTTCGCCCGTTTACACTTCCCTTGCCTCGCGATCTGTCCCTGGGTCTCCGAGGATGAATAATAGCATGAGAATTTGAATGAACAAAGACATAAATTTATGCAAAACATGCATAACATAACGTGTAGAAAACCTAAACTTCGAAACGTAGATAATTTTTATTGCTCACAGATCGGAGAGAGAAAGTTGTCGATAATAAAACGCTGGCCGCGTTTGCTATCGACAACTGAAGTAATTTTTCGTTTGAAAAGGAAAACTATTTTAATTGTCGACGGCTTGATTTTTCGCTGTTTGTAGTCAATAACTTGATTCACACAAGCAGTGTTTTGTCATCGATATTTTTTTGTTATCGACAACAAC
>OX421456.1:33134026-33136526 GCA_949126865.1 Montipora capitata
GTCTCACCAATGTATAATTTATTGCATAACGTACAGGTTATGCAATAAATGACATTTGCGGAGGTACATGTTAAACGATCGGTGATCTTAACAGATCGCTTAGGTCCCGATATCTTGCTAGTGTTAACAATGAAAAGACAAGTTTTGCATCGTGAGCGCGCGCATTTGAAAGTGCCGGGTTGCTCGTTAGTTTTGAGCGCGCTTCTAACTAAAAAGTTGCCTACGTTTTTGTCGCGTTTGAATGAAATAAGTGGAGGTTGCGAAAAGATTCTACCAGTCTCGGGATCATTTTGGAGTAATTTAAAATTACTAAGAATGATGCTTTTGACTGCGTGATTATGAGGATGGAAAGTGAGGGTGAAGGGAATTCTGTCATTCTTATCTTTTTGTGACGTTTGTAGTGATGACTGTCGATCAAATTGTTGGGCGCGATGATGGCCCGCTTTGACCACAGAGACAGGATAGCCACGTTTTTCGAAGAACTGGCACATCTCCTCTGATTTGCTGGAAAAATCGGAGTCATCACTACATAGACGTCGAAGTCTAAGAAATTGAGAATAAGGAATGGAGTTCTTGACATGTGATGGATGTGACGATGAATACAACAAATAACTGTGTGAATCAGTAGGTTTGTAGTGCACACTAGTACATAGCACGTTGCCTCTAATAGAAACTTTGATATCTAGGAAAGCCAATGAAGTTTCCGAAATTTCCCAGGTATATTTAAGAGCCGGATGAAAAGAGTTGACGGAGGTTATAAATTGATCGAGTTCTTCTCTGCTGGATGAAATAGCGCCGATGCAGTCGTCGATGTAGCGGCCGTATAGTTCAGGTTTGGGGCCGTTGTACTGATTAAAAAATTGGTGTTCAACATATCCTACAAAAAGATTGGCATAGCTATGTCCCATTCTTGTGCCCATCGCTACGCCATTAATTTGTTTGTAATAGTTGCCGGCGAATGAAAAACAGTTAAGCGTTAAAACTAGTTCGGCAAGGCGGAGGAGCGTTTCCGAGCTAGGTTCTTTGACAGTGCGTAGATCGAAAAAGTGTTTAAGTGCTTGAAGACCTTCGCTATTAGGAATGACTGTGTACAGAGATGTAATGTCCATGGTGAAAATAAGTTTGTCTTGGCCGGAGAAATTGAAATCGCGGAAAATTTGTAGTGCGTGTGTACTGTCTTTAATGTATGATGGCAAAGATTTGACGATAGGCGTCATAATCCTGTCTAAGTAGCTAGAAATGAGTTCGGTGGGACAACTGCAGGCAGAAACGATAGGGCGACCTGGGTTGTTGGGTTTGTGAATTTTAGGCAAGAAGTAAATGCACGAAGTTCTAGGGGTGTTGATGATGAGATTAGTGGCAGTTTCCGGTAATTCTTGATTAACTATAAGATTTTGAATGGTGTCTTTGACAAGTTTTTGATTTTTGGAAGTGAGATCTTTAGGGATTTTGGCATAAAACGAGGTATCCGAAAGTTGCCGCAAAGCTTCTTTTTGGTAAAGGTCGGACCGCCAAACAACTACCGCGCCGCCTTTGTCGGCCGATTTGACAACTATGTCGTTGCGTTTACTAAGATTTTTAAGCGCCGCCCACTCTTCCGAGGAAAGGTTGGAAAATTTAGTGTTGCGATTGAATTTAAGTTTGTGAATGTCTTGACGGCATTTTTTGGTGAAAAAATCTAAAGAGGCAAATTGTCCCTCTGGGGGAGTCCATTTGGATTTGCGAACTAGAAGTGTTTCAAAAATATCTGTCGTATGACAGTTTTTCATTGTCGTATAATGATTTCAATTTCTCGTGCAGTAATTTCTTAAACTCGCATATCGATTAAGAAAACTCGGTAGGTGATTTCAAACTTAACGTACTTTTATCATGTTTGGCTTGCCATAATAAACCGTAGACCTTGTCTCACAACACTTCACGGTTGAGTAATCTCTCTCTGGACGTCATCAAAAGAACCCATACACGGTGTTGTGATCTGGTGTCATTTCATTTATTCATTCATTCTCGGGTTGGGTGAGATCGCTAATAGATAATAGAGCGTTTTCACTCGCGTGACCAGGAGCCATATTGGATTACTTAAGAAAAGAAAGTATTTGCATAAAAATAGATTTCAATTCCCGGAGGATTAGTTTGGTGCACCATCATGGCCGCCATTTCTTTGTTTTGGAACACCAACATGGCCGCCGTGACGTCATGTGAAAACGCTCAATAGCGGCTGCCAATGGCGCCTGTCACTATGCTGATGTCCGATCTCACCGATACATTGATTACTTGGAAAGCGCATTTGAATATGTAAATTGAAAGTGGGCTATATAAATTCATTGTGATTGCATGGGAAACTCATGAAATAATCATGGGAGGAGCGAAAGGAGTTGAAGGAAGAAAGGAAGTTAAAAAAAGAAACAATCCATGTCGCCTTCTGTAATTTTTTCCTTCGCACGAAGTAATGGTATTCACATGTTTGGGGCTTATGTAATATTGCACTTCAAGAGTTCGTAAA
>OX421456.1:33141526-33154026 GCA_949126865.1 Montipora capitata
GGTGACATGGACAACAATCACATGCTGTCTATTATTGAACAAAAGATGTGTGCGGACGACCGCAAGGTTTGGTCTAGAGATCTGGAGCGAGAGGGAAAGATTGCCACGCTTCAAGGTCTAATGGAATGGATGACAGTGGAGATGAAATCGCGTATGCGCGCAACAGCTCCACTCAGAACTGGTGCAAGTAACAGTCGTTCAGTGCATCACGTGCGAACCGAAGGCAGCGTTAGAGGTAATTCAACATGGCATAAATGTTGGTTATGTCATACATCCGCTCACTTGCCAGATCAATGTCCGCGGTTTGCCGCAATGGGCGTAGATGAAAGAATCAAAACGGCCAAAGAGAATCACGTCTGTTTCGGGTGTTTGAAGAGAGCCGGTAGAGAGCACAGATTGGAAAATTGCAGCCGTAAGCAACGCTGTGCCAAGACAGAGGGAGGAGAACAGTGCCAACACTTCCATCATCCGCTTTTGCATAAGAGTAATGCGATCAGAGCGGGAATAGCAGCATTTACGGAAAATCGAGAAGCACTTCTGCCTGTAATTTCCGCAAACATTTGTGGCCAAAACGGAGTCTACAAACGAGACAATATTCTTCTCGATACCGGAGCACAAGTCAGTTTGATTCGCAACGACACAGCTGAAGTGTTAGGGCTGAAGGGGAAGGATACGTCAGTAACCATAACTAAAGTTGGAGGTGAAGAGGAAACAATGAAAACGAAGGAGTATCGAGTCCCAGTGAATTCTTTGGACGACACCCGGAAGTATTCGGTAAAGGCCATTGGAATCCCCAGTATTGGCGATGATATTACCGCAGTTCAAACGTCCAAGCTTGCTGACCTCCTTTTTGTAGCAAACGAAAAGATTTATCGAGGAAAAGGGCAGATTGACATGCTGATTGGAATAGACCATGCTCATATTCATACGGGTCAAACGAAGCAAGTTGGACAACTTGTAGCTAGAAAGACGCCCCTTGGGTGGGTGGTGTTCGGAAGTTCCACTGAAACGCTTTCATCAAGCAGTCGAATACTCTTTGTTAAGTTATCAATGCCAGTTGATCTAACAGACTTCTGGACAACAGAGACCATGGGAGTTCAAGTCAAACAATGCGTATGTGACGCCGATAAGCTGAGTCAGGTAGAAAGGGACGAGGCTGAAGTGATAAGTAATTCTTGCAAGAAAGTTGGAGCGCAGTGGATGATTCCTTACCCGTGGAAAAGGGATCCGAACCTTCTTCCTGACAATAAATCGCTGGCATTAAAGCGATTAGAAGGAACAGAGCGTCGCCTGAAGTCCAGTCCAGATCAAGGCGAGTCCTATGACAAACAAATGAAAGAAATGCTCGAAATGAACTTCTGCAGAAAGCTATCGCAAGAAGATATGGAAAATTTCGAGGGTCCAGTCCACTACATTCCACACCATGCAGTTTTGAGACCGGAAACGAATAGTGTTCAACTCTTCGTCTGTCTTTCAAGGTCACGAGCTCGATGACTACTGGATGAAAGGCCCAGACCTACTAAACAGTTTATTTGGTGTGCTGCTAAGGTTTAGAGAAAGGGAAGTTGCCTTACTCGGAGACATCTCCAAGATGTATCATCGAATATTGATTCCAGTTCAAGATCAGCATGTCCACCGATTCTTATGGCGAAATTTAGAAACCCATCGAGAACCTGATGTTTACGTCAAAACGGTGCTGACGTTTGGCGATAAGCCTGCTCCAGCAATGGCACAAACAGCTCTAAAGAAAACCGCTAAAGAAAACGCGTCCGGCTATCCAGAAGTAGCAGAAGTTCTCTAGAAGAACACATATATGGATGACATTTGTGACTCCGTCAACACAGTCACCGAAGCGAAACAACTGGCCAAAGATCTTGATATTATTTTGAAGACAGGTGGCTTCAAGGTTAAAGGTTGGATATCAAACAAATCACTTGAAGACCATATGCAGAGTGAGAAGCCAGCAGAAATGGCGGTGTTCAGAGGAAATGTTGCTGAGAAGGTCCTTGGAATAGCATGGAATAACCAAGCCGACACACTCACGTTCAGCGTCGATGTTGATGCGATAGATCACGTGATTCGAGGTGGACAACTTCCGTCGGAAGGGAAGCTAACAAAGAGGGTTTTCCTCAGTCAAGTCGCTCGAATGTATGATCCCCTTGGTCTCGCAGCTGCTTTCCTTATCAGGGCAAAGATCGGATTACAAGAGCTATGGCAAGCCGGAGTTGATTGGGACGAAGATGTCCCGCCAGCTGTTCGTGAAAAGTGGAAAGATTTATTCAGAGAAATGAATCGAGTTTCCCCGCAGTTTAACTCGTGCCGATGCAGAAGCGCCTCCTATGCTGTGCTTATTTTACGACGCATCCCAGTACGCCTTTGGAGCTTGCGCTTACAGCCGACAGAGGATTAATGATGACCAGTATCAAGTCAGGCTAATTGCAGCGAAGTCACGGGTAGCACCTTTAAAGCAACTAAGCATACCCCGACTGGAACTACAAGCAGCAGTTTTGGCGTCTAGATTAGTTAAGACTATTCAAGAAGAATCACGAATGAAATTCCAAGCCGTCAAGTTCTTCACAGACAGCACAATAACCCTTGCCTGGACACAAAATCCGCGCCACAGAGTTGAGTTTCTCCAGAAAATCGTTGATTCATTCTGGAAGCGTTGGAATCGAGACGTTTTTCCATCCCTAGTACCGAGGAAGCAGTGGCAAATTGAACGACGAAACGTGAAAGTCAACGACATCGTTACAGTGGCTGATAGTAATGCCGTTCGAGGCAAGTGGTGCACAGGCAGAATCATGGAAGTCTACCCAGGACCGGACGGTCGAGTACGAAATGTCAAAGTCAAGACGTCGACTGGCGTCTACAGTTGTCCTGTTACTAAAGTTGCTGTAATTTGTCCTGCGGAGGAAGAGTGAAGAGACAGTATACAAGCATAATTTTTAAGAGACTGCGTGTAGGATGAGGACTAAGCCCTCATCGGGGCGGAGAATGTTTTGTTAAAAAATAGATTATTTGATTCTGTTAATTGATTCCTTGATTGACATTTGATTACCTTAAGATTAATAACATTATTAAGACAGGATAACATAAAAAAAGAAGACTTTTTCTGGGACGTTTTGCCAAGGGATCTATGCTAACCTGTTTGTTCACCAACCTGTTTTTATATTTCTGCTAACCTGTGGTACCGAAGTTTGAGGACAGTTTAATCTACTGGATATCGTCACAGAAGTAAGTGATCGATGATGTGAGATCTGTTGAAATCAAGCGCCGTAGTCCGTATTTTATTGCAGTTCATAGAAGCTGAAATTATGTAATATTTTCCTTTGTAGATCGAATAAAAAGACATTAAGAAAATTATACGATTTGAGTAATCCAGTGGATTATTAACCATTTTCCCCCGGAACAGAAACTAAAAGGGATCTCCGCGATGACTGCGTGGCCTGGAATTCACCGTTCGAATTCGCGGCACTTTCCTCTAAACCATCTTAATTTCGCTTCGCCGAAGGTGTTACGCCAGTCGGCAGGGATCGGTGCGCCGTGGATCGCTTTGCGTGTGATCCCGAACATCCCTTGTCGAACAGAACATTGCTGAGCGATTCTTGACCCTAAACGACAGCCGCAGTCGGACGACCGACAAGCCAGTTCAGAAGAATCTTCTCCACTTGCTAATTTGCATATTTAGTGGGCAAAAACAATGGCTTTGCATGCTCTGCACGTGCGTTTTTCACTTTTGTTGATTTATTTGCCGTCTTCAGCAAAGCAACAACTTGAAATAGCTAAATTTGAGGTTTTATGAAGAAAGTCAGCACTTGAGGATAAAATTTCATTTCACTCCTGAGGAATTGCCACACCTTTGTCATATTAAAAAACTTGGAATAGTCGTGAAGTGATTACAATAATGAGAATTTCTGTTTTGAGATGACGTTCTTTGGTTTTTACTTCGGAAAGTGAAACGTCGAAAAATCGATATAGATCGTTGCCATCCAATTCAACTGAGTGAGTGACAAATTGGAATGTCTTGAAAAAATCGAAAATGGTCGTTGACTTATCGATTAGTTTACATCGGAGTAAGTGACAAATTTGAATATTCTGACCCCTGGCGATAGTCGTAGATACGCGTCGCGTATCCACGACTAAAAACGGTAAAATATATCAAGTATTAAAAAAGGATTAATATCTTTGTTACTGGGAAGTCTTTCATTTCCTACCCTCTCGGGGAGATGAAAGACTGTAAATTATACTTATCGGTTATGTAAATAACAACAAAATAAATCGTGAAAAAAAACATAGAAGTGGCAATCAGGCTCAGAACTCTCACATGACCCGCTTAGCAACGGCACTGCTTGGGGAAAACGGGGAAAGAAGATTGGAAAAAAGCCTTCAACAACTAAAAACAACACTCGGTGGTCTCTCTCATATCCAACGCGCTCTCGTGGAATATTTGTTAAGTAGACACTAAGCGTAACATCAAATTTAATGGTATTTGATAGGCCAAGTTAATGACATTCGACAACGAAAAATTAATCCATTCCTCCTAGTACAGGAATCAAAAACGTGAAAAGAATATTAGTAAAAAAGCCTTAAAAAACAAATAAAAAGACATACACTCTATTTTGTTTTATACACAAACCAAAGCAAACGAATGAAGCGGCCTATATTCAGTAAGTATTCCAAAGAAATTTCACCTTTTTATCTTAACATTCCTCAAAAGGCTTTAGTAAAAGTAAATTATGATAGTATTGCTGTGCTGATTGTTGAGGCCTCATAATTAGGGGAGGGAGGAATCTAAGTATCCCGTATCCCTAAATATCCTGTATCCCGTTAATTCCCGTGGTTTGTATCACTATAATACTAGTTCGGTTTTTTAAATATCCCGCATCCCGTTAATTTTCCCCCTATAAATATTCCATATCCCGATAAGTGTTTTTTTGCCTAAATATCCCGTATTCCCGATAACCCCTAATAGGGCCTCGTTGTTTCCATTGGCAAATTTAGTTGCATTAATGATGAAATGGTATATGAAATGAATCATATATGAACTGCGGATACGAAATCAAGTGAAGCTATGATCTTCGCAGTTATGAACGCAATTTTTACAATTGCGTAGAGAAGCCTGAAACTGAATTCAGGACTTCAACGGGGTTTGAGCTATGAAGCCACTGACGTTGGGAGCTGGTCACTTGATTTCATATCCGCAGTTCATGTATGATTCATTTCATATACCATTTCATTGTTGATTCATTCCTCACGGGACCATTGGAACCCACATATGACCAGCTCCCAACGTCAGTGGCTTCATAGCTCAGTTGGTTAGAGCGTCACACCGGAATCGCGAGGTCACGGGTTCAAACCCCGTTGAAGTCCTGAATTTTTTCGCATAACTGCGAAGATCATATCTTCACTTGATTAGTAGCATTAATTGCCAACGAACGATCCGAGCCAAAAGGCGAGGATCGCGAAGCAGCAGCATTACAGAGTCGCGCGCGAAAGTATCGAGCTGCA
This sequence comes from Montipora capitata, assembly GCA_949126865.1. Lineage (NCBI taxonomy): Eukaryota > Metazoa > Cnidaria > Anthozoa > Scleractinia > Acroporidae > Montipora > Montipora capitata. The sequence goes on from OX421456.1 coordinate 33,147,035, forward strand.
GGCGAAAAAATTGTCGAGTGATCCAGAGAAAAAATTAATGTAATGTAACAATAGAAAAAAATAAGCCAATCATATCGCGGAAATTTTGATTGTGAGATCATGTCTTCCCTTACCAGTTCCATGTGACTTCGAAAGAGCGGCGAGGTCAGTCCGTGCCTGTGGCTTGTGGTAATGGAGATGGGAACTAGAGTGAATGGTAAGTAAAGGTGGTGTTGCACGAGCTGATCTTTAACGCCGATTTTTAATCCATGTTACACGAGACAGCTTTTAACGCAACTTTGTTGCGGCAACGGTATGTTAAACGAGACGATCTTTAACGCCGATTTTTAATCCATGTTACACGAGACAGCTTTTAACGCAACATTGCTCGCAACACTTGAACCCAGGCTCCTGCTCGACAAATATGGTGGGCAATGAGTTAAGAAGACGGCGGCAGAAAATCATTCAGGTTCTCTTGTTAGTGGACGATTTGGAAGATGAAAAAGGAAGAAATCGGGAACGAATTATTTGCACGAGAAGTTGGATTACACGGAGGGAGGAAAGAGGGGTATATGATCAGTTAATGAGAGAGTTAGCTCTTATCCTCGTAGTCTTGTCCTTATCATGGCAAAATGAAAACAAACAGGGAATTTAAATTGCCGCCATTTTGTCTCGTCGTTGTTTCTATGGCAAATTTGATTGGTAACAGTCCCTTGCGCGTGAAAACGATTCGCGCGTGGGTCAAGAATGCACACTCATTTTGCCGCGGTGTCATCGATGTGAGAAATCTTGGTTTTATAGCCATGACGTCATCGACCGTCAGTTCGTACGTACGTACGTACGTACGTCCACCCCTCCATGTATGTCAATGTGACCAGTATCATGCTAATATATTGGACATCCATGTTTAGATCAATTGACACATGTCAAAATAAGGTATCCGCTGACCAGTGTCACATAACCATATCACCGGCTCAAGCTTAGAGCTCACCAGCTGTTATTTTTTTAAAGTTGACGGCTGACCAGGTACTGGTTTTCGATTGGATTGCAAGCTCAACCCAGGTTAAATCAACTAAACATAAGCGAGGCTTCATTTTTCGCGCGCTTTCTGTGGCTCGACGCGGCCACATGGCCATACTACATCAACTATAGTTCTTACACACTACACCCTTTTCGTGTTCAGGTGGAAAACTGTTTGTAAGATGTTTTCCTTCTGCATTTTTCGCTGGTTTTAATCCAGTTGGCCATATGATACCTGTGGTCCACACTGGTGGCTATGCAGTTATTCAAGTCAAGTATCGGAGGGATATAAACTTAAAGCTGAGTGTTTATTTTTAATTTATTTAGAGCTGCTTTTTTTCTCTGCATTGCAATTTTTTTTTCTTTTTTTTTTTTTAAATTAAATTTTATTTTAACAAACACATTAAAATCCTACGTACATTAAAACACCGGCGAAGAGATAACATACATATAGCATGCATAGGTTCCAAGCACTCTTCTTACGTTACAATAATTTTCATAATGTAATTGGCTAGGTTTCCAACTGTACCAAGACTGTCAATTTTTGAGAGGTTTAGGTTTTTTCTTTTCGTCATATTCTAGATCACAAAAGTGTTGTAAGAAAGTAGGAAAATTGTTTATACTTGGTATTATTTCCTTCATTTTACACGTCCATATAAAATATCTAGCAACAAGAAAGTACAAATAATGTTGTAAGTAGGAGAAGACATCTATTTTTAGTCCTAATACTAAGTCCATGGAATAATTCTTTTGTTTTATTGTTACTTGATTCCTTGTGAGTAGGTCTTGAAATCTTCCCCAGAAAGAAAAAGTCTCTTTGCAATGCCAGAATAAGTGAGCTAAGGATTCTTTACCATTCTTACAAAAAGTGCAAATGTCATCATTTCTGAGCCCAATTTTGTGGAGGTAGTCGTTTGTTGCCAATCGTCTATGAAGAAGTTTAAACTGGAAGACAATTAGTTTGGAGGCTTTTGTACAGCAGAAAGGGGTTTCATAAACCGCATTCCAGTTTATCGACTGAGGGAATTCCAGGTTGCAATCTGCGATCCATTTGCTTTGGCTTCCGCTTGGGCTAGTCTGCTTTAAACTGATGAGTTTGTTATAAACAAGTTTATTTGGCTTACTGGCTTGAAAGAATTTAACGGCGAAAGTATCTTCATTGGTATCTGATAGAATGTCATTTCCACGTAAGAGTTTTCTTTGGGGCCTTATTGCAGCTATGGTGCCACGAAAAGTAAGATAATTTATCTTTATGTTGAAGCGCTCCCTGAACTCAGTTAAGGAGAGAAAACTGTTTTCATTTTTCATTAATTGTCTAACTTCACGTACCCCTTTCGTAGCCCACGTTTTATAATAAATTGGTCTATTTCCCCTTTTAATTAGAGAATTGTGCCACAGGTTCATTGACCGAAACTGTTTATTCGAGGTGATGTTACCATTGAAGCTAATTTCCGACCATATTTGCAAGACTTCGGAAAGAAAAGTATCAGATATTTTATAATATTTGTGTAGATCATTTTTGTTAAGATTTCCTTTAAAGAGGTCCGCTCCTCCATAATCTGTTAAATGTAGATCAAAAAACAACTTCCACTTTCCATGGTTGGCCTTATCTAGATATTTTTTAATCCAGGTTGACTTAAGTGCTTTTTTGAAAGATTTAATGTCTATCATCCTTAAGCCACCGCTTTTGTATTCACTGATGATAATGTCTCGCTTTATTTTGTCTCCCTTTCCATCCCACAAAAAGTTATAAAAGATCCGGTTGATCTCATCTAAGGCTGTATGATTTGATGGCAGGGGAGCCAGAATATAGACAAATTGAGATGCAACAAGGCTCTTCAACACAGTTATTTTCCCTAGCAGACTCAGTCTCGGGTATTTCCAGGAGCTTAAGACATTTTGTGCTTTTTCTATTTTTTCATCATAATTTGCTTTTATACTTGCTTCAGAATCTGTAGATATCCAAACTCCTAAGGATTTAACTTTATTATCCCACTTAAGATTTTTTTCTGGGCAAAAAACTTCGTTGCATCCGGCCTTGGAGCCTATCCACAAAACTTCTGTTTTCTTGTTATTAAGTCGTAAACCAGAGATTGACCCAAACTGCTCTAAATCTTGTAGAGCCGCTGTGAATGATTCTTTAGAGCCGTCTAGGATAATTGTAGCATCATCAGCAAACTGGCTGATTTTTATTTCTTCGTCCTGCACCGAGATTCCTTTAATAGTTTTATTTTGTCTTATTTTTTCGGCCAAAAGTTCCACACAAATAATGAAAATGTAGGGAGACAAAGGGCAGCCCTGCCTAACACCTCTATCTAAGGTGAAATAGCAGCTTGCCCATCCATTATTTAAGATGCAGCTTTCAATATTCTGGTAACAGAGCTTAATCCAATTTATAATTGATGAACCGAAGTTAAAAGATGCTAGAGTTTTCCATATGAATGACCTTTCCACCGTATCAAAGGCTTTTTCAAAATCCAGAAAAAGAAGTTGTCCGGGGATATTTTGGGTAGCAGTGTAATTTATTATGCCCTCGATCAATCTTATATTCCCTCCGATAAAACGGCCTTTAATAAAACCAGTTTGGTCATTATTAACTATCTTTGGGATCACAATTTTAAGACGATTCGCAATTGCCTTAGCCGCAATTTTGTAGTCGGTATTTAGGAGTGTTATCGGACGCCAATTTTTAACAAGACATGGATCTGCGTCTTTTTTTGGTATTACTTTTATTATTCCTCGCCTCTGACTAACTGAAAACTGCCTCACCTGATAAGCATAATTGATCGAATTTACTAAACAATCGGCTAAATTGTTCCAAAAAACTTTATAAAAATCTGCAGGAAGCCCATCCGATCCAGGCGTTTTTTTCCCCGTTCATGCTTTTTAGTGCTTGAAAACATTCCGTCTTAGTTAGGGGGCCTTCGCATTTTTCCTTTTCCTCTGGGTCCAAGGATGGGAGACCCGTAGCGTCAAAAAAGAGGTGGCCACTATCAAGGGAATTTGTTTTGGAGCTGTAAATGTTGCGATAAAAGGTTTCGCATTCATTCAAAATTTCATTGTCTGAAGTGATGAAATCGGTGTCACTCACCTTGAGTTGAGTGATTACACTGCTTTTGTAATGTCTCTTTTCTAGGTTTAAAAAGTACTTTGTATTCTTTTCACCTTCATTATGCCACCTACACTTTGATCTCAAGATGGCACCTTTTGTTTTATACTCAATTATTTTCTCCAACTTTCTTGTTGTTTCATCTAACTTTCTTTGAATTGTGGTTGTTTCTTTGTCCTCTTTTTACCCGTTTTCTATGTCCTTTTGTAGATTATTCACTAAAGACTCCAATTGTTCCTCTTCTCGCAACATTCTGGACCTTTTACTTTTACCGTAGTGTATTGATTTTACTCTAATCTTAAGTTTTATCATCTCCCACATTAGAGCGGGGTTTACGTGTTTGTCCTCTCGGTATTCCAGTTTCAACTGTTCAATTGTTTCTCGAATTTGATTAATATATTCAGCTTCTTTGAGAAAAGACTTGTTTAGCTTCCAAAAACCAGGACCTCTGGTATTAGAGTGTTGCGCAATTTTAATAGTTATCAAGGAGTGATCTGTCTTGTAGCCTGCTGAGATATCAGTGTCTTTAACATTGCACATTACACTCTGGCTCACCAAGAAAAAATCTAGACGGCAATGAATTTCAGGGTTTCTACGGCGCCACGTATATCTGCGGGCATCTTGGTTTAGGACTCTCCATGCATCTATTAAATCGAGTTTAGCTGCATACTGTTCAATTACTTTTAGTGCCTTTGTATGAGTTTTGGCCAGGCCTCCCTTTTTGTCTCCGGCTAAATCCAGCACAAGGTTGAAATCGCCGCCAACTATAATTTCTTCGCACTTAAAAACTTCCAAATGGTTAAAGATGTCCTCAAAAAACTGCGGGTTGTCCTCGTTGCATTGGGAGCGTATAAGTTGGCCAATGTAATAACTTTTCTATCTACTTTGATATCACATATAATGAACCTGCCTTCAGGGTCAGAGAAGAAACGTTCCAGTTCAAAGGAGAAATTATTGTTGAATAGGATAGCTACTCCTGCACTGGCACTATTGCAACTATTAAAAAGAGCTTTATAGCCCCATTCGGCTAACCAAATCGACACTGATTTTTCTGAACTATGCGTTTCTTGTAGAAAATAAATTGAAAAGCCTTTTGCTCTAAGCCAGTTAAAAATCTCTCTCCTCTTTTGACAATTTCCTAAACCTCGTACGTTAAGAGACGCAAGATTAAGATCGGTCATTAAAGAGTTTCAAGTCAATTATCCCCGTTTTTTGAAAAAAATTGCAATAGAAAGGGGGAAGTGGCAGTCTTGGATACCTTAGGATGGAAGCCAGCCAAAAACACAAGAAGAACAATATTCCTAAAAAGTATACGCATCTGTCAAGTTTTTTGTTGCAAGCGTTGTCTCCAGGGAAAAAATATATGAGCCTCGATAGAACATTTGCATTCTTTCTCTTAGGTGTACGATAAGTAATGCAAAAAGTGTTCGATATGGTAAACAAAAACTAAAGGCTACAACGGGAATTTAAACGTAAACTAATGCGAATTATCCAGAAACGTAGATTAAACAAAATGACAATTTGGCGGAGTAGGAAAGAAGGGTGCATATACAAAACATCAAACACACACAAATGCGAAGATAGAAAAACTAAATTACTTTGGAAGCGAGAAATTTGAATGGTTTGGAGTTCTTATTTAGTTGATAAGAAAGGCGGCCCTCTCCAGTCATGCAGTATATTGTTTCGCTATTTCAAATTATAAGTGATCTAGGTCCTCTTCGGAAAATATTCTTACAGGAGAGCCGTCAGGCGAGGTCTTAATGTAAATCTTACCATCTAAAGTCCACACACTGAAAAGTGTACCCTCCTGTCTCCGTTTGTTTGCTTCTTTTATAATTCTTCGCCTATAAGCCGTAAGGTTTTCATTGATGAAAATACGCTGCCGTTGCTGTCCACTTAAAGGGTAGCTAGGAAATAGATCTGAGATTTTGACATCTTTTAGCTTGGTACGTTCCTTATAAAGTTTCGATTTCACTTTATTACTGCAAAATTTCACAATTATGGCCCTGCCGTGATTCAGCTTATGTGAAATTTCGATATTCTCCGGTTCTACTGTAATGTTTAGGGCTTCGGCAACTTTAATGACCGCGGCCTCTGTACTGGGATAAGCATCTTGTGGAATGCCGTGAATTTCCAACGAATTCTTCCTACTGTACTGTTCCAAATCATCTTGGTGTGCCCATTGTCTTTCCGATTCTTCTTTCTGCTTTCTAAGATTCTCCTTCGTTGTTTTTAGCTCATTCCTTGTTGAAGCTAGCGTATTTTTCAATTCCTTGTTTTCGTCCTTCGTTTTTTGCAACGACTCTTTCAAGTCTTTAAGCTCTCTCCCGTAGAGGTTGGCAGAATCTTTTAAATCTTCAATTTCCTTCTTCAGCGTATGATTTTCAGTAAGAATAGCAGCTACTTGAATTTGAATGTCGACCAAAAGGGCCTTGATTTCAAAAAGGCTAGGCTCTTCTTGTTCGTTGAGCTTTTCATCCGGTTCTTCAACATCAATATTTTCCTCGGCCGCCATGTTGGATTTCTTCGAATTTCTTGGTTCGTCTTCTATTGAGCCACGGTCACCTCTTTTGTTTTTCCTTGGCGGCATTTACGTTGAAGAAGGTAGTTTATATCTTTAGGGAGTCAGATTGTATACTTTCATTGGAACAGATGCCAGAGAGGGGCCATCTTTGCCAAAATTAAACAGACATGGTAAACATACGTCCGGCAGCCGCGACTTCCCGCCCAAAAATGTATTGCAATTTTTGGCATATCTTTAGAAGCTCTGATAAGGTTACATGATGCCTGGAGGACCTATGTCTAGAACAGAATCGAAAGGAGAGCAAAAGACAACGACAACGACAAAACAGAATACCAGTAACGGCTCACACTCAGTGGAAGA
>OX421456.1:33159026-33171526 GCA_949126865.1 Montipora capitata
ATTTGTTACACCTATTCTATTCTTGCACCTTTTTGGCACGCAATAATTATAAAATGTAATAACTTACCGGTAGCTTGTAGTGTTGCTGTTGTGTTGTTTATCACGCTGTTATGGGTGTTCGTATGGCATTACTGAGAGTCTGTTTGCCTAACTATGCTGAAGAACGCAGCTGAAGTTAATATTGCATTAGGACATGTGGTTGTGTTTTAAATAGAGATTGTTGAGGGCCGTCGTGTTTTTTTTTTTCAAAAATGACTAGACAAAAAGTTACAATTTATCATAATCCTGCAAGTATGATGTGTTTATTTTTTCATTTCAATCTGCCATTTTAGCAAATGCCTCATTGCAAATACTCGGCAAAATAACAAAAAAAAAACAATGTTGGTGATTGAAATGCATTATTTTCCCGTTGTAGCCCTTTAGTGTTTTTTCTTACGTCCATTTCGCATGAAGCCGTGGGGTGAAATCTTATACCTTGTCACATTGTTAACAGCAGCACTTGAAACCATAGACAAGCTGCTTGTTACCGATGACCTGCGTGTTGCATAATGACACAATGTATGCGTCTGTACAGTTTTCGGCATGATACCCTTTTCGACATTTTATGCCCCGTTGCATAAACGTGTGCAAAAAGGATAAATTCCGTATAGAATAACACCCCTCTGTAACAACCTGGCGACACCTATTCTCAAAAACCGTGAACAAATAGTCACAGTAAATGGTGTAACATCCGGATCTTGTCACAGTCCCTTGTGGTATTCCTCATGGATCAGTTCTCGGGCCAATTTTGTTTCCTTTATACATTAATGATTTTTATCATTGCTCAAGAATTATTGAATTCACCGATTTGCTGATGATGTCAATCTGTTCTATAGACATAGAGATATTGATAATTTAAAACATAACATAAACATAGTTATTAATTGTCCAATCATTGAAAAGTAAATAATGAAAAGAACTTTGCTGGGTTGAGCGTGTTCGTCGTTTTAGTGTAGTGGTGAAGACACAGTACTACAGATCTAGAGGTGTGAGTTCGAGTACCGATAACTGCAGTTCTTTAATTTGTTCCCTTACTATGTTGTAATGTTGAGACTGAATTAATAAGTGTACGAATACAGAAACCGGTAAGATGACACCAAAGATTAAGAAGATGTGTTGAGATGCGTAATACAGAGCTCGAGGAGGGAAGGTATAAGTATCCTTTTTAGGGGAGGGAGGGAGGAGGGGTTAATCTATGTTGAGTGCATAATTCCATTAATTTAGCCTAGGTTTAAACGGTTCAACCTGAAAGCGGATTTTACCTGCAACATATACCGGTATACGGGTAAAGGTGGTGTACCCGTTTAAGTAAAATTTCCATGCAGCCATACTCGTAGAGTTAACGGGCGGGGATTGGTAACGATTGTTTACAAAGATGGCCGGCTCGGCAGCAAGGTTGCTCTTCTTCTTCAGAAATAAGTTCACTGAATTGTTTAAGAAAGGCTATCAAATATATCCAGAATTCGTCCGATGATAAAAACTTACTCGTTTCTCAATCATGTCTCCTCTGTCGCTACTCGTAACTCTTCTAAGGGTAAACCCAGAAAAACGGCTGGGTCTACCGGGTAAGATTGATTTCGTCATTGCAAAAAGAAAAAGATATGGCGCTACCCGTTACCCGTAAACCGATTTCGGGGTATCTTAATGTCTCTATTATCATTAATATTTTCCCTTAATTTTTATCTTTGTCTTTTTAATCAAGCCCCTAACCCGCTCTATCCCATTTTTTTTACCTTAATGCCTAAGTTTCAACTTCCCCATCTCACATGGTATTATCATTGAGAACTCCAGGAGATGGAAAAATCTTGCTCAAGGCCTTTGAAGTATAAGATGATTTGTTTTAAGTTAAAGAAAATTATCTTTCTTACTTCAATGAATCCGGCATTCTTTTATTGAGACTAAGCAGCTACCTGGCAACATCACAAGATACAAACTAAACTACTAAAATATATAGCAATTTTAGAAACAAAAGTATGGGGTATAGACTATCATGCATTCAGTCACTACCAGGTCTTTTAAGTATTATAAAGCTACATTTTGGCAGCTTACCAGCTTAAAAAGCTTTTCTAAGTTCCAAAGGTCTTCAACGATAAGGTTTAGTAAAGTTAAAAAGGCATAACCATGCATAGCAATAAATTGTGCAAATCATTGTGTTTGATATTTCTCACAAGTTAGCAGTTTCATTTATAATTACTAAACTAAACAGCTGACTTTGTCTACTCCTGAGCTTGTTCATTGATCAGAACATAACAACTGAATGCTCCAGATAATTAGATTCTTGTAAAGTACGATATTCTCCAGATTAGTATACATCATGGTTGTGGCTATATATGCAAGGCAAAGCGAAGTCACTCTCAAGCCCCGAGGGTTCCCACTGATGGAGCTTATCCCGATTTCTGTAGTTTGAAGCGACTGAGACTATTGCTACTCACCCCTGGACGGGACACTAAACCGAAGCATGCTCGTCCCCTGCAGTATGTCTCCGGCGACCATCTGTACACCTGAGTGAGAATAGACAGTGCGGAGCAAAGTTTCCTGTCTTGGAAAACAGCAAAGCGACAACGCTGAGCCTTCAACCAGTCTGGCACACTGACTGGGCCTCCAGGCACAACTGGTCGAACAGGAGATCAAACACTTTTACTTCTTTCAAAAAATCCCTTTGCTTATAAAATCTGAAACTATTTACGTTTAATTATTTTAACATGTAAATGAACTCAATAAAAGACTCTTGAACCTCTTTCATTACTTGTCTCAAGGCTATGCTCACAGTTATACTGTGGCTTTATGTTGTCGACTAGCTGTGTATCAGTATAAGTTGCACACGGCAGGTTGGTGATCGGTTCATGTCAATCCTTGCTTTGGTGATTGTTTTTGGAAGAATGCGATCCGTGTCATTCACAATGACTTTTTTTCCCGCGATCTGCCTCCCGTGACAACTTTTTGTTGTCATCAGTTGCATGTTCATTTTATCTTTATATTACTACCTGGTAAGGAACTCACGATACAAGATTTAGATTATCCAAGACTTTGGCCCTTGTCAGTTGTAGTCAAGGAACGCAGTGTCAACGAAAGACATTATTTCTAAGAACCAGCCGGTTTAATCAAGAGTTTTAACGATAAACAATCGGGGGGAAGGAATGCCGTGACGAGTTTCAAACCTTGAGACTTACGTTGAGGTAATCTTTTATGTTCTATTCCTGATAACGATTTCACGATCAAATAAGATAATCATATGCTGCCAGGTTACATTATTGAAAGACTTAAGGTTCTATATTTCTACTAAAGAATGCCGTTGTCAGCGATGATCTTCAGTCAGTCCAGTTAATACTTCAAACAAGCCAGTCAGAAATGAGTATCGAATGTCGCTCTCGGGTTTGCGTGATGATCCAGCTTCTTTCTTGTGTCAAATGCCCCTTTGTCAGCATCTCCTTCCTCAAGGCTACCGTTGTCGCTTTCTTCAAAGCCAAAGTTGACTGATCGAGGTTCAGCTGACTCTTTTGGCTGCTCATGAATAGTAGCAAGTGCAAAGGTTACTGCTCCACTCTCCTTTCTTGCGTCAAATGCCACTTTGTCAGCATCTCCTTCCTCAAGGCTACCGTTGTCGCTTTCTTCAAAGCCAAAGTTGACTGATCGAGGTTCAGCTGACCCTTTTGGCTGCTCATGAATAGTAGCAAGTGCAAAGGTTACTGCTCCACTCTCCTTTCTTGCGTCAAATGCCACTTTGTCAGCATCTCCTTCCTCAAGGCTACCGTTGTCGCTTTCTTCAAAGCCAAAGTTGACTGATCGAGGTTCAGCTGACTCTTTTGGCTGCTCATGAATAGTAGCAAGTGCAAAGGTTACTGCTCCACTCTCCTTTCTTGCGTCAAATGCCACTTTGTCAGCATCTCCTTCCTCAAGGCTACCGTTGTCGCTTTCTTCAAAGCCAAAGTTGACTGATCGAGGTTCAGCTGACTCTTTTGGCTGCTTATGGATAGTAGCAAGTGCAAAGGTTACTGCTCCACTCTCCTTTCTTGCGTCAAATGCCACTTTGTCAGCATCTTCTTCTTCAAGGCCACCGATGTCGCTTTCTTCAAAGCCAAAGTTGACTGATTGAGGTTCAGCTGACTCTTCCGGCTGCTCATGAATAGTAACAAGTTCAAAGCTTACTGCTCCACTCTCCTTTAACGTACTAGATACTGATGGCACGTTAAACTTACCAGTTTGCACTTGTTCGTTCAGCAAATTTTTTCCTGTCATTCCTCGTATTTCGGTCTGGAGTTCATTAAGAGGCAAAAGCAACGCCAGGCAACAAGAAAGAGACCATTGTGGATTTTTGCGCCACTCTTTGATAAAGCGGAAAAAATACCTGCCGTACTGGACTAAAAAAAGAAGAAAAAAAGAAGTGAATATGTTTGTATGGTATCGCAAGTGAACGAGAAGCCCAACAACGGAGCTTGGTACTTTGCAAAATGCGTATTTCGCCCGACTGTTTTCTCCCCAGTAGTTGTAAAGGCCCGGATGATTGTTCGTGTCACTGTATTTCAATCATATTGTAAGATGCTGAAGTGTTTTCGATCGAAATTGAGTGAAAATTTCTAGAACTTACTTTGTTTCAGTAAACACAACTCGTATGATGGTTAAAAAAGAACACTAAGCATAGTTGAGCTTTGCCACCTAGCTAACCTCTTTGATTGAGTTGGCTAAATTTAAGGAAGGTGTCTACAAATTCAAACGTATTTTTGCCCGGTTTAATGTATATGCGGGAAACGAAGATCTTGACAAGTGTTATTGAAGTCCAAAGAGAAAATTGGGGGGTAAACACGCATTTTTCGAAGATAATTTTTTTCCAAATTTTAAAAAGCTTAATTGTCTCTGAAAAATGCGTGGTTACCACCAATTTTCTTTTTGGATACCAAGAGCATTTGCTAAGTTCTGCCTTTTCCGCATAGTTTTGAACTGCGCAAAAATATTCCTGTATTAATAGACACCACCCATGCGAAATCCGAGGTTATCTCGAGATGCGCAGAACGTATGCGCGATAACAATAGTTGTCACCGTCCTTAAGTTGAAAATTTCACTTTGACATTGCACCTCAATCAATCTTTGTTATACCACAAGATGGAAAGTAATGAGCAAACAGATAATTCTGATGCCAAAGAAGAGGAAACTAGATAAGAGTGTTGTTATAACATGAATGGGCTCCCCAGCACAGTCACAAATAAGTTTATTTTTAGAATACCCTTTCCCGGGAAAATCAGTTGTAATGTCCCTGAAAAAAACATGGCAGAATCAGTCACTCGTGACATGACTTCATCTGATTGGTTAAAAATGGTGGTCCTTTGTTTGTTTCGCGCCCAAAGTGAATCTAAAATAAATCAATTTTTGACAGTCATGCCACGCGTTCCCAACTCTTTTTGATTTCAGTTTAAATACGAACAAAATACTTACCCACAAGAATTGCAATAACGAGAAAATTTGCTCCAAATACCAATGCGTTGAACATGATATGGTCCACGTATGAGTCTAGCGAGGATTTTGTGGTCTCTGCTGGTATTCTACTGACAGCACCTATTGCGAGATTGACGAATGTGACGGCAAGGGAAGAAAGCATCAGGCTGTTCTCAAATGGATCCGCTATTGGCCGCTTGAACGCAAAGAGCATACCATAGAGACCTGACATAACACATGCTAACCCAACGTAGGCTCTGCTCTCACCTCCTATCAGGATAATGCCTGAAGTTAATGTCACCTTTCGAGCCGTTTCAACAAGTTCCCAATACCACGTGTGAGTGTTGTAATTTGCGAATAAAAAGTGTAATCCTGTGACAATTTCTGGAATTGAATGCTGGGAATGTGTGGATTCATCGTCGGCTCTGTCACCATGTTTCTTCAATGACCTTTGGTGCCTCCACAGAACTACCAAGACAGCCAGAGGTAGGAACATGATGTACAAAACACTACAATATGCAACAATCACAGATCGTCGGAATTCTTGGCTGGAACACTTGATATTAAAGTCAACTTTTAGAAACGTATCGCACTTTTCATGTTTTTCGTCAAGGCACAGTGTTCGACAGGCAAGGGGAAGAACATTTGCTGTCTTGGAGCAGGTGCTTAGATAGGTTAGGTAAAGGAAAAAAAAGACTGTTTTGTAGACCAACTGCTTTGTTTCGGAAATTTTCCTCACTTTTTCCACTTGACTCGGGAAGGTCTTTCTGCTTAATAAGACCTTCCTAATGCCATAAATAATAAATGCTAAAATGATGACTGCAGCATTGATACCGAGAACAGTAAACAATCTTACAAAAGCATTGACTTTTAGATCTGGAAAGAGACAGTGGATAGGAGCAATCTGGATAATATTTAGCTGTAATATCTCGGAATATTTTCCAATAAACTCGAGAGAGTCTGGCCATTTGATGTATGCAAATGCATCGAGAACTCCAAATGTTACCTGGTAGAAACCGATGACAATTTTTACTCTTCCAAGAATTATGTCAACTAAGACGCGATCTTGTTTCTTCTTGGCTTGTTTCCTGCTTTTCCAAATCACAACCACAGCGATTATAATAACTACTGCTGCTATGACGGAAAGCTGTGCTATCATCCATGCTGTTGAGGGGCACTCTTTGCATGTCTTCAACTTTTTGTAATATCCAGAACTACACACGTCACACAATGGTCCTTTATATCCAGCAAAACATGTGGAGTTCATACCTCCCAGACATGATTCCGGTCTTGGACATCTATATTCTTGAGGAAGAGGGTATCGGTACTCGATGATAGATTGGTTTCCAACAGAAGAATTCCGCTGTAAGAAGTCGCTGAAGGATTTGTAAAGTTCTTTGTTTGTATCGTTCTCCCATTTCCACCAGTAACCCGGTTTAAGACTAACAGTGCCATTTTCGCATTTTAATCCGGGTCGATGTTCACATGACTCACAGCCTTCAAACATGTGCCTTCGAAAATATCCATTCAGACAGTAACATGCCCGAAATCCGGCAAACGAATATGTATCCGTCCCTGAGAAAAATCAAACAGCGCAATTAACTTATTTATTCATTTTTTAGTAAAAAAAATGACGAAAGATAGTTTAATTTTGTTATCTTATCTTTTCCGTGGTGCCTATAAATGGTTATTATAATTCATTCATATTAACAAATCTATATTTTGCACCAGGCCTCTATATCTTTTACCGAAAAACTGAACTCAAGGCAATGCAAGATCTACGAAACTGTTTTGGAACATTGCATGATACTACCACCGAATCCTCTGGAATATACCAATGTATGAAAGACTTCTGTTTTACAAATTAATCAATATCGTTTTACTACAATTTTTGACTGCTTTTAAAGAGTTACCCAGACACTTTCATCTTTTGTAACTTTTGACAGCTTTAAGTGTCATATAATAAATGAGGGTAAAAAAGGGTTTCCTTTTAAAATAGGGGAAAAGAACCTGCGAGTCGATTTTGGCAAGAGAGGGAGGAAAACCGGACCTCCCAGAGCAAAACCGTCGAGTCAGGTTTCAGTCCACATACGATTGCAGTGGTGGGAAGCGTTGTCTATGATCATGTCATCCTGACCATGCATGTCATCTTGACTCCTAGAGTTCCATTTCGTCTCTGGTAGAACTTCATATTTCTCTGGCACTATGAATCACTAAAGCAGTCTTCAAATGACAAGTTAGAAACGTTAGCAAGGCCGTGAAGGAAAAGATACAAAAAAGGTATGCAACTCTTGATTTTTCATCAAATTTCTTTTGCTGAGACGATGAACGCTCCATGAAGTTAATCAAGAAATCGAGTTTTGACTTGGCCTTTGGGCCTTAGAGTTGCTTTCTTTCCCTATTGGTTTCTATTAGAAATCGTAAAACTTAAAGAGCTGCTTACGACCAGCCTCATTCCGACATTTCCTCGTCTGCTGGGCTCAGTTGTTCAAAAGCCGATTAACGGTAATCCCAGATTAAAAAATAACGAAGGAGTTTATTTCTCTACTCCCAAATGCTGTTCAATGCTGATATTCGGCAAAACTTTACATTAGAAGAAGTCAATCTTGAAAAACAAAAATAAACAAAAGAAACTTTCACCAAAAAGTTGAAAACATGAAACAAAAATTTACGCTAATCCTGGATTAAGTTAATCGGCTTTCGAACAACCGGGCCCTGAATGTTTTGTATAATTGTGTGGGGCATACATTTTTTTTTTATATCTGGTAAAAAAATCTTTTTTCAATGCCGGCAAATCGTTCTCAATCTATTCATCTGGCAAGAATTGTAATGTACTTGCCACTTAATTAGATTAGGCCATCACGTCTGAGAGGCTTTTTGGCAGAACTCAAACATTGACCATGATGTGTTCATTTGAAAACGAAAGCGAAAAGATCGCATCTTATTGGCCTCTTGACCATGTTTAGAGAAATGAACTCCGATGAACCGTTTCGAGAAGCATACAAGAGAATCTCTAAAACCACTACTTCTTTTGTTAGAGCGTCTGAATGGTGTTAACCGATTAGCGACCAACGGCGATAAATAAAACTGACGGCCGACAATTACCCATTACTGACAGGAAAACCGACAACTGACATGGTCTGGCATTGAAGGGATGTCTGTATTTGGAAAAAATGCGCAATGATTTTTTTAAACATGTCAATGGTATTTTGTATGCTTTGCTTCTAGTTTATGAAATGTTAATCCTTTGGTGGGCTCTATTTCACCAGAGATAACCTGAGGCGCTTGCCATTTTTATCGAAAAGACCGGAAATTTCTGTACCATTTGTTTTTACCACTAGAACCAGGCTCCGATGCGAGGATTCGGGCATTGGCCGCCACATTCCTGGCATAATCTTCTTCTGGAAAATGCGAGAACTTTTCTATATAAATAGTCACAGATGGACTGTGGCAACTTGCCAAATTTGATATCCGATGAAGGAAGCAGTGAGCTCAACGGTACGTGTTGGTTTTGGTCGTTTTTATGTGCTGCAGAGTTTGATGTATTCAGAGTAAAGTTCAGGGCCCGGTTGCTCAAAAGCGGGTTAAACTAACCTCAGGTTAGGCCTTACCAAGAGGATTTGTTAATCCGAAGTTGAAATAGCCTTGTTCAAATCACAAGATACATGTTCATTCAAACAAATCGAGGGAATATGCTCCGTAGACAAGACTTCGTATGTTACAGATGTTTCAGCTGGAAAACTGAAGATAGTGACGAGCCTCTCAGAAACGATATCCATCTTTTCTGGAGATTCTCGTTTCCCTATAAGTTACCTTTGGATTTCATTCTAAGGGTATGAAACTTGAAGGAGTGTCTTTGAAGCAAGCAAGCGTCGACGTTACAAAGATTGACAACTATGTAAAAGATACCGTGAATAAGGTGAAGCAACACTACCAGTTGAGACTGGAGAGTCTGCAGCCAGTGGTCCACAGGGGACTGTACCCCGGAAGACGCAAGTATCTGTGCCTTTGCTTTAAAAAGGGATGAGCAGGCTATACGACAATTAACCGCCAAATATGTAGATGATATCCTATCGTTGCTTTCAACACAAGTGGAAAACGCGCACGCTGTGTCGTATTTCACGTATGAGACATTCACTGTTCTTCAGTATGCGCAGGATTTTGGGACAGTCGCCAAGGAATCTCTAAAGCGAAGTGCACATCCAGATGGGCAGCAAAGTACTACACGCAAACAGGTCGTACTCTCCTGTCCCTCAATTTGCCATGTGCCTTTCTCCTATAGCACCTATAGATACCACCTTTACCAATAGAGGACATAACATCGTGTATGGAAGAACAGATTAAACAGTGGTTAGAGAGTTTTTGGCCAGTACGCCAACAGACTGTTAGGAGCGAGACCACAAAAGGTAAATATGGGGCCTTACCACCGCCTGTCTACGCTGTTCAACTTACAAGCAACAAGTCTGAAGAGAGACTTCGATTCCATGAAGGGAAAACAAAGGTATCATTAGCGAGTGCGCGTTGTTAGCAAACAATTTGTGGACGACGGGGATGTTACTAAGGTGTTTGAGGATCACAGACAAGAACAAATTGATGAGTATGACACAGATTCGGATGATGACGAATCAAATTTGGAGGAGGATTCAAAGCTTGCCAACAGAGCGTGTGTTACACAATCCGGCAGGGCTGTTCGTGCATTTGTGCGTCTTGACTTGTGACGGTAAGTAGTCTAAGTAGTATTATTAAAAACCGCATCATTGGATAATGCAATTCGAGAGTTTTAATTGGCTAAGCCATCATGGGTTATGAGCCATTATACCATGATCTACAAAGACGGCAAGCATACGCGTGATTTTTTGGGCCTTTTTATTTTTATTGCAGTCTATTTTTCTATATTTTGGGGGCGTTTTTAATCAAACGCTGGCTATTTATCATCTCATATCCAACGCGCGCTCATGTAATAATTGTTAATTATTCATCTCATATCCAACAAGCGCAAGTGGAATAATTGTTTTATTAAAAACGCCCCCAAAATATAGAAAACTAGACTACAATAAAAATAAAAAGGCCAAAATAATCACGCATATGCTTGCCGTGTTTGTAGATCAAGGTATAATGGCTCATAACCCATGATGGCTTAGCCAATCAAAGCTCTCGAATTCCATTATCCAATGATCCAGTTTTTAATTGTTGATTATAACATAACTTGGATAAAACGCGCGTTCTGATTGGCCAATTGGTCATTTACCATTTGCCCATGTGTGCACGCTTGCTGACGAAAGCTGACGTGACATAATGTCACTAGCGCGTCAGTCCTAATTTTCCAAGACATATTTTCCTCCTCTTAGAATAGGGGTGAACCTCTACAGAGCTCAAAATTAAAAGATATAGCCCTAAAGATTAATCAGCAGTGGAAAAGGAGGATTGAAGGTCTTAAAGCGACAAAAAAGTGTTTCGTGTTTGTACTGCTTTGATTTCCGAAACACAATCTGAACTCTGCTCAAATATTGAAGCCGGATCGCGGAAGTGAAATTGGTTTTATGAGACCAGGGAAAATGCTACGGGAACGTAAATGGTGTTTTGGAATGTCTATTTTCTTTTTGAGATTTATTTCTTTGACCATTTGAGCTGAAATAGTGTAACGTCGCTTTTTTGGCTTGGAAAAGTCGCGCTGTTTGCGATAGGTTGATCGCTTTCAAGACGCTCACAAGAAAATCGAAATGTTTTCTCTCCTAAGAGCAAATTCTTGTTGATTCCAATAAAATTTTGACTGGGGAAACTGTTTATTGATCATTTTGTCTTTTTAATTCATAGTTGCCTTTAGAAAGCAAAGTTGTGCTGACATCGACTATTGACTAACTTGAGTTTATGCAAATACACACGAAACATGCGGGAGTGGTGTTCACGATTATGTTACAAAAGAAATGGTAAACGGCTCAGCGTGCACTATTGAGTTATGGTGCACTTGGGAGTTTGCTTAGCACTCAAGAAGCGACTCTTAAGCTTCTCTCGTGCTTAGCAACCTCCCGCGTGTACCATAACTCAATAATGCACGCTGAGCCGTTTACCATTGGGAGTCAGGGTGGCTTAGTGGTTATCTATCGGGCCTCCCACCACTGCGAGCCGGGGTTCAGTTCTGGCCTCGGCCAGCATGTGGGCTGAGTTTCAGTCGATCTCAACCTGACTCGAGGGTTTTTCTCCGGGTACTCCGGTTTTCCTCCCTCATCAAAATCGACTCACAGCTAATTAACATCTAGCTGTGGTGCTGTGCTCCGACATCAAACATGGACTGTATAGCGGCAGCCAGAGGCGCCTTTGTATGCTTTCAGCCCGATGTCGTGAGCCGCGCCCTTCGCAATTCAGTCCTCGACTGCAAGTAAGGGTGATTAGCACTAGCAATATTTATTTTATTTTTTATTATTTTATTTATGACACTGGAGACCATTTATTGGGTGATTACTTCAAGGAAGATAATGGTCTAATTGTTTTCTTTTGATTACTTCGATGCCCTGTAATCGGCAGGAAAACAAATCCACACATAGAATAAATGCAATAGGCCACTTTCCAAAATATCATAAGACGCCTTGTTTGTCCCTCCAAATTTTGCATAAGCATTGTTTCCAGTTTCTCTCGGGACCATTGTAAATCCCAAGAGAAAACAAAAACAATGCTTATGCAAAATTTGGAGGGACAAACAAAGAGAATTTTGGTATTTTCGAAAGTGGCTTATTTATCGGTATTTGTTAAGAAAGGTGAAATAAACGATCACATTGCGTTAACAAACCAGACCTATCATGAGGTCCAAGTGCAAGCAATAAGTGGATTTTATTTTAACTTGTTAACTTTGTATACAGTTTAAACTGAGCGCATTACATAACGAATATGAATAATTACCTTGCATTTTCACTCATAAAGTGAGAGTTATCGACAACCGACAGAGATTGTAAATTTTAACTGACAACCGACAAAGTGATTGAATTTTAACTGGTGACCGACAAGCGGCCCCCTTTCAGACCCTTTGTTAGGTTCATAGT
>OX421456.1:33176526-33201526 GCA_949126865.1 Montipora capitata
AAAAAAGGCCACAGCCTCCTGCAATCTCAGTGCCAAGCCCTTAGATATAAAGTTACTCCTAATTTCCAAGCCTGATAGAAAGGATAGAATCTGGAAAAACTCCTCCCAATTATTCGGCCGTTTAGGTGCTAAAGTACTAAAGGTGACCGTCCATCTTAGCGAGCTATAAACTGTCTCCTCCTTCTATTATTAGCTAAAAGCTATTCCCGAAGTATTTGATTTAAATAATTAATTAAGGCGGCATGATATTTACGCCAATAATGCCAAAAAACTAAAGAAAACTCTTAGTTTAACGCCGGCAACCCATAACAAGGAAAACTTGGTTCCCATAATAGCCGTGGATAAGTATAAGCCACGGAATCTTCCTAGAATAAGCTAGCTTTAGATGGATCTTTAATAGCCTTTTGAAACATAGAAGTGACCCTTCTCAATCACAAGGGCTGTCATCAGTTTAATTTGTAAGGCTTATGATGAACGGAAACTTTTGCTTTAACGATTCTCAGTTAAAAAGGTCGATTTAAAATTAATAATTACAGAATCGAGGGGAAAGAAGCAGGTTGGTTCCGGAGTTGCTTAAGCAGGCGAAGGCAATATGTTTTGGTAAATGGTACAGATTCGGATCCTTTGCCAATTTCAACTGGAATTCCCAGTCAAGGCTCAATTTTGGGGCCGATACGTTTTCCAATTTATATCAACGATGCTTAATTTATATAACAATGAATTCAAGTTATGTTATATGCTGGTGACGTGAATGTTCTAGTTTCCCATGAAAATGTTAACACCCTTAATGATCTGTAGTGAGGAAAAAACTTCATGTTCTCTGGGACTGGATGTTAAACAGATTGACGTTTAACACGTCCAAAACAAGTCACTGTATTATTCTTATCAAGGCAAATGAGAGTTGCCTTAAATCTATTCAACGGTGGCGTTAATATTGATATTAATGTATGAACTACCAACCAAGACTTGCAGTGGAATTCTCACATCGACTACATTTCACGGGAAGTTGCTAAATGTGTTGGGATTATTATTTAAGTTCGTTCCTATCTTACTTTGAATATTCAAAATGTTTATATTACAGTTTAATTTATTCACATCTGTCGTACTGCAAGGTCTCATGTGGAAGTACCTACCCGACTAAATTTAATTGTTTACTATTGCTACAGAATAGAGTGCTAAGGTTTACAACACAATCAGGCTGGCGAGATCATAGCAGACCCCTGTTTACTAGATTAGGTATATTGAATGTATTTCAAATTACTAAATTACAAATGGGTGAGCTTGTATACAAACTTCAAAATCTGAATCAAAATAACTTGCTCCCTGATATTTATGACTCCTATTTCACGAACATCAGAGAGGCCCACCGATATTGTACACGTTCAAGATCAAGCTAAAATTTGTTTATACCTCGGCCAAGAAATAATTATGTCAAATTCAGTGTTAGATTTTCCGCAGCCGATAATTGGAATAAAATACCTTTACGTATAAAAAATGCTCTCTCCAAAGCTTTAGAAATGAGCATAAAGATAATTTGCTTACGTCAGAAATCCGAGAATGACGTCCTGTTTAGTTGTAGTTGTATTGTGGCATTGTTTTGCTTTGTTTCGTTAGTTTGTTTACTTTCTGCTTCAAACGTATTTATTAACATAATTACAGTCTATTTTATTACATTTCATGGTTTCCACAACGTAGTCTAGCATGTCTGCCTGCTATTTAATATTGAATATTAATAATAATATCTTGTATTAAATGCTAGATTACTAACAATAGGTGTGCGAGCACTATCAACCTTGTGGGTTTTGGCTCGGAAACCTCCACATTTCTGTATAAAATGTATTATTAATTTGTATTGCTGTATGTGTGGAAATAAAGAAACCTATAGAACCTTTTTAAAGCTATTGGTTTGTGAAACAGCTGAGAAGCAAATATCAGAAGTGGTATGCTCTCAGTCTCCGGCTCCTGACTGTGTACATTATAAGAGTGACGTAGTGTTGCAGCTTCTCTGTTGCGTCAGATATACTTACAATCGTACTGAGGTGGAAGTTTTAAATTCCGCAAAACTATGTTCAATCTCTAGTGTAATAAGTAGTCGAGTAGGGCTCATGATTGGCTTGATGGCTGTGGTTTCGCAAGAAATAGAAGTACTTAATTTGTGCACTGAAAAATTATGGTTGGCCATTTGTTTCAAAATTACGACAGCGTATACGCGGGTTTTTCTGCCGCGTATATACTTGTTTAAATACGATACGTATGGGCTTTGAGCCCATATATACGGCTATTAAGATCGCGTATATACGCGTTTTTAAATGGCCACATGTTTGCGTAAACTTAAGCGCGGGGATATGCAAAATAAATGCCCAGATATACGCGTCCTACAAGGGCCCATATATGCGCGTATATGCGCTAAAATGCGCGTATATGTGGGTCTCGCAAATCACGTTGTATATGCCGGCACGAGTAGTGCCTTTTGACCGCATGGCTGTTCGTGTATAATAACAAGGAAAATTACTTTAACTAGAAATCGTCAATATGGCGGCAGCAGCAAAATGCCCTGTCTTCTATCTGCTATTTACTGTATGTTACTGCTCTCCAACAACTGAGCTTTTAGAAACAGTTATGCGCCTTTTGAATGGCTGTGCAAGATTCTATCCCCACGCTGACCTTAATATGGCGGAGAACTTGATCGTTCGCCTTGAAGTTGCGGTGGACTCTGTCCAACGTTTATTTGATTCATTGGACAGAGGTACCCAAGCGAATGCTGGAAGAATACCGCCTCTTGAATCGCTGGTAAGACAACTTCAACATTAACTACATAGATGGGAAATGCTAGCATTAATAGCAGTTTCATGCACCTCAGTACGCTCCATTAGGACTTTGCCAACTCCATCAGCTTCTAATGCAAGATTGGGTCATCCAGCCTATGAAATATCAGTACCTCAAGTGGAGTTTTCAAGAAACAGAATAAGATTTACTTGGCCCCAGATATCAAGAATGCTATTAGTTTCTAGAGCTACTCTTTGGCGTAGAGTTTGAAACATTCAGTCATTCTCCAGTCGATGTTATTATACAAGCCTCACAGATTCTGATTTATGTAAACTAATTGGAGAAATAAGACGTGGCTTTCCCAATTCTGGTATCAATATTATGCTGGGACATTTGCGAAGTAGAAATATCTATGTTCAGCGTCAGCGTGTAAGGGAAAGTTTAGTTTGAACTGTCCCAGCAGGGTGTGCTATGAGGTGGTTCAATAACATCACAAGGCGTGTTTACAGCGTCAGGGGACCTAGTTCTCTCTGGCACATTGATGGACTACACTGCCTTATCCGTTGGAGATTTGTCATACATGGTGGCACTGACGGGTTTTCCAGACTTATAGTGTATTTGAGTTGTGCAACAAACAATTCAGCTGCGACTGTACTCGCTCTCTTCTTAGCTGCTGTGCAAAGTCATGGATGGCCCTCTAGGGTGCGTTCAGACAAAGGGGGTGAAAATGAAGAGGTAGGAAGAGCTATGCTACAGCACAGGGGCTTAAACAGGGGAAGCACAATTGCTGGGTTGTCTGACGGTACACAACCAATGAATTGAACGTCTCTGGAGAGGTGTCTTCATTGGAGTGGGTCATTTGTTCTACACCCTGTTCTACCAGATGGAAGAAAATGGCATTCTGGAATCGACCAGCATAATCGGTCTATTCTGTTTGCATTACATATTTCTTCCCAGAATTAACGACCAGTTAAACCTCCTAGTTGAAGCATGGAATAATCATCCTGTACGCACAGAGGGTCACTGGACTCCTCAACAAATTTGGGTAAACGGTATGATTTCACAGGATAATGCTTGAAATACTGCTGTCAGGGACATAAAATTATTTGATGATAACAACCAACAAGCTGAGTTATATGGTGAAGACCCAACAGGACCTATATCAAATGACTTTGACCTGGGCAATGTTGAGGTATCAGAACTCACCAGCGTATGTAGTTAACTAATGGCAAACAAATTATCTCTCAACACAAATAAATCTAATTTTGTAATTTTTTGGCCTTACCAGAAACGAATGAACTTCGACGTAACCATAAAACTCTTTGATCATGATAAAAATTCCTTAATTTTTCTAGAGAGGAAGGACTATGTTAAATACCTTGGTGTTCTCATCGATTCAAAACTCACTTGGAAGCAACATATATTATTTATCTCCTCAAAGATCAGCAAAGCTCTTGGAATTGTTTCAAGCGCACCGGTGGTTCAGTTGGTTGAGCACCGGGCTGTCACGCGGGAGGTCGTGAGTTCAACTCCGGCCGGACCAACACTCAGGTTCTTTAAATAACTGAGGAGAAAGTGCTGCCTTTGTAATTACATCTGCAAATGGTTAGACTCTCTAGTCTTCTCGGATAAGGACGATAAAACGTAGGCTCCGTCTCACAACCCTTCAATGTTCATTATCCTGTGGGACGTAAAAGCACCCCCACACTTGTCGCAAAGAGTATAGGGCATGTAGTTCCCGGTGTTGTGGTCTGTCTTCTGTGCTATATCATGGTTGGGAGGGTAAAAGGGCGCACTTAATTTGGAGCCTCGCTCTGTTGTGCGACCCCCACCACAGCCTGTTTCTCTGTTGTGGTGAAAGTGATTAAATAAATCAAGATTGAGACACTTTGTTCCCACTGATACCTTACTAAGCATATATCGGTCTTTGATTTCAGCCCTACATAACTTATGGTATTGCTGTATGGGGCCGAGCTGCTCAAACTAACCTGGACAAATTACTAATCTTGCAAAAACGTGCTCTTCGTTTAAGACACTCTGCTCCATACAGATCTCTAGATTTTCAGAGACAGGTAGTTTTAACATTAAATATTCCAGGACAAATCAGTTAAAACATTCATTTTGTATATTTGGTGCAAGAATTTGGAACTGTATTCCTCAAAGTATCCGAATACTCCCTAAACAATGATAAATTTAAAGTTTCTTTACATCAGCTCCTTTTACGTATACTAGAACTGGAGGATACTTATGTTGACACACCTACTTAAGTTAATAAATTAAGCAAGATGACTGTAAAATAGGCTTGTAATTCTGTAACTTTTGCAACGTATTGTAATAACTCTAGTTGATCTTTGTATCGTTTATATAGACCTATCTTCCTTTTTTTTTCTTTTCCTTTATTTTCTTCTCTTAATCTCCTCCTATTGAATTACTTTATGTTCAAGTGTCCTCTGCCCGCCTCGACTAGCTGAGCTATATGCGAGCAGAGGAAGTTGCTATGTATATTTTTGTGAGAGAATAAAATGAAATGAATAAAATGAAATGAAATGAAATGACCAGATACAAACCTGCCATTGACTAACACAGAACTTGCAGATATCATGCATATACAACCTGTTTCAGCGAGTAATAACTATGGAGTGGATCTTTACTTGGCAGCTCAACAGCTTATTTTGAGACTTATTTTGAGACAAATGCAAGCAAACCAAAATTAAGTGACTAACCATCAACTGTTGAGTTTGCCAAAGCATGATACACTGTCACGATTCCACAGGCAGATATAAATGTTTCTTAAAAATTCTATGTACAGGTGTCACACCTTTTGAGTTTAAATGAAATGACTGAGAAAATACACTTTATACAACTTTATTACCCATGAAATCAAACCACGATCTTATAGATCACCAATATGCACTTGAATGAAGGCTGCAATAATGCTGAGACCACAAAAATGTGAACTGAACTGTTTTGTGACAACTTTATGCTATTGAATTTCACCAAAACCATACTTCCCAAAGGTTATGCTTTTATCTAGGTGATCTTTGAAAATCTTGTATTCTGCGTGTACAACAGAATTGGGAAACCCGCGTCTTATTTATCCAATTAGTTCATATAAATCAGAATCTGTGAGGCTTGTATAATAACATCGACTGGAGAATAGACCTTATTCATAAATGGCGGTCACATTTATAATTCTTTTGTCCACGTGCAAGTTAGCCTACCAAGCCTCATTTTAGAGCAAGAATTCTTTTCAATTCACTGTATAGTATCGAGGCTTGGTAGGCTAATTTGCACTTCGACAAAAGAATTATAAATTGACCGCCATTTATGAATAGGGTCTATGACTGAAAGTTTCTAACTCTACGCTAAAGAGTAGCTCTAGAAACTAATCTGGGGCCAAGTAAATCTTATTTTGTTTCTTGAAAACTCCACTTGAGGTACTGATATTTCATAGGCTGGATGACCCAATCTTGCATTAGAAGCTGATGGAGTTGGCAAAGTACTAATGGGGCGTACTGAGGTGCATGAAACTGCTCTTAGTGCTAACATTTCCCATCTATGTAGTTAATTTATGTTGAAGTTGTCTTACCAGCGATTCAAGAGGCGGTATTCTTCCAGCATTCGCTTGGGTACCTCTGTCCAATGAATCAAATAAACGTTGGACAGAGTCCACCGCAACTTCAAGGCGAACGATCAAGTTCTCCGCCATATTATGCACCTATCAATGTTAAGCCGCTGGGGGGTGGGACGGGGGGAGGCCGGGCATAGGAGGGGGATTTGACGTTACAAGTCTGCCCGTGGTAGGGAGTTTTGATCACTCGTTGAGTTCCGCTGGTCGGGACTTTTGACTTTAACCGTTAGAAGAGTGGGATCCACTGACGCCATCTTGGCTGATCGCCATCTTGAATGACCGAGAAAGACTGAGAAATAGTACCGCCATTTTGGAATTACCCAGAAGTCACTAAAAGCAACCCGATTCTCTGCGATTCCCTCAAAGCCCATCCTCGGAGACCCAGGGGCAGATCGCGGAGGCAAGGGAAAATCTAAACGGGCGAAAGAAAATGGCGACGAAGAAAAGCATAGTACGGCGAGAAGAGTCCCTGGGGACAAGTTCTTACCAGACCAGTTCCAAACAGCAGAGGTAATTCTCAATTCTGATTGGTGCCAGAAATTCTTTGTGTTTTTGTGCCCAATCAGAGGTCAGCAGGCAGTGAAGTCGTTTCGTGTCTTCTTACACGGAAATCACTTGATCGCCATACTCGCCTTGGTTCGTTTGGCAAAAGGAGAAAAGTCTCAATCACAGCACAAAATATACAGGGAATCGTTCGGAATATCGGCGGAGAAATACGCTGGACCTTTCGCAGGTATTGGAACAGCAGCGTATTTCCAAGTGTGCGAGATTTGTTTAAAGATGTCCTCCCCGATTCACCTAAAATAGCAGTGATTAATTTTGATCTGACAATTATTTTTATTCTGCCCCCTTTTCCTGGTCGAGGTATTTCTAGATTTCTTGCATCAATTGCTGTGGCTGAAACTTTGCTAATCTCGAGAGCAAACGTTTGCTTCGAATGCTGCCAAAGTAACAGCTGATGTGTTCTTTAATAGCGTTGCAAAGGGCAATATCCAAGTTATGCAAATGTGCTGGCAATTCCTTTGAGATAATTTTACTTGGAAAATGGACAATAATCTGAATGTGAAAAAAGATTAAAGACAGTTGCAAAGAACATAGGAAAGAGATTGTGGATATTTTATGAACACCGTAAGTTGGGTTGTCATTAATGTTTTAAAGCAACATTAATTTTGCTTTAAAGAAATTCTTGTTTGCTATTTCATATTTCATACAAAAGTGTGCTGTGCGCTAGACAGTAATAACAACAACAGAGTCCTGAGGTTTCTAAAACAATGCTGAAAGAAATCTTCTCCAACAGTAAAATGATTTTGCATCGAGGTAGTACATAATATTCTGATTTGTACCTCCGCTAATATAAAGTCTTAACCTTGATATTTCTCTTTACAGCAAAGATCCCAAAAATGTGACAACTTTAAAATTAATTCATTCTTTCAATATTTTTTATTAGTTTATCAGCTTTATTGGACACATCAGAAAAGGTAGCACAATATTTCAGTTTAGGGAAACAAAATCGAACTGCAAAAAATGAACCATTATGAACTGATTTGATGTATAATTTTCATATTTCCCACAGAAAGAAGGAAACAGCATACTCTTTCTATAGTACAAGTATGTACTTGGACACATTTGAACAACAATAATTATTAGTATAAATACACAGGTGATTATACAAAATTGCGTGCTCTCATTGGCTCGCTATCATAGATTATCAGCCGATAATCACCTCGACGGACAAAATGGCTGCCAGTAGTCGTTTTGCCACTGTAAGTGAAGATAGTTTCGCGTTGAAATGTTTTTTTTCCCTTTTTTTGAAATAATCACCTGTGTATTTATACTAAAACAATTATTATTGTTGTTCAACTGTATCCAGCTGCTTGGGTTTTGAAATCAGCATAAATGTTATACTCAGGCAAAATGCAAAATGTCACTGCAGCAGTATTCTAGATAGAGAAATCTTTGAAGAGGTAAAAGAGCACTCTACAGAATGGCAGAAATTTGTTCACAGATAAAAATATACCGGTAAATTATTTTCTCAGTTTAAGGAAGCTCAAAAGGATTTTCCACTCCTAATAGTTGTGTGTCCAATGGAAAAAGATTACTCCAATCCTTACATAAGGGTGTCAGCTTCATACCTGTGTAATATTATTGTGAGGCAATGTTTTAAAGGGTGTTTGCTGGATCCCAACTGCTGCTGTGGTAATGGTACAGTGTTGCTCAAATACCCTCTAAAACTTGGTGTTTGAAAAGTATCTCGAAAACCTTGAATCAGTGAGCAGTATTTTGTTTTTTAGATTTTGAAACCATATCTTAATTCTCTGACCCAGAACATGGTGTGAGAAAGAACTATAAACTGAACTAGTAGAATTTGAATTATTTATGAAAAAGCTGAAAGATGAAAAAATTTCCGCTGGATAATTTTTTGAAATTCCACTTTAAGAATGCAAAATAACGCTTCTCACTTGTTTCCAAACAAATCAGGGAAGGACGCTGGACGAACTTTTGAGATAAACCTGACCAAATCTAACAAACTATTTCTGGTTGTGTTAATCTTGATTCATTTATGATCCTCTGGAGCGGCTCAGGTGGCATGTGTGACAATAAGCCGGAGCACTTGGTTGAACATCTGTTCTGAGCCTCCTAAAGGATAAGGATATAACATCTTTTGTAAAAAGTTAAACAGTTACTAAGTAATTTGCAAAAAACTTGAAACTTAAGGATATGCCATTACAACAATGGCAAATTTTATTTTCTAGTACACTGTCAGTGTAATAAAACATGTGATCCTACATCAACATACAGTGTGTGTATGTATACAGAATTATTGGAATTGTGCATACCTTGACAGATGTTCCTTTGCTTGATTTTGGAAAGCAGTGGCAACTTGATTTTGGTGTTTGGGTGCTTTCCTCATGGTGATTTTTTAACTCACCAGGACAATACATCACCGAGGATGGTGGAATTGGCTTAATTAGTACATTTTCAATGGGAATTCTATAACCTTTTTCCATGTCAATGTGACAAGCAGTTTGTGCATCAGTCTCCTTGCCTCGATGTCAAAGGATAAAGGGTGTCTCCTTTTCAACAAGTGCTTTGCTGAAATGGCAAATGACGACTTTTTTTTTCCAGATTGATTCCAGCCTTTTGTGACAAGTGTCGCACAATGCACCAGAAAGACCATCATGTGCCTGGACGTTAAAGTTTGATCGAAAGCCTCTTCAAATATTCTCAAAAATTTACCATAAAGGTTTCGCTGTCTCTGTTTGTTAACAAAAACGTAAGAACGCACTCGACAACAGTTGTCAACTGAACTGTTTCTTTCGGGTGGCTCATCGTGAACAATATCGTGAAGAGAACACGAGCTCGATCGCGTTGAATTTAATTTGGCGTGCATTGAAATAAAGTCATGCTGCGTGTGGCCCGTGCGATCAAGAATTTCTCGAGATTAGCAAAAGTTATTGCCACCGCAATTCATGTACGATTTCTAGAAATACCTCGACCAGGAAAAGGGGGCAGAATAAAAATAATTATCAGATCAAAAGTAATCGCTGCTATTTTATTAGGTGAATCTGGGAGGACGTCTTTAAAACAAATCCCGCACACTTGGAAATACGCTACTGTAACGATACCTGCGAAAGGTTCAGCGTATTTCTCCGCCGATATTCCGAACGATTCCCTGTATATTTTGTGCTGTGATTGAGACTTTTCTCCTTTTGCCAAAACGAACCAAGGCGAGTATGGCGATCAAGTGATTTCCGTGTAAGAAGACACGAAACGACTTCACGGCCTGCTGACCTCTGATTGGGCAGAAAACACAAAGAATTTCTGGCACCAATCAGAATTGAGAATTACCTCTGCTGTTTGGAACTGGTCTGGTAAGAACTTGTCCCCAGGGACTCTTCTCGCCGTACTATGCTTTTCTTCGTCGCCATTTTCTTTCGCCCGTTTAGACTTTCCCTTGCCTCCGCGATCTGCCCCTGGGTCTCCGAGGATGCTCAACGCCATGAGTGAAAGAAAGGTAAATGAATCTGCCTTATATTTTGGAACACAAAGGTCATCGAATCTTTTTAACAAGGTTGTGATGTAATCCAATAGAAAAGCTTTAGTTTCCGTTGTGTTCTGGTGCATATTTTTTGCATGTGTTTCAATATTTATGAGTTTTTTTCGTGCAACTGGTGTTTGCTTGCTTGAATTCATAAGCATAATAAATGCATTTAATTAAATTTACTATTTAGGTTCTTGTTCAGTACGGCGAGAGCTGTAAGGCTCTGGTAGTTGGTGAGAGTTTTATCAATGCTGTGAAAACAGAATTCAAAATTGATATTGACGACGAAATCTTGGTTCAGCAATTCGAAGACGAATGGCAGGAGTTCGTGGATGTTGACGCTCTGGAACACGTGGCAGATCGTTCTAAGCTCCGGCTGCCCCTGGGGTTAGGAATCTGCACTTTTTTGACCCAGGCTGACTTCCCTGGGGCCGGGCTTTTGAACAGAAAAACTGATCTGAGTTCAAATCCCCTCCAATGCCCGGCCTTCCCCCCCCCCCCCAGCATCCCAGCAGCTTAACATTGATAGGTGTATTAAGGTCAGCGTGGTGGGGATAGGATCTTGCACAGTCATTTAAAAGGCGCATAACTGTTTCTAAAAGCTCAGTTGTTGGAGAGCAGTAACAGACAGTAAATAGCAGATAGAAGACAAGGCATTTTACTGCTGCCGCAATATTGACGATTTCTAGTTAAAGTAATTTTCATTGTTATTATACACGAACAGCCATGCGGTCAAAAGGCACTTCTCGTGCCGGCATATACAACGTGATTTGCGAGACCCGCATATACGCGCATTTTAGCGCATATACGCGCATATATGGGCCCTTGTAGGACGCGTATATTTGGGCATTTATTTTGCATATCCCCGCGCTTAAGTTTACGCAAATATGTGGCCATTTAAAAACACGTATATACGCGATCTTGATGGTCGTATATATGGGCTCAAAGCCCATACGTATCGTATTTAAACAAGTATACGCGGCAGAAATTAAAAGCCCGCGTATTCCCTGTCGTAATTTTGAAAGGAATGGCCAACCATAAAAAAAATTACTGTCCGCTTTAGTCTTAAACGTTTGGAGCCGATTGCTCGAAGCCTGGTTAGCGCTAACCGTTGGTTACGAGGTATCAAAACCAACAGGTTTTCTACGCAGAAGTTAACACTGGTTAACGCTAAACATACTTCGAGCAACCCAGGCCTGACTAATTGCATTGAAAGAGTGACGTGATGTTGGGAATTCTTTGTTGCTTAATCATAGGGAGATTTACAATTAATGACTTTAATTCGTTGTAAGTCACTTCAAACACGACCCAGAATAAACTACAATCGTGTAGGGACAATAGAAGTGGATTTTTTTCGAAGATTTTGTCACAACAATGTTGCAAGCCTCGACATGGTGTTCACTTCAAATGTTCCATTTCTGCAATTGAGATAGTTGTCATTAAATTTCTGTCGGTGTAAAGTTACATTGAAATCCCACAGCCTGGCTGCATACGTAAATTAACTTTTAAAGTACTCACAGGTGGACAACGCAGTATTCCTTAAACTTGATGGTGCTAATTTTGCCTCCTTGCAAAGTTCTAAACGCAACACAGTTAAAACAACATGGCAGGGTTTTAGGGGAGACATAACCAGATCGATTACGTTTAGTGTCTAGCTAAAGACCTTTCATTTATAATAGAGATAAGCAATTAAGCGGAAAACTAAGTATATATTGATAAGTGATAAATTGTCACTGAAAAATTACACAACTGTCAAGTCAACACAGTTTTAATATCTAGTAGCTTTACGTACAGAGCTTCGGTGCTGTCAAACAGTCTACCTGAGGCAAAGATTTTCACTACCTTCCAAGAAACATCCTTAAATTTTCACGGCAAGCACGGGAAATGAATATGTTTTGTATAGTCGAGGGCATCGCACTGCCTGCCTTGCCATGCCTAGCATTGCAAGGAGTGACTGAGAGTGCATACCAAACAAATAATAGGTACCATATGTCATAGGTGGGTGAAACAAGACAACAATCGATAAGTTCTGTTTACATTATACTTGTTGCCCGTAAAGTCATGTGTAAAGGTCCTGTGTCACACATGTCATAAGACTCGGTATGCATAAGCTATTTCTCGAGCGCCTCCTTTCAATCCCGTTTATGAAAGGCTGAAGATCGACTTATTAGATGGGAAACTAGTTTCTTGGCAAAGGGCAAAAGAAAAACTAAAAAATCAGAGTCTTCGACCGGATTCAAACCAACGATGTCCGTAACACCGCTTGGATGCTCTACCCACTGAGATACTAGAAAATTCTGTGGAGCTAGGTCGTTTCTCTAGGTCCTGAATGGACAATGAGTCTCGCTGGTCTGCGGGCTCTATAAAGTATACCTACAAGTTTTCAAATGCGATTATACACCTTATCCCAAAATGGCCGCCATTTTAGTTTTCTTTTGTTTCAATGCAAATTGGACCTTATGGCCTCGTTTTCAAACGTAAACAAAATATTTAACCAATTTGCATGGAAGCAAAGAATACTGAAATGGCGGCCATTTTGGAATAAGGTGTATTGATATTTAAAAGGTGCTGTGTTACGACTAAAGCCAAATTCGGCGATTGGGAACTGGTAACCAAATCAAGCGTAACATAAACTGAAAATAACTACTTAAATGTTTGAATAACTTGAACAGCAAATACAAAAGGAGTCAGGGATGGGCAAAATTAAAGTAGTTTAAAATGGATTGCAATTGGGGTTTTGAAAACTGTTCAGCCTGGCAGTTTTTCAAAGCTTATCTCTTTTGTTGTAAATGAAATCATGTGTGCACGACAGACATTTTTATGTCATGAAGCTTTAATTTGCGTTGTTTTAAAGCAATTTTTGGGTGAACGTTAAGTTACATAGCGAGTAGGAGTGAGTAATTCTTAAAGGTCCACAAAATGAACTGCACTGCCGTGACATTGCCCTTTTAAGGTGCAATGGTATGTCCCGCCGACCAGCGAGACAAATTGTCCATTCAGGACCTAGATAAACTACCTAGAACCCAAGGATATCTAGTAGCTCAATTAGTAGGGGCATCCGAGCGGTGTGAGGGCGATCGTATGTTCGAATCCTGCGTAAGAGAAGCCTAGGACTAGTTTCCCATCCTTCCCAGGAGCACATTGCACCTTAAACATCAATAGTTGCATAGACGTAATAGAGTGTATTTACAATTAAATGATTGTGTGGTTTATTCTCCCAAAAATGAAAATTACTTCGGTCAGAATTTATCTATAAAAACTTCAAAGTAATCTTTTCATGCTCTGCTATTCAAGATGCCACAGGAACTGCACACATAAAGTTTTTAGGACTCAGCAGTGTAACGAAGTGCCTATGGCAGACCGGGCCGCTTGATTTTGAACATTCTCTGCATTGCGCAGAATGGCCGGGCATCATGAATTATTCATAAGGCACTTGCGCGGGATATTCAAATCACGGAGATATTATCGGGGCCTCCAATTACAAAGGAAGAACGCCATTATACCGAAATAGTCGAAGAGATTTGCCTTTTACTCGCTTTCCCAAGCGCGAAGTATATAGACACAGCGAGATTTTGAAGAAGAAAAATAGCTTTACATACTCCTTATTCCATTTTCGATTCGGCTAACGGCAAGTTGTGTCCTTTTTACTTCGAAATTTTACAAAAAACGACATTTTTAGTCTAGGAAGAGCTACATTAGTATTCAGAGGCATTTCATTGCTTCTGGAAAATTTTCTTTAAAAGATTAAACTACCAAAAAATTGTCGTTTAATCGTTGACTTAAATTCCGCGAAAAACGATCAACATAAAGCCCATAGATAACATAGGAACGGTCGATAAATTAGGCATAAATTTAAATTGTAACAGTTCAAGCTTGTCCACAGGAAATTACTCCAATGTCTTTGCATTAATACTTACATAACAGGTTTGATATTTTTGCTATTGTCAAACGATGCCAGGTCAAATGTCCTTAGCTTCGTCCGAATCATGAATCTGCAGAAGATATAAATACTTTGCTAGTGAAATTCTATCCGAGTTACTGATTTTGAGTTGGCAAAATAAAGCTTTCATCGTGCTATCCATTGTATCGTCCCACAACTGAGTTACAGCCTATCTTCGAAGTTGTGAAAAGTCGCTCAGTTCTCAGTTAAAGGTAAAGAAGAATTATTTATTCATTTATAATAAGTGAAAGGTAAAAGCAACAGGACTCCGGCTCCCCTCGTGGTATTCTCAAATTAATTGGGCAAACCACCCCTCCGAGAATTCAATGTTCTATTTTTTTCGTTTATGTGTCGGTTCTTTAAATTCCCAGAACAGGTGTTGTGAGGCATGGCCTACCGTTTACAGTTCTTAAAAATGCCCATAACGTGAAAATTTTTATTTTCCTATTTGAAAGTCCATATCAAAATGAACTTTTGCGAAATAATTCAGTCTCGATTCATCATCATCATCATCATCATCATTTTATTTCAAAGTTTAAATTTAACAAATTGAAAAAAAAAATACACAAGCCACATACAGCAAAGTTAATCGGGGCGGGGTGTGTATCTTAAAATCAAATTTGGTAAATTAGATTAATAGTAAATCAGGTAATAACTTAAATGAAAATAAAATAAATTATAAATAGGTGCAAGAACCTACAAGAAGACATGAAACATAACGAAGTAATTAATAATGAAAGCTAGGGTGTGATTAATGATGACTAGTAATTTTGAGACAACAACATAATCATCCTCATCACCAAGCACCGGAAGTAAAAACTGGTGAATTTTGTTTTTAAAAGGTTTTCCCCTAAGTTTGCGCAAGTCAGGCTTCAGGCAATTCCATAGCTTAGCTCCGAAAACGGAAAACGAATTAATTCGAATACTCAGTCTTGATTTATTAACATATAAGTTACCAACATCAGAAAATCTAGTGTTATATGAATGAACGTCGGATGCACGGGTGAAAAGATCACAGATATTCTGAGAATTGGTAGATGTGTCGTGCACGAGAGAACATACTGTTTCAAAACGAGACACGAATTTTGCACGATTTTTAAAACCCCACTTTTATTTGATATATCCTTCAGCTGGTCAGGATTTCACAGGATCGCTGTGACGTAGATTAAGGAATGCTTGTTGGCGTAGGTCCCATGTTTTCTAGGTGATCGACGCAAAGGTATCGCTCTGCGATAGTTTTCAGTATTTTTTTCAATTAAGAAAAAAAAGGTATCTTGTCTACGTCTGAGGATTTTCAAATAGGTCATATGTCCAGGGAAGACTTGAGCGAGCTGTGTGCCAATTTTTAAAATGGCAGACGATTTGAGCGCTTTTAAAAAATTGTAGAAAATTCGCCTGTCGTTCGAATGGAAAGAGAGTTTCGCCAAAGTTCATTTTTTTTAATATGTACTTTCAAATAGGAAAATAAAAATTTTCACGTTGTGGGCATTTGCACGGCTAAAACTTAAGTTCTATCCACTCGCTGATGTAACTATCATGGCAGCACTTACTTATCAGTGTTGGTCCGACAGGCGTCGAGCCCGGGAGTGGCCTAAAGCATGAGTAACTTCATGTGTGCTGATATATAAAACAGTGTGTCATCTTGTATGACTTACATTGTTAGGTTGTAGTTTTGGCTAGTGAACACCCGGTCTCCAATTGTGTTGATGGGGTTGTCAAAAACCAGTCTGTTGGGGAATGAAAAAATTATCAAGTAAGTCGGGTTTTTTTCCCACAGATTTAAAGTTACGCATGTGACAGGGAATCTGAGATTAAAGCAAAGGGAAAACATAATTTAACGTTTCTTTATTTCACGCACGAGAGGCCGGGTATGGTCGCTTCTGGCCTGATTTAACTGACTGACATACATTACTCGAAGATACTTTGAATTCCTGAACGTCGCTAGAAATCCGGGACATTTTGAAGTTTGTTTCCACTCAATAATCTAAAACAGAAAAAGCTGCTGATTGAAACAATAAATTGCCTATACAAATTACGTTTCTAAAGAATTTTAGAGCGAAAAGGGATATTGCAATTAGTTTTCAGCAAGAAGTTTATCCACGGATGTTGCCTCAGATAGCTAAAACGGTGAGGCATGGTCAAACCATGGTAGCTGTGATTTGAAATATGTTTCACTGGTCTTACTTACAAATATTCAAGATTCACAAGTTTGGAAAATATTCCATTCGTCAAAAAAGTAATGTTGTTATTCTGTAGGTATCTGAGGAAAAACAGTAAGATTATGTCAACTGGTTTTCATGAGTAAAGTAGTTAACCTCATCATGTTAAATAGTTACTCTTTCCATCTCTTGGTGTAAATAACAGAGAGCGTATTGAGATCATAGCAGTACAGTTTGCAAATATTTCCGGCTTGAGCCAACAAAGGATAAATTTATATAAAATAAATAGACGGAATCAATTATTTTTAAAAATGCAACCACTTTTGAATTGTTGGTTTTCACTCATGTGATCAACAGCCATGTTTTTCAACGAAAACAAAAGAAAACGTTTGCATAACAATAGAGTTGAGAGGATTTGGAGGATTTGGTCGGGGCTCCAACATGGCCGCTGTTTCTTTGTTTAGGGGCTCCAACATGGCGGCCGTGACGTCATGTGAAAACCGAGGATTAAAGGAAAGGAACATGTTTCGATGTTTCAAATATAGTGAGTGAGTGTAACAGTTAAATTTTTACACCATGATCTCATATCAGTATCAATACAATGATTCTTTAGAGATTAAATGTTCGTTACAAGCGGATAAATTCACCTAACAAACAATATTATAGAAAACACAACTGACATAACGGTAAAGTTTTAAAGTGTAACGCAAAACTGACAGGATCAACTAGTTTATTGAGTTCGAGTTTCGACCGCCTTCATCCTGAGAGGTTCAAACCCGAACTCAACAAGAGTCCTATGCGAGGACACTGATAATGTGATGTACCATAGTTGTACCATATCCGCAGGGTCGTCTTTCACATTTAAGTTCTTTTGTTTGACTAAGACTTTTCCCCTGTTTTTTCTGTCGATTAAAGGTCGTGAAAACGAAATAATACCGCGTTAATTTTTCAGCAAATAGCTAATAAGTAAGAGCTACTCATAGGGCCACAGGCATGATTTAGTTCTGACATTTCTTGTGCATTGGAAAGCATGGTGGTGGTGGCATAGCTGTCATTGGCCGCAGAAAACTCATTACCGTACCAATACCAGCTTTCAGGGTCACGTGACGCATACATAAAAAACAATTTGAAGGGACTGAGAAGTGCGTCAATCAATGACTGAAGTTCAGGTAAAAATGAAGAACTTAAAACCGTGAACAATTGTTTAAAAGAAGCCAGTAATAATCATCAGCACGAAAAAAAAAAAGGTGAATTGGATACTTAATAAAGAGAGAAAAACAACCGAAATAGACAGAGAGGATTAAATCAAAGAGTTTTGACTGCATAAATGTGGCAATGGTTTTCCATGGATTTCGACTCAGACCGTACCCATGTAGTAAAAATTATTCGATTGGGACTTGTTGAGGTCTTGGAGTTTTCAAATTGGTTTATCACGGTTTTTAACCCGGGGGGGGGGGGGGGGGGGAAGGACTCATCTAGCAATTACGATTTTCTGACACGATGGTGACTTATTGAGCCACCGAATCTCATTTATTTTGCTTATGGATTTAGACTTGGATAGGCCAGGGTTGGTTATTGACTTTTATGAATTTGCTTTAGTTGTGGGGCGGGACTCGACTCCCCGGTGTGCTTGGTGGGCTAACCCTTAAGATTTTTTTTGCACTTGGTCGTTGTACTTCGCTCTCAAGACCGCCTGAAGTATAAATATATAACACTCACTTGTGGTACAAAGTCACATTCCTTTTGTTCGAGATTTTGCCATCTTGAATACACTGTGGCCAATCAAAGGGATTGACTTGTTAAACAGAGCAACCTTTACAATGTTTTTACCAAAAATACGCTCACATGACAGTCACCACGAAAATAAATGAGGCAATTAACACAAAAAAATTCAGCATCGTACCATCTTACCCTTTTTAAGAATTTAATTATTACACTTACAAAATAAGTAATTGAAGAAAAACAATAACTCTTAGAGAGCTCTGCATTCAGTAAGTCTGTGTCCACAACAGTCTAAAAGCTTAAGCAGCTTCATAATCCTAGCGTAGGTGTTCTTCACGGGTGGAGGCCCAGGTCATGGCTCTGGTACGGGTTATAACACAGAGTTGAACTGGTAATTGCTCGGATTTGCACTTTAGGCACACTCTCACCAGTAAGACCTACTACTTTGGCAGTGCTCTCTGGGACTGCTTTTGTTGCTGACTGTTCCTGAGCTTGAGAAACTGCCTGTTCCGACGCATGGTTTCTGTCCCAGTCTTCACCAGACAACTGATAGACAAGAGACCCCGTTTGCCAACCCTTTCCTTTCTGCACTTCAGCAACCCTGAGATCTTGCCAAATTTCTAATTACGGCAAAGGCTTTGCATACTGGTCATGATAAAGCTTTGATTTCCGTCTCTTCTGCTTTATTTTACTTTCTACTTCTTCATCGACGGGAAAATAGAGAAGGGTTGCATGCAGCTGTCGGCACTGATGCGGGTCTTAGTTCGACGAGTCATCATTCTCTGTGCTGGACTTGATGCAGTGCTTTCCTCGGGCGTGTTTCTTTCAAAAAGTAAGACAAGCCAGGGTTTTTTTTCCTTTCTTTTCTTTAATTAATTTAATATGGTGTCATTATTAACTTTTATTAACCAAACTTTATTTATTGATCTGTAATTTAATTGTTGAAAAAAGAATTGTAATTATGTAATTGTGGAAATAGTAGTAATAAATTTAAAAAAAAAAAAAAAAAAAAAAAAAAAAAAAGCCAGGGTGTTATGTCGTTGCGGAGTGCTTTCTTGAACAGGTTCTTGGTAATTTTTATGGCAAAGTTGGGTCACTGAGTTCCAGTGAAAGTCTGAACTGTGGTCTACTAGAAAAAGGTACTCTTTCCTCTGAAGAGTAAACATATCAATGCAATTTTCGGCGTCTGCAACGGCTCTTTTGGGATCCTTGCTTCAAACTCTGCGCATACAGAACAATAGGTGATTGCTTGCTTTTGGTTGCTGTTCATTCCAGGCCAGAAGGCGACGTCTCTAGCGTTTCGCAAACATCCCACAATTCCGAGATGAATAGCATGGCTTCTTGCAATGATTTCCGTTCTCAATGGTAATGATGTGCTGACTCTTGAACAGGAGACCGTTACGGCGAAGATAAATTTCTTCATTGAAGGTCCAGTATTCTAGGACTGCAAAGGGCACATCACGCCTCAACTTTGGCCACCCTACTACGACTTTTCACCCAAGAGACTCGAGGGCCAGGCCTATTGCCTTTTGTAACTGTTTGTAACTCACTGGACACATTGAAGACCTTTGAGAGGCTTCCAAGGCTTCTGTTTCCAAGGAAAAGTCTGGAAATTCTTCATGTTGTTTTCCTGGGTCGGCCAAATAGGCTTTAGACACACAGTCAGCTATGTACATTCGTGGACCGTGTTTGTACTTAATGTTCAAGTTAAAACCCTGTAGTCTGTGCAGCGACCGCTGCAGTCTACATGGAGTGAATAAGACCGGCTTCTGAAAGACTGATTAAAGTGGCTTATGATCGGTCTCCACTGTGACCATCTCTCGGCGTGAAATGTACTGGCTGAATGTCTGTCAAACAAACGCTGTTACGGGACACCTTTTCTCGATTTGTGCATACCTGTGTTCAGTGGAAGTAAGCGATTTCTACAGGCGACAGGCTGCTCATTTTGAAGAGTATGTCTCCTAGTCTGTTTTCACGTGCGTCACACTGTATCGAGACCTTTTTGTTGACATCATATTCACAAATTGCCAGAAGAGGGTGCTTGCCCGCAGCCGTCCTCACTTGATTGTATACATAGGCGTACGAGCCGGGGAATCGGGGGGTGGGGGGGGGGCTCCAGCCCCCCCAGCTACGGAAATTATGTAATTTTTCGGGGAAAACGCTCTTGATTCGGGCAACAACACTCTGGAGAAAACATTATAAAATAATGCTGTTGGCGTGATTTCCAAAAGTCGTAAATAAAGTTTCTAGTTAGTTACTTTTTAGATGATTAGATACCCAAAAGTGGTTTCTTCCTTGATTTAGTAATTTGAATAATATCGTGTAAAATGTAAAGTGTATCGTTTCGCTGACATCTGCTGCAGTTCGCGCCTAATTTTCGCGCCAATTTCGCAGAGAGCGGGAATGACACCAGAGCTTGTGAAGGTCGCGTCCATTTTTGCCGTCATTCCCGCAACGTCGTGCTCAGCGGAACGTTCGTTCAGCGGACTCCGCCAGTTGAAGACTTACCTTCGTAACACCATGGGGCAGTATAGACTCAATAGCCTCGCTATCATCTGTATTGAGCGCGCCTTTGGAAATCAGTATGGACAAGATGATTGACATTTTCGGGAAACGCCATGGAAGGAAAAACTTTTTCTTTTAATACGTTTTAGATTACATTGAGACTGTTCATAGAATTGAGTATGCAAGCTCTCGATTAAACTGTTTTTCCAATGATAGCAGTTTCATTAAATGCGAAAATGGTGAACGTTTGCCATTGCATCCCAATTTCAAACCTCACGCTTTCGGGCATTGCGTAATTTTTTCGGGCAAGAAAGTCACGGCAGTCTTCAACTATTGAGTCATTGACGTCATTTTTTCTTCGCCCGATTTTTTTCCTCACCCAGTTAGACTTTTTCCCGCCCCCACTAACTGCCCCTGGGTCTCCGAGGATGGCTCTTTCAGAGCTACCATCAAAGATTGATTCAGAGGATGAACTTATTCTTTTATTGGCAGAGAACACGGCTGGAAATTCTCTTTCCAGTTACGATCGATAATCCTGAAATGAATTCTGAATGTAAAGCAAAATTTACATCTGCCAGTGTTAGCTGATTTGTCCAATCCATTTGGTACATTTCTGTAAAGGAAAGAAAATGAGAAATAAAAATGAAGCGTTCCATAAAAGAAATTAAATTTGACGGTCATTAAAATTGTACAAAATTTAAGATCGTCTTTCTGGAACCTTTGTCTCAGTATTACCAGTGCATTAAAATTTAAGACCACAGAGACAAAACACAAGCAAAATCATTCAAAAGGATATATCAAGGCATTTGGAAAACAAATCAAAAGAGACTTACTCTACGTTTTTTGACAAGACTGAGTCTCGGCGTCTGCACCGCTGTTGTTCGTCAGCCGGTACAACTGACAAAAAGGAGTTTCTTTCCTAAATAATAGGAATTACAAAGTTGATTGTCCAGCATTAGCAGGAAAACAACAAAACTCAACCAAAATAACAGAGTAATTGCACCTAAAATAAACTTACCTTCTCGCGTTTTTGTTTTTATACCACGGACGCCAAATAGCCAGACAGCTTTGGCGTTTGTGACTTGACGTCTGTGACGTGTGACATCACTTTCTTTGCAAAATCACTTCCGGTCGCCGTCCGTGTTGACAAAACATACTATAAATTCTGAAATGCTTGAGTAATCTAACTGGTTTAAAGTAAATAGGTTATCTCTAAAGGTTAAGAAATCAAACTATGTAATCTTCAAACCAAGGCAAAGAAGAGGAGAATTTGATTTAAATATTAAAATTAATCACAAGATAATCCGCGTTAAGAAGTTACGTTTCTTGGTGTTATTTTGGATGAAAACTTTTCATGGAAAGCAGATATCTCACATACTGCTTGCAAAATTTATAAATCTATTGGTATTATTGGTAGATCAATTATTGGGGTTCAACATACCCTACTAACCTTCATAGTCTTATTTTGGGGTTTTGCTAAAAGCAGGCCCGCGGCCCATTGCCCTCGACGGTCCGGCGGCCCGGAGGCCAGTCCTGATTTTCCAGTTTACCATTTAATCATTTGAATCTTTGTTTCTGTTTGTTGCATGTTGTTCAGAGAAAAACGTTTTCATTCTCTGTTCATTCGTCTCTTTATAGAAACCGATAGCACAATAGAGGACTTTCATTATCGAACGATGTAAGTTATTTTCAAAGCCTTCGGGCCGCCCGCGTCGCGAGCCACGGGCCTGCTTTTAGCAAAACCCCTTATTTTGTTACAAAAGCGTATTGTTAGAATTGTTAATAAGAAGCCTTTTGATGCACATACTGATCCATTATTTACAATTCAAAATTCCTTAAGTTTGTAGATATTATATTTATTCTTTGCACCTAGGCACTCTTATGTATTCTTATAATAGTGACTTACTTCCTCTCTCTTTTAGCAATTTTTTTTACGTACGAATCAGGTTCATAGCTATAATACTCGTGATTCTAACTGATTCTATATCCCGTTTTGTCGTTCTAATATAAGGAAATTTCCCATCATTTACCAAGGCCCAATCTTTTTCAATAAGTTATGCTCTGACATTCGAAATGTTCTTTCATTATATTATTTTTAATCTCAGATTAAAACCTATCTTTTGTCATGTTAATCAGATTCTGATGTCTTCCCCTTCTTGTTCTTGTTACCAGCGTAAAATAAGGAAAACATCGTGTTGTGTTTAATAGTAATTTAATGAAGAAGTCTAACCTTCTTTTTCTTCTTACTAGCTTAACATAAGGGAAACCGCCATTGTGTTATGTTTAATGGTAATTTAATTAAGCTGTCTATTTAGTCCATCAATCCACGTAAGGTCTTTCTGTTTTGTATTCTCTTATGTAACGAGGGGGTCCAGGTCCTATAAGCCCCATGGTTTCTTCTGGGTTCTCTTGCCATGTG
Organism: Montipora capitata; assembly: GCA_949126865.1. Taxonomy (NCBI): domain Eukaryota; kingdom Metazoa; phylum Cnidaria; class Anthozoa; order Scleractinia; family Acroporidae; genus Montipora; species Montipora capitata. The sequence continues at coordinate 33,199,711 of OX421456.1, forward strand.
ATAATTTCTTTTTATGCTGTACTTCGTAATGTATTTGCAGAAAATCTGGTCGTTAGATTTTCTTCATAATTTGCATGCAACAAGCTTGTAACGATACTCATAAGTTAACACTATTTTGATAATAATTTGACAGAGAGCTCTTTAACTATCCCTTGTTGAAGGTTCACTGGAATATCTAAAATTTCCTCTGTCAATGACGTTTGCCTCTTATTATTTGCGCATACGTTCTGCGCATCTCGAGATACTCGGATTTCCTATTTTCGGTACTTATTTATACAGGGATATTTTTGCGCGGTTCAAAACTATACGGAAAATCCGGAACTTAGCAAGTGCTTTTGGTATCCAAAAAGAGAATTGGGGGTAACCATGCATTTTTCAGAGATAATTAAGCTTCAACTTGGAAAAAAACGCCATACATTGCTTTGTATTTTTAAAGCTTTTTACAAATATTGTTGATTAATTATCTTCGAAAAATGCGTGGTTACCCCCAATTATCTTTTTGAATTTTAATAAGACTTGTTAAGATCTGCTTTTCCCGCACATTCAGTAAACCGCGCAAAAATACCTCTGAATTAGTAGGCACCGTCCTTAAAGCTTAATTTTTTTTCAATACTTTTTTCACGTCGCTCCTGCCACAGATATCATGCTACCCTGTGCTACCTGCCGCATGCAGAGAAGGAAAACTCTGTCAAAAACCTCCACTGCCTTGCGGCTAATCTCTCTTTAGAGAAAAGGCTTCAGGAGTTAACCTCGAGGAGAAATCTGGAGCTGGTGTCCCATAGGCAGTTCGTCGTTGTAATCAATCTCGTTCTGGCAACTCCTGCGACGTCAATGGCCCCGGACCGTACCGGCCCTGCCGTTTCGTCCGGACCAGTCATCGCCGTGGAGAGGGGGGTCCTGCTAACTGGGCAAGAGCTGGTCCTCCTTATCCCTCCGCCCTGGCCTGTGCCCTGGAGAGGACACTCCAGCTTCGCCTCACAGCGTGGAACCAACACGGAAAGCGGTATTCAGCGGTTATAAGCCACAATGCTTGATTGGCGTAGGACGTGGTGCCAGGGGTCGCTTTCGTCGGTGGGAGGTATCTTCGGATCTCACTGGACAGCTACCGCCCGCCTAAGCCGGGCAGCCCCCGGTCAATAAGGTGCTGTCCCGCCACGGCCTGTCTTCCTCATTGGGTGCATGGGGATTAGGTAACAACCGACAAGCAGACCGCAACATCGGCACCAAGCAAGAGAACAAGAACGAGCAAAAGTAAGAGACCAGCTCTTAAACTGGGAACCTGGAACGTCCGCACCATGACTACCGGACTTGATGATCTCCAGAACATTAGTGATACACGAAAGACCGTCATCGTCAACGATGAGCTTCTGCGACTGAAGATAGACATCGCCGCCTTGCAGGAGACTCGTCTAGCAGACTCTGGAACGCTGAAAGAAAAGGACTACACCTTTTTCTGGCAAGGAAAGAGCACTGAGCATCGTAGAGAACACGGGGTGGGCTTCGCAGTCAGGAACTCCTTGTTGAAGATGGTTGAACCAGGTGACAAGGGATGTGAACGACTGCTGACTCTCCGCCTCTACACCTCTGGCGGTCCAATCTCCCTCATCAGTGCCTACGCTCCTACTCTAACATCAAGACCTGAGGCTAAGGACGAATTCTACTCCAACTTGAATGTCGTCATCAAGAACATCCCCAACAATGAACAACTCGTCCTTCTGGGCGACTTCAATGCCAGGGTGGGCGCCGACCGAGATTCCTGGCCCTCCTGCCTTGGTTCCTTTGGAGTTGGCAAGGTCAACGACAACGGACAGCGTCT
>OX421456.1:33219026-33224026 GCA_949126865.1 Montipora capitata
TCAATAAGAACATCACGCGTGTTCACTTTCTCACCGTCTTCTGAATCTGCTTTTGTTTCTCTTTCTTCAATTCCAAAGAACTTCAAATTTTCTCTGCGACTATACGACTCCGCGTATAATTGTTTCGTGTGCAGGTCCTCCTTTGAACGTTGTAGATCCTTAATCTTACCTTGAATGTCGTTAACTTCAGTATTAAGCCACTGCAAGCCATCATCCATCTCGTCTAATCTTTTCTTCGCCTCTCCCGCTCCTTCCTTCAGTCTACTAACCTCGCTCTCAACTTTGATCATCTTTTAGCGAAATTCATTCAGGGAAGCTTCAATAGCATCCCATTTAGCAAGCTTGGCCAATATTTGGTCTAATTTTGACGTGACATCCATATCCATATCGATATTTAACGCTACAGGGTTGACTTCGTCTTCGCCACGTGGCTTCTCCTCAAACACTTCTCTCTGCTCGTTTTGACTCTCAAGGTTATCTGTTTCACGTTATCGTTTATCTAAAGGCGACTTAGACTCCGAAGAACTAGAGCTGTTCCTTGGTATAGATTTCCGCTTTCCGAGCGAATGAAAATCACCCATAGGCGAATTATATCCAATACTTCTGGTAGAACAACGAGCGGAGCTCTCACAGACACGTCTAAGCTACATTCATGCCAGTCCCAGTCCCCTTGTCTTCTGTACTACTAGACGGCTTGTTTGTATCCTTGGGCTCCCTCTTGCCAACAATATTTAATTCTTATGTGCGCGGCTGACAGCCGGCTTTAACTGACTTGGACTGTTTGTGGTAATTTCGTGTGAACGAGCGATGTCGATCGCTTTATCAATAATATATAGATTATTCTTATGCGCCGATCAACTCGAAACTTCAACATCCCCCCTCCCCCCACCCTCTTCCTCCCGGGAATTTGAACTTTTGAAGATTGGATTTTTCAAATTCCCGCCCCCTCGGGCCAAAATGGTGTTCAAATGCCCTACCCTATCCTCGGATTTGTCTGTCAAAACCTACTAAAGAACAATCGTTGTCGGCTCCTGCCGTCTTTAATAAAGACATTTGAAGACCTTTTTTGTATGCCAATCGCTCACAAATGCTGCATCTTTTCCTTTAAACTCTTCCGTCTCGTCCTTGAAACACGTGTTTTATAGCTGTTAGTGATTTCGGCGCCCGAAAAAAAAATTCATTTCAAACCTGACACTTCCGGTTCAATTTTCCCCACCCCACTCAGGCAAAGGTAAAATTCCCCACTCCCCGGGCACAGAAGATAGTCATCCCGAGGTTTGCCCGGTGTCCGCGTTTTGGTGTTTCCTGTTAATTAAATCTTCTTCTTCGCTTTCTTCTGTACAAAAATTGATTGCCTAACTAGTGAATTCCAAGGTAAATGTCACGAAAAAAACCGATATCCTATGAATCACGAAGCGATGAGTGCGATATCGGTTTTCCAAGCGAAAGTTACTTTTGAATTCACCAGTTTGGCAATGAATTTTTCTCGAATCGCATGAGTTTTAAAACAAAAAGAGATGCTTCCGTGAAGCGTACACTGGGTTGCCTGTGGTACGTGCTACAGAAAATCAGAAGGCACTGAATTGTGTGGTATTGAAATACAGCATTCCAGTCTCTGAAGAATAACAAATAAAAGAGAAGCGAGAAACATTGGCTTCTGGGCTGACATGTTCATAATTTTCAAGTTCCCTCACAACTTCTTTGCACCACAAGTGTGCCCTCTGAGCATCTGACAGCTTTTTAGTACTAAACTTCACTGAAGTCAAGCCCTGTTCAGCGGGGTTAGTGTTAGGATGGGAGACCAAAACAATAAACCCCTCGTAAAAAGCAGAAGCATCTGACCGAAAATACTATTAACGCTAACAAATGCGAACTCAGCAAGGTACAGATTTTGTTAGCTTGCTTTATGCAAAACAAATATTGATGAAAAAGCAAATAACTATTGATACACAGTTTCAGGGGGGCCAGTAGAATGAGCAGAAGGAAGTTTCCGGGACGGTCGATCGAGAATGAAATATTTACGACATGAAAACAACATTAATCTTGAACCGTGAATATAGAATATAAAAAGTTACGATCAGCGACAAACATTTTGGGAGATTTTTGCTACGTTCAAGTAAATTGCAAAAGTGACATGGCCGGAATTCAGCGGGCGCCGTGATTAAGTTACCGCGGCATGTTTACTCGCCAAACATTAAAGCATCTGTGTTAAATGATGGCAAGATACCGGGTTTTTGTAAGTTTCTTTTTCTGTCAAGTGTTATAAAGTTTGACAATGAAATGAGCGAAGTCAAAACAAAGATCCCAATCGCCCAACTCTTGTTTATGCAAAGTCAAAATTTACTCTCCAAGACGCGTACGACGCTATTTATCACCAGGTAATTCCATCATTTTGGAAATAGCAGCTACTTTATTATTCATCTGCGTCACAAGTTTTCACTGATTTTGGGGCTCATTTTGTTGAAACTCAAGCACGCTTCCAACAGGCCTGTGAACCCTTCCTGCTTACAGAGCAATACTAAAAAACTTCTCCCATATCACATTTCAACCTTAAGCTCGAAAATTCAATACACAACATCATATTATAATTCACAAAGGCAGAAAATACCACAGAATCCTTTTCGTCTCGACGGGCGATAGATTGTTGTCGAAGTCCGGTACTCGTCGCTTTTGAGATTCCTGACTAGTTTATCCAACTGACTTTCCATTATTGAACTCCATAAGGGTATATTTTGTTTAAGGATCCACTAAAACGCCATTCGCGTTACATGACTTTCAACGCCATTGCAGGCTAAGTTAATGATTTTACTGTGTCCACCAGAGAAATCTACGCAGTTCCACTACCCTCTCGATCCTAAGAAAATACTCGCAGAAGGCTCTATGCACAAAGACACCACTTACCAGGGGAGTGACAGGCAAGACTTTTACCGACACGGAAAAAAAAAAAACTAAAAAAAAAGAAAACAAAGAAAACAAACAAACGAAACGCAGACCTCGACTGGGTTTGCCCATAGGCAACCCAGTAACAAGCACATCCTCAGCGAGCGAATGGAAAAGAAAAAAGGCCATTTCAGAGTCAACTGTCAATCACTGCCCAGCGAATAGGAATCACGCTAAAAGTAGAAACCGTCGGGAAATTTGTCAGTTCGGGGTCGAAAAAGAGTTTTACTGGTTTACTTTATTCCACTTTATCACAACGAGATCATTCCAGCTTGGCTTGGAACAAGAACCGGCAAAATACGGGAATGCAACCAAGAAAGGACAAACTTCCAACAAGATCTGCTCCAACAAATTACCTGTAGGAGCTTTAAACAAACTTCTGAAAACACAAGCTAGCGATATTTCTCCTTCAATTGACGAGAACTCATTGCGATTCCGCGTTTCTAACATAAGGGCAAAATTTTTCTTGTCACTGTCCAGGCCCGTTACCAGGATTTAATGTGGGGGGGGGGGGGGGGGTGGGGGGAGGGAGGGGGTGCTAACGAGGCCAAAGTGGACCAAACTACCGAAATGTATTTTTTATTGTCAGATCCATTTATTTAGGAAAGTAGCAATACATAAAAAATTGTAACGGCAAAGTGCACGGTCGGAACTGAATATTTTACCACAATTGTTGCTAATCTCGCAATCTGAATGGCTAATTTGCGTTGTCGATTAGAGTCCATACCACACTGCTCGCGTCGATGTGTCGAGCCATGCCTTTTTCAGCTCGCGCTCTAAAAAAAAACACTCCTTTGACGTTGATATTGTGGTAAAAAACAAATCGAAATGTGGCTTAGCGTGGTCTGTAATCTTATCGACAACGAATGCGCCTCATTACTCTTTTCCCAAACATTTTTTCTTATTGTTTACCGGCTTTTTGAGATTCATCAGTTCAGCGTTTTTTTGGGAAGGATTGAAAAAAGTATTTTTGACAAGCGGTTTCCCATGCAAAAATGATACAAAACAGCGCCATTTTTACCTTACGATGGAAAACATGAATAGGTCGAAAATAGTTAGCTTTCCTGCAAATTTCACACCAGAAATTACACTAAAAGTTTCTTGACAGCAATAATATTGCTGGTTTTCACTCACGTGATCAACAGCCATGTTTTTCAACGAAAACAAAAGGAAGCGTTTGCATAATAATAGGGTTAAATTCTCGGAGGATTTGGTCGGGGCACCAACATGGCCGCCTTTTCTTTGTTTTGGGCACCAACATGGCGGTTGTGACGTCATTTGAAAACCGAGAATTGTTAGCACCTTCCCTACAGCGAAAAAAGCATGTTTTCGTCATTTCTTTTTATCGATCGCTAAGGTATTTTTTAATGATGGCATTTTCATTTAAGAATTTCTCCAAAACAAACTTAACCTCTATATTTTGTTTTTTATTTTAATTTGAACGCAACTCTGAGTTTGTTTGTTTGCGTTGTCATGGAGAATAATATCCTTTTTCGGATTTTGCGTTCACCGGTGGCTCAGTTGGTTGAGCGTCGGGCTGTCACGCGGGAGGTCGCGGGTTCGAGTCCCGGCCGGATCAACACTCAGGATCTTAAAATAACTTGGGAGAATGTGCTGTCTTTGTAATTTCATCTGCAAATGGTTAGACTTTCAAGTCTTCTCGGATAAGGACTATAAACCGTAGGTCCCGTCTCACAAATATCTTCTGTGTTCATAAGTTCCCTGTGGGACGTTAAAGAACCCAAGCACTATTCGAGAAGAGCAGGGGATAAAGTCCCCAGTGTTGTGGCTGCCCTGTTCTCTCCAGCAGAAGTGGCCAGCTTGGCAGTGATGTCTCTAAAAAGGCTTGTGGTGTATGAGGCCACCTAAGCAGAAACAGCCACAAGTCAAAAAGGGACTTTGCCGAGTGCTGGAACATGTAGATGCATGTAGATGTAGAAGAATCCCGTGATCCGAGATCAGAAATCCGTTTTTGGATTTTCCAAAAAAAAAACGCACCGATAGATAAGCTAGGACATCTGTGCGCTCGTTGAAATGTTCTGAATGGCTCGGGCTACTAG
>OX421456.1:33234026-33239026 GCA_949126865.1 Montipora capitata
CAACAAACTTACAGTTCTTGTAGCGCACTAAGTCCTGAGAAAACGTTTTCTGGGAGGTAAGTTATTTCGATGCTACAGAGCGTCCTAGAAATGAAAACATGAAACGTAATGTATGTGAAAACTAGTCAGAAACTAAGTAACGAAGTTTTAACTCATGTTAACACTACTTTTTAAAGTACACTCAGCAACAGACAGCATTCAAACTAAACAAGAACAATTCCATGAACTCAATTTTAGCTTTTATTGCAGTTTCGTTCTTAGCATTCGCTGATCACAGCTTTACTCGATTCTACTTAGATAAAGGCAGTACAATTAAACCCAAATGACCTCCATGGAAACCGCGCAATCGACTCAGAGCGATCAAATCAAAGGAAAAATGGATGACAGTGGACAATTCTTTGTGGAGTATCCAGGCGCAAAGCTGTGTCATATTGTGAATTCGAATTAAACAAGAGCAATTCAATGAATTTCATTTTAGCTTATATTCCAGTTTCGTTCTCAGCATTTGCTGATCACGTCTTTACTCGATTCTACTTACTTAATACATAAGAGCAATACAATTAATTCCAATTGTCCTCCATAGGGTCTACGGGAAATACTCAGCGCGAACAAATCAAAACAAAAATGGATGACAGTGGATTTGATAGTTTCAAAGAAAACAATAAAAAAAACTAGAACAGAACACCAAAAAGCTGGGAAAATCATACAAAATCAAAAGTATTTAAACAAAGGTAAACGTTTCTCAGCGAATAATAAGGCAAGAGACTGGCCCTCACCAACTGGCTAACGCACGGCCCGAGGAAAAAGTAAGAAGAATATTTGTGGCTAGATACTAAGGAGTACTGGCCCTGGTTTCTGCTGTTAACGTAGACTTTTGATTTCTGAACAAGGATTTTCGTGACCAAATCTGTTCAATTGAAACACATACATTTTTCCGTGTGCGTTAATGAAAAACCTTCTCTTTACGGATCATAAAGTAAAAAATCGAAGTTTTTGCGTATAGTGTTCCGAAATAATAGAGTTTCATGATGTCCTGGTTGTTTTAAATTTCTAGGAATTTTCGAGAACTATAAAATCTTTATTTCTAAATAATAATAATAATAATAATAATAGTAATAATTACAATAGTAATAATAATAACAATTTTAAACTTACAATATTTTACACTAAAATAAAAATCTTAACCAAGCTTAATTCGACATTACAAAAAATTACAAATTTATAGAAAATATTATTCGTTATACCCGTGGTGTACAAAAAGTGTTCTTTTCTATAATTCATGCAATCATTTGGAGTAAACACTTATTAAAATATCATTATTATGATTATGATTGTTATTACCATTGCTATAAAAATAGTAATAATACTAATAATAACAATAATGATTCGCATTTATTCGAGATATTGTCATTTCCTCGACGCCAAAACTAATGTTTGTCGGTGGAAATCAACTTGATTTTTTTATGTGCTCCTTTCTTTAATAAGGGGACCTCGCTCAAATGAAAAAAATAGGTGTTACAAAAAGAACCAACATCACATACTGGAATAACAGTTAGCATTCAACTTAGAAGGCTAAGGTCCAAATACACCTTAATTTTTAGACCCAGAAAGGGTTATTTATTACTATTGACTCTTTGTTTAAATCAGCTGTATGAGTCACTTTGTATATAAGTGACACTGTACTCTGTAAAGTAACCAGGCACATAGCTATGGTCAGCTATGTCATAGTTTGAAAGTGTATTTGGGTCAACAAACTTACAGTTCTTGTAGCGCACTAAGTCCTGAGAAAACGTTTTCTTGGAGGGAAGTTATTTCATTGTTAGAGAGCGTCCTAGAAATGAAAACATGAAACGTAAGGTATATGAAAACTAGTCAGAAACTAAATAACGAAGTTTTAACTCATGTTAACACTACTTTTTAAAGTACACTCAGCAACAGACAGCATTCGAACTAAACAAGAACAATTCCATGAACTCAATTTTAGCTTTTATTGCAGTTTCGTTCTTAGCATTCGCTGATCACAGCTTTACTCGATTCTACTTAGATAAAGGCAGTACAATTAAACCCAAATGACCTCCATGGAAACCGCGCAATCGACTCAGAGCGATCAAATCAAAGGAAAAATGGATGACAGTGGACAATTCTTTGTGGAGTAACCACGCGCAAAGCTGTTTCATATTGTGAATTCGAATTAAACAAGAGCAATTCAATGAATTTCATTTTAGCTTATATTGCAGTTTCGTTCTCAGCATTTGCTGATCACGTCTTTACTCGATTCTACTTACTTAATACATAAGAGCAATACAATTAATTCCAATTCTCCTCGATAGGGTCTACGGGAAATACTCAGCGCGAACAAATCAAAACAAAAATGGATGACAGTGGATTTGATAGTTTCAACGAAAACAATAAAAAAACTAAACCAGAACACCAAAAAGCTGGGAAAATCATACAAAATCAAAAGTATTTAAACGAAGGTAAACGTTTCTCAGCGAATAATAAGGCAAGAGACTGGCCCTCACCAACTGGCTAACGCACGGCCGGAGGAAAAAGTAAGAACAATATTTCTGGCTAGATTCTAAGGAGTACTGGCCCTGGTTTCTGCTGTTAACGTAGACTTTTGATTTCTGAACAAGGATTTTCGTGACCAAATTTGTTCAATTGAAACACATACATTTTTCCGTGTGCGTTAATGAAAAACCTTCTCTTTACGGATCATAAAGTAAAAAATCGAAGTTTTTGCGTATAGTGTTCCGAAATAATAGAGTTTCATGATGTCCTGGTTGTTTTAAATTTCTAGGAATTTTCGAGAACTATAAAATCTTTATTTCTAAATAATAATAATAATAATAATAATAATAATAATAATAATAATAATAATAGTAATAATTACAATAGTAATAATAATAACAATTTTAAACTTACAATATTTTACACTAAAATAAAAATCTTAACCAAGCTTAATTCGACATTACAAAAAATTACAAATTTATAGAAAATATTATTCGTTATACCCGTGGTGTACAAAAAGTGTTCTTTTCTATAATTCATGCAATCATTTGGAGTAAACACTTATTAAAATATCATTATTATGATTATGATTATTATTACCATTGCTATAGAAATAGTAATAATAGTAATAATAATAATGATTCGCATTTATTCGAGATATTGTCATTTCCTCGACGCCAAAACTAATGTTTGTCGGTGGAAATCAACTTGATTTTTTTATGTGCTCCTTTCTTTAATAAGGGGACCTCGCTCAAATGAAAAAAATAGGTGTTACAAAAAGAACCAACATCACATACTGGAATAACAGTTAGCATTCAACTTAGAAGGCTAAGGTCCAAATACACCTTAATTTTAGACCCAGAAAGGGTTATTTATTACTATTGACTCTTTGTTTAAATCAGCTGTATGAGTCACTTTGTATATAAGTGACACTGTACTCTGTAAAGTAACCAGGCACATAGCTATGGTCAGCTATGTCATAGTTTGAAAGTGTATTTGGGTCAACAAACTTACAGTTCTTGTAGCGCACTAAGTCCTGAGAAAACGTTTTCTGGGAGGTAAGTGATTTCATTGTTAGAGAGCGTCCTAGAAATGAAAACATGAAACGTAATGTATATGAAAACTAGTCAGAAACTAAATAACGAAGTTTTAACTCATGTTAACACTAATTTTTAAAGTACACTCAGCAACAGACAGCATTCGAACTAAACAAGAACAATTCCATGAACTCAATTTTAGCTTTTATTGCAGTTTCGTTCTTAGCATTCGCTGATCACAGCTTTACTCGATTCTACTTAGATAAAGGCAGTACAATTAAACCCAAATGACCTCCATGGAGACCGCGCAATCGACTCAGAGCGATCAAATCAAAGGAAAAATGGATGACAGTGGACAATTCTTTGTGGAGTAACCACGCGCAAAGCTGTGTCATATTGTGAATCCGAATTAAACAACAGCAATTCAATGAATTTCATTTTAGCTTATATTCCAGTTTCGTTCTCAGCATTTGCTGATCACGTCTTTACTCGATTCTACTTACTTAATACATAAGAGCAATACAATTAATTCCAATTGTCCTCGATAGCTATAGGGTCTACGGGAAATACTCAGGGCGAACAAATCAAAACAAAAATGGATGACAGTGGATTTGATAGTTTCAACGAAAACAATAAAAAAACTAAACCAGAACACCAAAAAGCTGGGAAAATCATACAAAATCAAAAGTATTTAAACAAAGGTAAACGTTTCTCAGCGAATAATAAGGCAAGAGACTGGCCCTCACCAACTGGCTAACGCACGGCCGGAGGAAAAAGTAAGAAGAATATTTCTGGCTAGATACTAAGGAGTACTGGCCCTGGTTTCTGCTGTTAACGTAGACTTTTGATTTCTGAACAAGGATTTTCGTGACCAAATTTGTTCAATTGAAACACATACATTTTTCCGTGAGCGTTAACGAAAAACCTTCTCTTTACGGATCATAAAGTGAAAAGTCGACGTTTTCGCGCAAGGTGTTCGGAAATAATAGAGTTTCGTGATGTCGTGATTGTTCTAAATTTGGAGGACTTTTCGAGAACTATAAAATCTTTATTTTTAAATAATAATAATAATAATAATAATAATAATAATTACAATAGTAATAATAATAATAATTTTAAACTTACAATATTTTACACTAAAATAAAAATCTTAACCAAGGTTACTTCGACATTATAAAAAATTACAAATTTATAGAAAATATTATTCGTTATACTCGTGGTGTACAAAAAGTGTTCATTTCTATAGTTCATGCAATCATTTGGAGTAAAACTTATTAAAATATCATTATTATGATTATGATTAGTATTACCATTGCTATAGAAATAGTAATAATAGTAATAATAATAATGATTCGCATTTATTCGAGATATTGTCATTTCCTCGACGCCAAAACTAATGTTTGTCGGTAGAAATCAACTTGATTTTTTATGTGCTCCTTTCTTTAATAAGGG
>OX421456.1:33244026-33249026 GCA_949126865.1 Montipora capitata
AATTATCAAGGCCTCGGTTTGTGTTATCCGCCTCAGCCTACGGCTTCGGCAGATAACTCAAACCTCGGCTTTGATAATTCTCGCTATCATGCTCAACCTCATCCAATAATTGCTTATTATTATTATTATTATAATGACGGCCATGGCGGAGGCGGAGGCTGCAAGTCGGTCTCACGCCGGAAGTCGATCTCACGCCGGAAGACCAGGAAGGATAAAATGGACGCATAATATGGTCCAGGATCTATTAGCATGCAAGGATAAAGCTATAGGACTGACCAACTCAGAAAACCCGCCACTTCTTAGAAACGAGCGCAAGAAAGGCTACATGAGCATTATGAAAGAATTGTGGGACGACCTGGGCTCATTCTCGTCACCAGAGCCTCGGGTCGACCCAAGGCTCTGGGAAACTCTATTTAGGAGAGCATGCGCCGTAGGTATCTTAAGGCCAAAAATTGGCTATTTGAACCTTACTGCGCCTGCTCACTCCTCGTGCTAACATGAATGCACCAATTAGAGACGCTTTTGATTGTTCTTCACGAAAACCAATGAGAAGAAACTTTGTTTCAGGGTTCCCCAGAGCTCTTCTCTCCCTCAGTCAAGAGAAGAGCTCTGGGGTCGAGATTGGACCTGGGCTACGTAGGTTTGGGTTTATCTGCCCGAAATCTTCGCGACCACGCAGCGAAAGCGGACAGAAACCTAGAGAGTACTTCAAGCGATAGTGTGTGTGCAAGTATAGAAGCTCCAATACATCCTGAACCAAAAAATGGGCTGGAAAATTAATTTCATATACCATTTCATCATTGATTCATTCCTCACGGGACCATTGGAACCCACAAATGACCAGCTCCCAACGTCAGTGGCTTCATAGCTCAGTTGGTTAGAGCGTCGCTCCGGAATCGCGAGGTCACGGGTTCAAACCACGTTGAAGTCCTGAATTTTTCAGGCTTCTTTACGCAATTGCAAAAATTGCGTTCATAACTGCGAAGATCATAGCTTCACTTGGAAAATTTATTAAGCAGGAATGCAGACAAATGCTCGGAGTTAGATTTGCATATTTCTTTCGATCAGGCTGGTGTTTTACATATGAAAGATCAAGAGCAGACCATGCAACGTCCCCGGAGACAGGCTCCTATTCATTGCGAAAACACTAGAGGATTAATTACAGCTAAGACGTCTGAACAATGTAATCAACCAGCCATATCGGGTAACAACAATGAGACTGCGATACCAGGAAAGCTACCCGAATATAAACATCTTCTTTTCCCATCGAGTGTGTTTTGGGGCCAAGATCCTGAAGGGAGACCAATAACAGTGAATGTGTCGACCATTGAGGATGCCTATGATGAGATCCTCAAGTGGCGAAAAAATACCTTTCTTGTTCCCTATGGGAAGATAGGGAGGGAATTCATCGACAAATTCACTGAGCATATCAATGATTGGAATAATGGATTGCCATTGCAACATATCGCTCTGAAAGCCGCCATTGTTCTCTTAGCAGTTGGCCTCCGAAAGCCTAGCCAAAAGTCAAAGGCGAAGGATCACAAAGAATGCTTGGGCAAACGACTCGATCAATTGAATAGAGGTGAAATCGACTTTCTTCTACGCGAAGGCCGCGCTATTCAAAGGCGCCTTATCAGTTCCCACAGAGAGAACGAGCCAGACAGTGTAGGGTTTTTGCTAACCTTGTCATGTCAGGACAAATTAACTCGGCTCTGCGATATCTGAGTGGTGAGAACGGAGGAGGAGTCCTGTCTCTAACTGATGACGAAATGAAAGAGCTACGGTAAAAACATCCAGAGGCACAGGAAGCCCAGCTCGGACCTCTTGTGTTTGGTCCAACAGAGCAAGTGCCTGACTCTATTTTCCAGCAAATAAACAAGGAGATGGTTAGGGAAGCAGCGTTAAAAACGGGTGGCCCATCAGGAGTTGATTCTAATGGATTCCGGCGAATGATGGCTTGTAAATCCTTCAAAAAGTCAGGCACAAACCTCTGCTCCGCTATTACTACTATGACGAAAAAGCTATGCACCGAGTATGTGGATCCTCGCAGCATCGAAGCTATTCTAGCTAATCGTCTGATACCACTCGACAAAGGAGAAGGAAAAGTGCGACCCATAGGGGTCGGAGAAGTAATACATCGGATAATGGGGAAGTGTGTGATGAGTGTGACCAAACAAGACGTGATCGACGCTTGCGGCTCCCTGCAGGTTTGCGCAGGACACAAAAGTGGCAGCGAGGCAGCAGTCCATTCAATGCGCAGCATATTTGACGCCGACGACACCGATGCGGTGCTGCTAATTGACGCATCTAACGCCTTTAATTCTTTGAATAGAGCAGCTGCTTTTTACAACATCACTGTCCTTTGTCCATCAATCGTAACTTATGCAATCAACACCTACCGTAGGCATGCCCGGCTCTTCATCATGGGCGGAAAAGAGCTACAGTCAGCTGAAGGAACCACTCAAGGAGACCCGGTAGCGATGAGTCTCTATGCTGTCAGTTTACAACCATTGATTGCTCAACTGCAAACCTCTAGCTCTGCTAAACAATGCTAGTTTGCAGACGACGCTACAGGGAGTGGTACACTGGAAAATGTGATGCGATGGTAAGACGAATTATCTGCGAGCGGACCTGCTTTAGGGTATTTCCCGAATGCAAAAACAGTGCTGGCTAATTACAAAACCCGAAAAGGAAGAGGAAGCGAGAGCGGTCTTTGGAGCGACAGCAGTTAACATTACTACGGAGGGACATAAACATCTTGGCGCAGCTCTTGGATCAATATCCTACTTTGAAGAGTATGTTGGTGAAAAAGTTGAGGACTGGGTTAGCCAGGTTATGAATTCGAAGGTGGCGGAATTCGCTGTGTCTCAGCCCCAGGCAAGCTATGCGGCTTTTACGTTCGGCCTATGGCACCGGTGGACGTACTTTTTAAAAACACCTCCCGACATCGCTGACTTGCTAGAACCTTTAGAACGCGCCCTCTCTGATGTTCTGATTCCAGCCCTTTTGGAGCATCAAGTCACTGAAACAGAGCGTGACCTCCTCGCGTTGCCTGTGCGCATGGGTGGCCTTGATCTAGTAAATCCCGTCAACCAGTCCCGACAGGAATATGAGGCGTCCATCAAAGCAACCGCCCCCCTTATGAAACAGATTGTCAAGCAAGCGGCAGAGCCACCTAATGACGAGGATGTCGCTGGCGCGCAGCGACGCGCGCGTCAAGAGAAAGGTGACAGTGCGCGGCGTGACCTAGAAGACGTGACTAAGTCTCTGCCTTTGAAAACCCAGCGAGCTGTTGAATTTATAAAGGAGAAAGGTGCCTCTAGTTGGCTCAGCGTTATACCTTTAAAAGAAATGAACTTCACTCTTAACAAGAGGGAGTTTAGTTACGCAATTAAGTTGAGATATGGTTGGGAACTCAATGACATCCCAACGGTGTGCTTCTGCGGGGACTTGTTTGACACTGACCATGCTTTGATTTGTATGCGTGGAGGATATATCATACAACGGCACAACGAAATTCGAGATCTCAAGGCTGAAATTCTGCAAGCGGTGTGTACTGACGTCGAGGTGGAGCCGGTTCTCCAAGAAGTTACGGGGGAAGTGCTGCCGAGGGGAGCCAACAAGGCCCCTGACGCGCGGCTGGATATCCGTGCGCGGGGCTTCTGGGCGAGAGAACAGTCTGCGTTCTTTGATGTTAGGGTATGCCACCCTAACGCAGACTCGTACAAGAATCTCACCCCGGAGCAGATTTACAAGTTTCACGAGAATGATAAAAAGCGCCTTTACTCGTCTAGAGTTCTTGAGGTAGAACGGGGCACGTTTACACCATTGGTCTTTACCACTACTGGAGGCATGTCTAACGAATGTCAACGTTACCATAGCCGTCTTGCTGAGCTACTGGCAGTGAAGAAACAGGAGAGTTACGCTTCCACTATCGCATGGATTAGGACTCAAGTCTCATTTGCCATTTTGAGGTCTGCATTGGTTTGCCTGCGAGGCTCGCGTTCTAGGAGGAGAACTCCCCCAAATATACAGGAGACTGATCTAGAACTAGAAGTCTCGGTCGCATGTAGATAGTTTTTGTTCTTCTGTAAGTAGCGTTATCCTCTGACACTGAGTTTATGGCAAAGAGCGTCTTAACATTCTATAATATTGATTTATAATCTCTCTTTCCTTTATTTTATCAAATCTATAATACTAAGAGTTTTGTAATTTTTTTTTTTATATTACAGTGCGACGCGCCTTACCGTGGCCACCTAACAAAGTTTTTTAAAACTTATACGTCAATCAGGGTGAGTGAATTTGATTCACAGTCACCCCTCCTTCCAAAGTTTGTACGGTTATTATTATTATTATTATTATTATTATGATTATTATTCCTTTGATGATCCATACGATGTTTTTGAAATTCATCTTTAATCAATACATGTTTCGGATGAAACATCATCCATCGTCAGTTGTACAATGAGAAATAAACTAAAGTTGAGCAATAAATAGTGTAACAAAGTGAGATATAACATGAATAATTAAGGATAAAGGCGAGAACAGAACAACCACGAAACAAAACAGAAAAAAAACAACTATTTAAGCTAAGAAAAGAAACTAATTAGTATGAAAGGGATAAATTAAGATGTTTGACTTGGGAATTTAAAGATGGCTGCTCCCAAAGAATATGCATGGCTTCTTTAATTTTCAATTGGAAACGTGTGGAAGCAGAGTCGAGGATTTTAAAACAGTCTTCTAAACACTGGGAGCGACAATTTTCAAAACCTCATAAGTGCTTAAAGATGTGGGAATGTTTGTCGGAGGCGAGATGTTCACGGATGCGAGTGGCGAAGTGTCTATTGGTTTCACCTATATAACAGGCATTACAGCCTGCACATGAAAACTTGTAAATGACTCGCGATCGTAAACCCGCAGGGATAGGATCCTTCGCCCAAACCAACTCCTGATTTTAAACAGGGAGAACACCAACTTAATTTCCAGGTCGCTGCAAAATG
>OX421456.1:33271526-33279026 GCA_949126865.1 Montipora capitata
ACTTAAATTTCTGCAGTCTCTGACTTTTATGAATCAAAGCAAACGGCATGATGTTATTTCAAAGGAAGAAATTGATCACGTGCTAGGCAACCACAAGGGTGCACGTGATCACCTTGTGTCAAGGTTCTTGTTTACATTCAATGAACTACAGGGGAGAATGTTAATCGGTTGTCGCCGTTTCAGAGTTTAACAACATCCTTTTTAGCCAAGAAACTTCCGTCTTTCGTTTTTTAATTTTGTTGTAATATTTAACTTGTCGAGTTCTTGACCCGAGACCGGACTCTCTTATCTGGAACAATGTTGATCATTCCCTTCACTGAAGAACCATTTCTTTCAATAATGAGGCAAATAATGGACAACAAGCTTTCCAATAATTCTTGACCAAGAATTAGTCAAATTTCAAATTGCTTTTATTACCAGAAGAAAGTAAAATATTAACGAGAATTCGACGAAGAGGTAAATGCGACTAAATTTCTTGTTCATTTCAAGCTTATTATGCAAGTTTTTGACAGAGCATATTTAATTACAAAAATTATTCCACTTAAAGGTCGTTAAAAAACTTTATTTTGGGGCGTTCATTTGGACAAAAAACGTCACAAAAACCTTTTCCAGCGTAAAATTTATTGACTGGAAACAAACAAAATATTTGCTACTAGAGGCAAAAAAACCCCTCATATTTTAATTGCGTGCGTGCAAACAAGAAACACAACAGCAATTAATTAAATTTCACTTTCACAGTTCAAACCCTTTTCGGAAGAACCTTGACCGTGAATACTGAAGCGCAAAAGAGACAACAAGCTTTCTTTCAAATATTTCGTCACATTTCCAAGTTTTATTTTACATAGCTGCCAACGGCTCCGTGACAAAAACGCAACTAAATAAATTTCCTGGCAGTGTTCAGCATCAAACCCTTTACTGAAAAACCCTCTCTTTGAATATTGAAGCAAAAAATGTGCATCAAGCTTTCTTTTAGACAAGTTTTCACTAACAAGAATTAGTGAAATTTCCAATTGTTACCGGAAGACTGTGCAGAATTGAGTACAAATAAATATAAATAGCCAGACAACAGAGATGACAGATCCACTTAAGTTGTTCAACTCCTTCTCTGTCTTTTTTAAACCCATAAGTTACTAGAGAATTTCCATTTAATTTCAGTGTTGTACAAAACACCACACTTGCAATTGGATCATATTAGAAATACTTCTCACTTTGATTACGGCTCGACGGGCGAAAGATTGTTGTCGAAGTCCATTACTGGTCGATTTGAAGATTCCAGATATTTATTTTTCACCGCCTGTCTTGTTTGTCCGATTGACTTTCCATTCTTGAGGTCCATAAGGGTATATATCTTTTAAAGATCCCCTAAAACGCCATTCGGGTTACAATGACTTTCGACGCCATTGCAGGTTAAGTTAAAAATTCTACTGTGTCCACCCTGCTAGTACCCCCTTAAACTTACCAAACATTCGCGCAGAAGACTCTAAACACAAAGACACTACTTAACAGGGGAGGGACAGGAAAGACTTTTCATGACACGGAAAAAAATAGAAATTTAATAAATTTAAAAAAACGTCGAAATAAAACGCAGATTCCAACTGGGTTTGGCAACCCAGTCATAAGAGCTATACATCCCAATTGTCCTAAAAGAGTTCGCGAACGACTCAGAGCGATCAAATCCAAGGAAAAATAGAAGACAATGGATTTGCTAGTTTTAAGGAAAGCAATGCGAATAATCTAAAACAAACAAAAAAAAGAAATCAAGAGTATTCTAACTTAAATGAACTTTCTTACCGAATAATGAAGGTTTGTAATGTCGAAATACAGTGTAAAGACAGTCAAGACATACATTTTTCCTAGCAATGATTAAGAAAAGTTCGCTTTACGGATCATAACGAAAAAGTTGAAGTGTTCTCGGATGGTAATCGGAATTAATAGTTTTTCACGATATTCTGGTAGTTCTAAAATTGGAGGACTGTTTGAGAACTCTAGAATCGTTCTTTGTACCTAATATGTATGATGATATTACGAATTTATTCGAGATCTTGTCATTTTCTGTTCTCGAAAGGAAATGTGTGTCAGCGGCAATCAACTTGATTTTTTTTATGGGCTCCTTCATTTAAAAAAGGGGGACCTGGCTAAGATCAAATATGAGGTTTTGCAAAAACAATAAGAAGGATGCAAGGGTATACCGGCTCCCGTTTCAGATAAGGCATATAACGTCTACACACTTCACGGTATAGTTAGAGTATTGGGTATTGTGGGTTCTCTATATGGACATTTGCCTGTGTTACTGCTAATTAACGCAGACTACGCTTCACACTAGGCACACGCATATTGACCTTTGAATGTCTTATGCTGATGTTTGTTACGTGCGGTGCATAAATGCGTACATCAGAAATGAATTTGTTGCCATGGTGTCAAATTTCATGCAAGAGACTTCACTTTATTGGCATTTGTAAAATAATTAGGATAGTAGCGCACTCTCATTGGTCAATAGCTGTGTTTAGATGAGAGTATGGAAACACGGCTGTGACTTAAAACGAATTTGTTCAAACGTCTCGGGTTTGCATAACTGTCTCGAATTCTCCCAACTCCCCCTCGTGTCTAGATGAGCCTATTTGTAACACGGAAAACGTCCTCGATTGCTCAAATGATCCAGGACGTGAACAATGGATGAAATCAGTGATCGGAAAATCAATTAATCGATGCCAATCGATGGCAATTAATCGATTGATATTCGATAACCAATAGATGCCAAAGAAATTTGTGATGATTGATTTTGATCGATTATCAACTTTTATCGCTTATCGATACCAATCGATCAATTAATGGAGGGTGTAAACTGCAGGTTGCAGGTTGCAGGTTAGAGTTGCAGGTCACTGTTTCACCATAGCTGAAACAACCCATACTAATGCTAACATTAGGCCTAAAAAAACAATGTTAGCCTAATGTTAGCATTTTTGTAAAGGTTTGGGTTATTTCAGTTATAGTAAAGCAATGACCTGCAACCTGCACTTTACAGCCTCTGGATCAATTAACTGACATCGATTGTCATCAATTGACAATGCGGACTGTTCTCGAGAATTCTTACACTCCTCCGGTAACTCAGGCTATTTACTATAACATAGTACAAACGCTGCACTAAAATATTATTAGCATAAGGGTAATATATCGTCTTGGTGCGATGTATAAACGGGTTGAAAAAAAAAGAAAAAGAAATTCACATAAACAGCATATGACAACGAAACAAGCCAAAGGAACGAGGAACGGCTATCGCTGGAACGAGGTGTGTAGCGGGTGTTGTTGACTTGTGGAAACCAAACAAACAATCGGGTGAACAGCTTCAACTTATCTCAAACATTCAAACTAATGCACGTACGTGAGATGCTTAGAGTTTTTTATTGCCAATCGAAGGCAATCGATGATTCGCGGTCACTTTTGTCTGATTATCGATTGGCCAATGCGAATCGATGTAAATTAACTAACAGGAGATCTATTGGTATCGATTGATCGATTGATTTTCCGATCATCGATTTCATCGATTGTTCACGTCCTGATGATCATAGACTGGTCTTCCCGGAGTGCACCGCAGTTTTCTTTTTTCTTTTTGCTACGAATAACACAGCGTCATCAGAATACCAGCTCTAACTTTTGAAACGAGGTTTTGTCTTGCATTATGCAAAACCGTGAAGAATTCCATCGTTTCGGGGAGTTTAAAGTGAGCAAATGCTACTGCATGAGGAGACGAGCGTTTTGCCGTACCGCTGGAAGGAATAACTAACTGAAGCAGTCATAACCATAAAATTAACAATGCTGTGGACCTTTTAGGTTTACGTAACATCTTAATGCAACGGATATAGACGGGAAAGAACAACCATCCACGGCATCTTCTCAGATTGAAAATCTTTCTCCTTAAGTGTCATTATGTGGCTAGTTGGGCCAAAGTTGTTTCTCATTAGCACCCTTGATATTAAATCCCAAGTTCTTCAGTCTCCATTTTACCACTTTTTTCTGCACGATGATGCTAAAAGATTGCCTTTAGCATTATTATGCAGAAAAAGTCTGTTAGGACACTCAAATAAAAAAAAATTCCTTTAACAAATAGCATGATTTTGAGGATAAATTTAATTCTTCTGATATTTAGCGGTTAGTTTTCATCAGCAAGTGAAAGGTTACTACATTGTTACCAAGTTTGCGTATATACAATTGACTGGAGATAGAAGCAATAAATAAAAGTGTTTAAGGAGTATGGTCAGTTAATAACTCACAGCTTTGTCGTGGTTGTTGGAATGTTGTTCAACAGATGAGCTGAATATTTCCCTGTGCAGCGAAAGATGTTCTCAAATTGAGACCGCCGAGATGTAGTGCCGCGGCAGTCACACAAATTCACACAAACGCGAAAATCTGTGAAAGATAATCAAAGCTTTGTGAAATAGTAAAGAAATAGCCCAGCCTTTATGGGATTTGATTTAAATTTCACACTTCGGAAAATATAGTTTATGCATTAAAGACTTGAGTCGACTCAAACCAGTTTCAACACTTTCAAGAGACCTTGTGATTAGGAGGATTGACACTACAACACTTTATCACGCAACACCAATGTTATGATACCATGTGAAACATCATTCATTGCTAAACAAGATACAGTCATTTTTGTTACGTAAAAAGTTATTATGACAACAAGAAATCCTCGCAAGAACATCCTATATTTTGGCTTTAGTTGCTCATATCTGAAAAACGAACTCAGTGACCCCAATTTTTTTTTACACAAAAGTCATTAGCAGGTCAAGATGAAACTCTCGGCAAAATTTAAAAAAAATCTGTGGACCGGATTTAGAGCTACCTTAAATTTTCAATTATTTAAGGTGGCTCTGAATTCCGCTCCACAGAATTTTTTAAACTTTGCAGAAATAAAAAATGGGGGTTACCAAAGTCGTTTTTGAAATATGAGCAGGTAAAGCCAAAATATGGGGTGTTTTTGCTGGGATTTACTGTTGCCACGGTAACGTTTTACGTCACAAAAATGACCGAATCTTTTTCAGCAATAATTGGTGTTTGACATGGTACCATAACATTGCTGTTAAGTGATAAAGTGCTGTAGTGTCAATCATTCTAATAAGAGAGTTTCTTTCAAGTGTTAAAACTGGTTTGAGCCACCTTAGGTGGCCAAATTACTTTATAAGATTATATTCTGGGGAGGTTTTTGGTGTTTCATGTTTGGGCGCTCTTGTCTCAAAAGAAAGTGAGCTGTAATTCGTATGTGTACGAATGAAGCATCTGATTATAAACAAGTGGAAATCGGAATAAAACAAAGTGTACTAACGACAAAAGAGGATTCAGTTCCACTCGGGAGGAAATGGTTTGCGTAGAGCTGTTAGCTGATAAGGGATAATAAGGGATAATAATGTTATGGAAAAATTATTTTAGACTTGGAAATTAATTCGTCGCTTTATTGCTACAGCTTTGTTTCGTGTGATGATGAACTAACCACATTTGGAGGGAAATAAAGTCAGTATAATCTCACCTATAAGAAAAACGTTAAACGTCTTTGATTCGGTGCCAACTTCATTGGTAGCGACGCAACTATAGTTACCACCCTGGTTGAGTTTGCTCCACACTATTTCCTTCCCGAAAGCCAAGGTTGTAGTTGAGTTCATCAATGATATGTTGATCGGTGGCGTCCCTTCAGACGAGCACCACACATAATGCTCCGAGACTGTTCGAACCATTCGTAAAGGAATTATTACCCTTGGTTTAGAGATTGTTCGAACCATTCGTAAAGGTATTACTACCCTTGGTTTAGCTGCAATAAAAGACGATGTACAAATTTTAGCCATCAGTTAACTATAGCACATTGTAAACGAACCTCAGAACCCTCAAAATAGTTACTTTGCTATAAGACCATCTCCAGAAATCTTACACGTTTTTACACTGTGACGAAGAAAGTGTAACAGTCCCTATTCACTTCGTTAAATACAACTTTATTACTACCTAAATTTCATTTCAGCTCTTAACCACATGGAGTCATAGAAACGTTTCTGGCTTTCATAGCCGATCACAAGGGATATACATGGGATGGTGATCTACTCTCGTCTTCTGTTACTTTGCCAAAGTGGGTTTGAAAACCGATTCAGTTCGCAAAAATGAAATGCAACAAGGGATGAATTTGTTTGAAGATGCTATAGAAAAGAAAACAAGTTTAAAACTTTTGAAAAGTGCCTAGATTGCTGTAAAATAATGTCATTTTAACTTGAATGTTCCTCACAAAAAGGCACCAAAAAGGGTTATAATGTTTCCAGCCACAGGTCCAAGACTTTAATCCAACGGTGCCAATAATCGACCAACTTCATTGGAAAACGAATTTCCCATATCTGAATATGTCATCATAGTTTGTTCTTCATATCCCAGTCAAATATGCGAGTCCAGCGGACAGAGTAGTACTCTTCTGTTGAGACAAACCTGTGATGCCCAACATTTGCTTTTGGTTGGTTCTGCGGTAAACAGGATAGCTTTTAGATTTGAATTTAAGGGTAAGACCATGATGAAAATGATACCTTCTCAGTACAACTGTGATATTAATGAGGAATTGTTTTTGGAATTACCTCTTCTTGCTCTAGAAGTATAAACCGCTTTAAAGCTTGCAACGCCAGTTGCAACTACCAACATGTGGCGTCCACTCGATTGTATGGAGAAATGACTCTTGTTTTCAGTGAAGTGCCCAAGCAACGTTTGAGACTCGTTCCTTCCATCATAGACTTTTACCGAACTGATGTTCGAGCCAGGTTGGTTCACGATATTAAGGGTAGTAAAGTTTAAACGCATATTGTGATGAGGTGGTACTGCGATATGCCAGATGCAAGTATTTTCTATGACGAATGAGGAACTCAAATTGATTGCACCACTTAAGCCAATGACCATGAAGGAGCATGGTTCGGGTGAAGCTACCCCTGTAAATATACAGGAAAATCACAAATGTCACGTACATTTAAAGGCTTTCACGTGTGTCTTGTGTGTTTTCTCCCTTACTAATACAATAGAGATTTACACTGTTTACGCTAATTGATATATCATATGGAAAGCACCATATAATATATGCAATTGTTTACAATAACGCGCGTAAAATACTCAATAAAACGTCATTTCATAAAACGCTTCCCGCAACAAGCAGTAAAAACACCTTTATGTTATGGAGTCCTTATGGATTAATATTAGTGTCTGTCATTTTGTTCACAGCCATGAACGTTTATATTGAATTATCAATGCAGTTACACCCAAAACTCAGCGGCATTGCTATTAACAAATATTTCGATGACATTATGGATTTTCCATGTCATTTGCACTGCCTTTCCACACATTTAAGCGTTAGCTTTGCTCGTTTGTTTCGCTGTTTTGCATTGTTTTTCTTTCTTTGATAGTCTTGAGCATTCTTTGTTTTGGCATGCCAGTGATGTATCAGTGTATCAATTACCAAATCAAAAACAGCCACAATTCGAGAGGACT
>OX421456.1:33289026-33294026 GCA_949126865.1 Montipora capitata
AAGAACAAAATTGCATATCATGAATACTTTTCATCGTTTTGAACTCCACACAAACCTTTGAATTTCTCTCCATCCTGCCCTGATTACCCATGATGCACTCAAGAGCGTGAACTCGTCTATAGAAAATGACCTTCTTTTCTATAGAAAACCTCCTGTTCCCGTCTTACCTTGTAGCTCAGTCGGTAGAGCAGCGGTGATCTAATCCGAAGGTCGTGGGTTCAATTCCCACCCTGTTCAGAGTTTTTCTCTGTCCTTGTGTGGGCCCATTTTCATTAGTAGGGCTAGAGCTCACATGGTTCATATGGGGTACAAAACTAGCACTTCACAATTACACTCTAATCAGTTAAGTCTATAGAAAATGACATTATCAACATCACGTCCTCGATCGTATGTGAAAATTTGACCGAACGCGAACGAGATGCCCTCAAAACAAACAGGAAACGTAACGGCATCATCATTAAATCAGCATACAAAGGATCAACTACAGTTGTCATAGACCGCAGAAACTGGTATATCAATGCATGCCTACAACTCAACGACATATCCTCCTATGGACCACTCCACAAGGTGATTATGGCGTAATAATCACCTCAACGACAACCAATCAGCGCAGAGAATTTTCAATAATCACCTATGTAATTATACTAATATTTATTATTGGGCTACTTCGTCGTCGTCGTCGTCGTCGTCGTATGTATGCGCCCACCTGCACGAGTAATACCGCTGGCCAAGATTACCATAAGAAATGCAACTCATGGGTTCCTATGCGTATGGAGCTCCGCTATTAGTATTACTCACTCATTTCCGACTTCTTTTGAGAAATTTTTAAAGAACGGCACTTGTTTGCATATATCGTGTGATATTTCTAGAAAAACAAGAAGTATTCAGGGGCTTTCCCGAGGAAGTTTCTGCCATGATTTTTTTTTCAACCAATCAAACGATTACACAACAGTTTTTGCTAATCTTTGCATGTTTTCCTTCAGGAAACATTTAAAAAAAACCAAATAAGGGCTAACACTACTGTTAAAACCATAGTGCAAAACCCGAGCTTATTTTAAGCGGATAGTTAGGACAAAGGTTGTTTACAATCTTGTAATAAGGTACCACTTTATGAACAGGCCTTCTCGACCTCATTTCTTCCCAGCGCAAGGCGATGCTTACTAGTTCCTTTAATAGCCCCGGTAGCAATTTTCGCAGCCTCGCGTTGCACATGTTCGAGGATATCACATTCGTTTTCAGTGCATCCATCCCAAACCACATCTGCATGATCCATTACAGGGCGAACGAGAGATTTATAGACCACTTTGATAAATGGCGACCAAATTTGCATTCTTTTGTATTTATGTTAATTAGACTTATTGCCCTCATTTTGAAACAAATATTCTTTTGAAATTTGCTCGTCGTAGCGAGGCTAGAAAGGCTTATCAGCATTAAAACAAAAGAACATTTTATTTGGCCGCCATTATGAAAGAGGTCTATAGAGCTTCTCGAGCGGAGCGTTTCTACTAAGTTTGAATTTTAAACCCTTTAACTTTATCCGCTCTCTTGCAAGCTCTCTCATAAACATTAAAAATATGCGGTTTCCAAGATAAATTGCTAGCAAGCGTTACGCCGTAGGTGACAGAAAGAAAGAAAATTTGTTTCGAATACAACAGAAACAACAGAATGTGCTTTGACATGTGGCATATGAAATTTTACACTAGTTTTAACAGTAGTTACTTCATTTGAATTTTTATTATTCTCTGCAATGTTTGTAAATAAAGTTTTTTTTTTTTTTTTAGTAAAGTTTGTCAGATAGTTCGTTTCGAATACATCAGAAACAACAGAATGTGCTTTGACATGTGGTATGAAATCTTCCATCAGTTTCATGAGCAGCATAGAACACAGGCTCAGTTGGGCTAACTTTTATAAAGACTAGTAAAAGCTCTGTCGGAGGGGAGATGTAAAATGAGGCTTCTAAGGCTTTTCTACAATTGGGCCTGAAGTCTATGCTCTAAGCTGCTGTAGTTCCCAAGTTGGCTGTAACCCCTTAGTTTAAGCCTACGGTGTGTTTTCACTGTCACCAAGGGAAAGGTTAAGCATACCTGGTATGACTTTTAACTGGAACCAAGAAAACTGTGCTCATTCAAAGCCATGGGCTTGTCCGTCGAAAATTTAATATTCATTTGAGTTCACACAAAATATTCAAACAGCGAAATAATGATTGACAAGGCTGTCATACAACCAGGGGACTACAATTGAATCTTGCATCGCAAGAGCGTCTTTTAATCAGTGAAATAAATAATAACACCCGTACAACCCAGCCAGCTTCATGAGTTGTTATATTCTACGCCTTTTGACCCATTTTTGATAGCTTTTGCGAAATATTTTACCACGGCACTTCAATTGTATCTGCAAACTGCCTTGTTAATAGCTTAATTTGGCAGTAAGCAATAACTGCGAACATAACAATTCAGGACGAACCCATGGTGAAAAGTCATTCTTTTTTTGTCTCTTTTCAATTATTGGTGGCGTTAGTATTACTTCCGTGACTGAGTTAATAATATGTGAAGTATTGTGTTTGACTTGAAAACTCTCGCTATGAGGAACTACTTTCTTCTAAATTTTAACCTAAACAACTTTGAGAAAAAAAGAAAGTTTCTTAAGCTAAAGATCAAACAAATTGTTGATTCCATTTCGCAACACCACTTTTGTTCATTTCGGGTCAAGTGCAGTTCCAATCACCTCCAAGGAATAGTGTTGCAAATTCCTAGTTGAACATTAGGAAACTATTACGGACTTGCATTAATATAACCTATTCTGTCAAATTGTTAGGCGCACGTTTGCTACACAGAGAGAGTGTAGTGCCGTTACACTGTAAGACGCATTCAATAGTGTTAATAACAATAATTAACAATACTCTCCCTCTGCTATCTTTGCATAATCATAGCGCATCACGAGTCAAGTTCGAGCCCGAGACAATTTCTCGTCAACCTAACTTTTTCTTCTTAATATAATATCGTTTGAATATGCATTATTATTCTTGTTGTCAAAAAAGAAAACAACAGAAAAAGAAACAAAAACAAACGCCTTTGAGGTTAATAAAGTTCACCAGGCAGGTTACCAAGACGAAAGTTTTGCGCCATTTTTAAATTTTAAGCACAGGTCCTCCAGTTGTCACCTTGCTCCTTTCACGCCTGAACAATGTGTTTTTGGGCGAATCCTCATACATTCAGTTATTCGAGGAATAGTCGCTTCAAATTTTTAGACGAAACTCATTTTAATCGTCTTAGCTTAAATCCTACGATTCTTAGGCAAATAATTTTTCTTGGCTTTTTAATTCCTTTCTTTTCTGATAATACTTGCGGTAAGCATGCACATGACCCCACATGAGATTTTTTGTAGTGAAAGGGTTTTAGTTCCTTAAGTGTCAAGTCTTCTATTTTCGCGTCCTCCGTGAATAAATAGCGCTGTGTTTTGCTTTTTGATTTCTTTTTGGTGCGTGGAATGATATTGATCCAATCTCACACTGAAGAGGTATTTGTGTGATTCAAATTTAACATTTGCTTTAAAATACTCGTAGTTTAAGCAAAGGAAAAACTGACAACTACTTTCACTGTTTAGTTGTGAGAGCCTTTGAAATTAACTTTCGTCCTTTGAACAGCTGTTACAAAGGTAGGGGATCATATATAGTAAATTCTTATTACTGGTGATCAGAACTTATCACTTAACAGTAATATCAGTAACATTTATTTTGTCTTTGTCTCAAAAATGAGCAAGTGGAATTGCAGGTGGGTCTTTTCAATATTATATTCGGGTAATTGATCAATGAAGCAATAGAGATGTTAAGCATGACGTTTACGGCCAACGGGAAACGGCAGGCTCCTGCTTATCATGAAAGAGTGAAAATTTTGCCAAAAATGTAAAAACCCTGCTTGATATTAACTCATTTCTGTCCTGTTAGCTCCATGTATAAGGCAACTTCTCAAAGGAACAAGACAAGGCGAGGATCAAAAAAGACAAAGCGAGGATCATAGCTTTCCTTGATTTCATATCCGCAGTTCAGTATATGATTCATTTCATTTATCATTTCGTTCATTGATTCATTTCTCACGGAAAAATTAGAACCAACAAATCACCAGTTCCAAACGTCAGTGGCTTCGTAGCTCAGTTGGTTAGAGCGTCGCACCGGTATCGCGAGGTTTCGGGTTCAAACCCCGTTGAAGTCTTGAATTTTTCAGGCTTTTTTACGCATTTGTTAAAATTGCATCCATAACTGGGAGGATCATAGCTTTACTTGACAAGTTAACACGAGAAAACCTTAATTTCACTCCGTTTGCCGCTTGGCGTAAACGTTGTGCATACTCTTCTCTAATGTTTGCATAACTGTCTCGAATTCTCCCAACTCCCCCGAGTGTTTAGCTAAGGCTATGGAAACACGGAAAAAAGTCCTCTATTGCTTTTATAAAATATTCCTCAAAGATAATTCGACAAATGAAGGAAAAAGCAGGTTTTTTACTTCTTGATTGAAACAGATTTTCTTGATACACGCTCATAGTTCCTACCAGCCAATCAAAACGCGCGTCTGACAATACATAACCAATCCAAATTCGTGTAATGTCACAGCCGTGTTTCCATACTCTTATCTAAACACAGCTATTGCCCAATGAGAGTGCGCATACTATCCTAATTATTTTATAAATGCCGATGATAAGCATGTAAAACTTCTATAAGTGTAATGAGGTGTAGCTATGAAGAAGAATATGAATAAAACGAATACGATCTAGTAAGCGAGCGCCATTATCATCACATACACCGCCGAAAGCTTGGATTTTACAATATTGCATTAACAATAGAGTGAGTCCTTACTTGATTTGAATTTTTTTATTATTCTCTACAAATTTTGTAAATAATTTTTTTTTCAATATATAAACTTAGTCAGCAAAATTTGTCAGATAGTTTGTTTCGAATGCAACAGAATCAACAGAATGTGCTTTGACATGTGGCATATGAAATCGTTC
>OX421456.1:33316526-33321526 GCA_949126865.1 Montipora capitata
TAGGAAGAGGAGACAAACAAAGTGAAAAGATGTCGCTTTGTCGAAATTAAAAATGGATTGTAGCTTGCGAGCAGGCCCTACGAGGGACTGGGGCTGGGGTCCCCCGCCCAGCCCCAGTCCCTCGGAGAGCCTGCTCGCAGGTGAATGGATTGTCGCTTTCGCATATTGTCGCTTTTTTCCCCGCCAGATTCTGTCGGCTGTCGGTGTTCTAGAACAAGATTGTCGCTACATTTTTTTGCATTTTGGAGCGATGTCGCTTGTCGCCAAAAACCCTTGGAAGACCTCACAGAAATGAAATCCATCCTAACAACAAACCGTTTTCGTGTCCTTTATACCTATCCCTGAACGGTTTTACGAGGTATTTCAAAAGGTTGGAAAAAATTTACCAGATTACAGACCTGGGATAAACTGGTGTTGTAAATACAAACTTGAGGCCGAGAAGAGCTTTATGGATCACGTTAAACACATTCCACGGAAAAGAAAGGACTCCAACAAACAGAATACTTTTTAACCCTGACATTTCACGGATTATTTCTGTTAGCCCGTTCTACAAGTTAAAACATAAACAAATATATAAATAACGAGGAAAGTGTCACTTATTGGATGCAGAGGGCCCACGAGAAGAGGAACAGTGTCATGAAAATACTGATCAACAAAGAGGCAAATCTAGTTGTGTATATATTTATTTCTCACTTTGATATCCAGTCGATCTTATTTGCTTACATTACATTGACACGTTTAATCAAAAGTAAATCATAAGAACGATTAAATCGCTTTAATTTTTCAAGGCTCTTGCAAACTCTTTCCTTTACATATTTCATTTTTTCCAAATCAATTTAGCCCGCAATAATTATGTTAGTGGCCAGATTAAATCAAACAAAGCCATGTTAAATATCTAGAAAGGAAAAGAGAAGGAAAAAAGGTATTTTGCCCTCCTATTTATTTACTACCAACTACTTCTAGCAAAAGTCAGAGTGTAAAACTGGAACTGTCTTTTATTATAATTTACTATCATTATTTTAGAGCCTTCAATTGGAGAATTCATTGAAAGATTTCAGATGGCACTTGATAGTCATTATAAAAACAGTGGTTTGCCCTTGTAGGAAGTGACTGCCATGAGGAAGTTTACAGAGTTTCAAATTCCTTAGATTGTTTAATGCTGTCTTTAAAACAATACTACGGGAAGACTCCAGACTGTCAGAAGACAAGAGATAGCTCCAAGAACAAAAAACAGCTGCCCTCCTTCACATAATAGCATATTTCAGGTGTGCATAAACATGAATTAATTTGAACCAATAAAAGAGTACATCTGAAAAATCGGAAATAAATTTTCATGTTTGCATAGATCACAGATTACATGTCCTTTGCAAAAAGACTTGGGTCTCTATATACATGCATCAGCATGGCCTTTCAAAGAGCTGGCCTGAACAATGGCCCCATCTTTGGTTTTTCAGTTGCACCACGAACTATTGACAGGCACAAACTTACGGGAGCAGCATTCGGACTCACTTGTTAGGGAGAGTGTATTTAATTACATTACAAAATAATATTAAGTGATGAATACAGAGCTAAAATAAGATTACAGTTTTCAAGATAGACAATTTAGAGTTTATTGCTCAAGGAAATTTGACTGTAATCTATGCAATATTAAAATAAATTACTTTTGTTTGCTTGTCAGTAACTTCATTAGTTGAACATATACATTGTGGATTATTTAGTTTTCCAGTGGATTGTTCATTTTCTTTTATTAGAAACGTGCATCTATGATGTTACTACTGGATGATTTCCATAACATCCAGACAGTTCCCATACCAGATAATCTAAAGTTGTATATGCGTCGCTTTTGACAACTTCAGATTATCTAGTATGCAAAGGAAGGGAGACTTTAATGTAAAGGTGGTATCATAAAAAGTCACCTATAAGAAATTTTCACCGAAGGTCTTAAAAACCATCACAAGTCATTTCTTAATCCTCTTGCTGCGCAATGCCAACAACTGAGGGCAAACGATATACAGAAGCAAATCAAACAGTTTAGGTGTAGTATGAATAATAATATATTATCTATTTCCTTCCTTGAGCCGTTCATTTTAATCATACCTGTAGTGAGTCTAAATTAAGAAACATTTCAATAATAATAATAATAATAATAATAATAATAATAATAATAATAATAATAATAACGACTTGTGCGGATAAACGGAAGGATAAAATGGACTGAGGTGGGGAATCATGATATTTTGGAGTGCAAAAGGCAAGCCCAGCGACTGGTTAACTCAGAAAACCCACCGCGTTTTGACAATGGAAGGAAGAAAGGCTACATGGCGATAATGAAACAGCTTTGGGAAGAGAAGGGCTATGGTTATCTGGAGCTCACGGAGCAGAATCTAAGAGACCAAGCGGCGAAACTGGAGAAAACACTGGGGAACGTTAGACAGAGAATAAGCGAAAACATCAGAACAAGAGAGTGCGAAAGGAAGAAAGAACCAGTCGAAGGTTTTCAAAATGCAAATACAGGAGACCGAGATTTGCATATGGAAGAAAGTGAAGCGGTTCCGGATGAACGGCCTTCCTTAAGCTCAGAAGCGCGTGAGCTTCTGAAATCAGCGACCAATGTTTACATCCATATCCACCCGTGCGAAGGCGGTAATCGTACTATTGATACACGAACAAAAGGAACGCCAACAAAGGGCGACCATGAGAATATTAATAAGGTGATAACGGAGTTAATGAAGCAGTGCAGAGTATCCCCGACGGACAATCCATTTAGCTATCTTTGGATTGCTAATTGTGTGCTTTATTCTGCTGTCACGGCATTCCTTTTGTATAAAGGATGGAAAAAACAAGGATCAGGAAAATCATCAAACCACAAGAGTAAAAGATCAAAGTGTCAAAAAGCGTACGAGGAAAAGGCGGAGTGTCTTCGGAAAAAGATCTCAATGGCTAAATCTGAAATCGAGCGTCTAAAAGAAAACAGGAAAATGACGAAAGGAGGAAAAAGGAACAGAGCGATCCTACAACAAGAATGCAAAGAGTTATACATAGCTTCACTTGTGAGTTACATGGAAAGGCAGAAATGTGCGTTGAGGAAACTGAAAAGAGCTTTTGGCAGGAATAAGAAGAATAAAGAAGCGAAGGTTCTAAATCAACAGTTTAAAGAAGATGCAGGGCGCGTGTATGCTAATATGAGGGAGATGCTAGCCAAATGCGAAGACTGTGATCGCCCCAAGTATGAGGGAGCTAATGGAAACACCGCTGCAGAGGAGAGAGAGAAGTTCGGGAGTATTGAAGAAGCGAGTTCGTTCTGGAGAGAACTGTGGGAAGGAGAGGGGACTGGGAATAGCCAGGCTGAATGGCTGAACGAAGTGAGAGATGCGATCTTTAGTAAGGTCCCTCCACCGACAGAAGAGGCCTGGACACTAGAAACCGCTGAAGCAGTAGGGATATTGAAAAGGAAGAAGAACTGGAGTGCTCCGGGGCCGGACAAGTTGGTCAACTACTGGTGGAAGCGTGCGCAAGTGCTACACGAAGGCATGGCCCGGTCGTTCGAAGCGATCTCGAGAAGTGATGATGACTATCCATCCTGGTTTGCTGAGGGAAAAACATCTTTGATACCCAAACCGGGGGAATTCACCAGCGACAATCAGAGACCAATCACTTGTTTAAATACGGCTTATAAGTGGTTTACTTCGTGTGTTCTCGGTCCCACGGATCAACATCTGGAAGAGCATGGGCTGATGGAAGAATCGCAGAGAGGTGCAAAAAAGGGGTGTAGTGGAACGGTAGATAATTTGTTGATTGATAGGGTGGTGACGTTGGATTGTCAGAGAAGAAGGCGTAACCTGAGTATGGCATGGGTAGATGTGAAGAAGGCATATGATTCGGTAGATCATGGGTGGTTAGGTGAGATGATGGTGCTGCATAGGTTTCCAAAGTGGCTGTGTAAGGTGATAAGTAAGTTGTGTAAGAGTTGGAAGACAAGAATCGTCGCCAACACGCGGCATGGGTGGGAAGTGTCTGATCCTATTATGTTTAAGAAAGGACTACCACAGGGAGATGCGCTCTGCCCGAGGCTTTTCACGATCTGCTTGAATCCTGTGGCCTGGAAGATCAGCGCCTCCGAGGGATACAAGTTATCTAAACCAATCAGTGCCACAGTGACTGATCTGCTGTATATCGACGATCTTAAAGTATTCGCAGCTAACGAGACCAAGTTGAACCGAGTGCTAGAATCAACGCAAGTGGCTATGGAAGACATCGGACTACAGTGGAATCCAAGGAAATGTGCAGTGGTCCATATAAGGAGAGGGATCCACTCCCAGGAGAATTTAGGAGGAGATATAGCTGGAGGAAGATTACCATCACTTGAAGAAGGAAAACAGTATAAGTTTCTTGGTGTTCTTGAGAGCTTAGTCCAGGAAGAGAAAATGGTACTTGAATTTGCAGCAAGGGAGTACCTGCGTCGATTGTCGATCATCTGGTCCAGTCCCCTCTCAGACTTTAACCGGGTGGCGGCTTCTAACCAGTTTGCCTTGCCGGTGTTGGGTTACTTAATGTGGACTCAACACTGGCCGATAACAGAGTTGAAGATCTTGGACAGGGAAGTGCGCAAGATCATAGTGGAAAATGGCGGGAAACACCCAGGTGGTTCTACGGCTCTCTTGCACCTCCCGAGGGAACAAGGCGGAAGAGGTCTACGTGCGGTGGAGATGGAGTATAAAGTGACCAAGGTCAAAGCAGCGATTCGAATGTATGAGAACCAAAACTCGGCGATGAAAATGGTGAGAGAGTTTGACGAAAGAGCCGAGTCATTCGGCCATAAATCAATAGTGAAAGATGCGGCAAAGTTTGCGGCGGAGTTGGGTGTTGACCTTCATCTTAAACACCCGGAACCTGTATGTGTTAGGAGCAGTGGAGAGGCCATCCCACCGCAACGCGTGAAGGGAGTGCTGAAAGAATGTGTGGAGGAGAAGTATGAGAGGGACGTACGTGGCCTAGAATGG
>OX421456.1:33329026-33359026 GCA_949126865.1 Montipora capitata
CTTAAGTAGCTTTAAATACCCGTAAAACGGAGCACTGATGGAGAGGGGGGAGTAAAATGAGCGCACCGTCGACCTCAGGTTTGTCAGTTGAACTACTGTTACGAGTTATCGACGTTAAATATGGTTGCTTTACTTTAATTTACTTTTACTTTACTTTTTCGACAAATGCGGAAAAATTATCTGGCTAGAACGTGTTCGCTGTAAGGCAAATATGTAATTGCGATCTTACCCGTAATGATGAGATACCAACTATAAATACTTGAAGTAACCAATGGTCAGTAAGTGTGTGCGATACAGATCGAAGAGAATGAACGGCCAATCGTGGGTTAATGAAGAATTTATGGTTGTGTAGTCCCAGGCTTAGTTGTGAGGCTTTCAGAAGGGAAAATATTACCGTTGGAAGTAGAAAAGGATAGTCGGTTTTCTATTATGTAAATATAAAATCAAGACTAGGGAACTGAAATGGAAAGAAATTCCTCTTTCCTTTATTTTCTTTTGGTGCCCCCGCCGGGAGTGGTTCAAATTGCGGCAGACCTGTGTCCATATTTGACAAAGTACAAAGGGTTCAATGCTTGAGCGAAGTATCTGATCACTCGGAAACCCACGCGATAAAGACAGTCAAGGAAAGTGAATTTGTGACTCGAACCCTCCACAATTTGATTTAGGATACTCTGACAATTACTCACCCGTAGTATCTCGTGCACTGTTTTGTAAATTCTTCTTGTAGCCTCTCTCTGTCTGGAAATTTCCACTCTGTTGACATGTGCGTATTAAATTTTTATATGCGCTCGTTCAGTAGAATCGTCGCCTGATGACGTAAACAGTGCATTTTTTACATTGTTATCATTCTTTGTGGATGTCCACAAAAATGTGAAAATACTCTGGGTATAGAGCCCGCACATGCCGGATATCCACAAACTGGCAGATTAGGACTGCCGACTCTACTTGGTCGCCCGCAAAAATTTTGCTATTTTCGCCTTCGGTGACTTAGTAATTTAATTTATTCTACCAAAAGATTGTTTAAGTTTGCGCATACCCAACAGAAAATAAAGGAAACCAGAACTAACGACTTGACTTGGATAATATGGAGTTTTACGAGCTAAAAGCGATGCGCAATGGCGTAAAAGTTGATACTTGGGTCAAAACAAGATTCTCCGAACGTGAGCCTTGTTTGGTTCACAGATGGTAATACTTAATGTTCAATACTAAATTATTAACACGAGCTGTAATGGTAATCCAGTGTTTGAAACGTGGTTGTCTAGTGTCTAACGTAACTGAGTACCAGCATGCATGGACTGCTTAGAAGCGGCTGCCATTTGCGCCTGTATATGCTTCCAGTCCGCTGGGGGTAAATTGATCATTGTAAAGCGCCTTTGAGACGTTTGTGATAAAGGCGCTATATAAATGCACCACTTTAACTGTGAATTATATAGCATGGATTTTTGCGAGAAAGAGTGCTTTAGGTCTTTTGTTATCTGAACAGAATTAACTATTGTAACGTAATGTAAAGTGCCCTTTTTTTACCCATGTAAACCATGTGAGCGTTAGCCCTACTAATGGGATTAGGGCCACAAGAGGACAGAGAAAAACTCTAACCAGGGTGGGAATTGAACCCATGACCTGATTAGATCACCGCTGCTCTACCGACTGAGCTGTGTGGGAAATGACGATGTCAAATTCAAGGCAATGAATATGAACGATTACAAGGAAGGGTTACGTTTTTGCAAACGTTAGCCGTGTAGCACTTCATGGCTGGAATTGCACAAAACGATGCAAAGAGTGACCTTTATTAAAATGCAGCGTGGGAGCCTAAGGGCTTGTTTTTAAAAGAAAGGCAAGCTTAAGCATTGCGACATATTCAGTTTATTTCAGAAGCCTCTTGATTATTAGAACCTTTTGCCACAATCCTGAACAACATTTTTGGGACGATGAAGTCAATATAGCACGAGAGGTTTCAAAGGCAAAGCATTGGAGCAGTCTTCCTACGCTTCCCCTTACAATGATG
Source organism: Montipora capitata (assembly GCA_949126865.1). Lineage (NCBI taxonomy): Eukaryota > Metazoa > Cnidaria > Anthozoa > Scleractinia > Acroporidae > Montipora > Montipora capitata. The sequence goes on from OX421456.1 coordinate 33,331,032, forward strand.
GTTTGAAATCTGGAAACATTCAGAAAAGCTGAAGTTGGTTTCAGCATTGCGCAGGGTGGGGAGGGGGGAGGGGGGCTCTTCATAGGCTGCTATAAGGAGAATTATTATAAACTAGGAAACTTCGTTGGGACGAAATTTCGCTTCTGAAATATGTGCAACCCTAACCCTAACCCTACCCCTAACCCTAACCCTAACCCTAACCCTAAATCACAATTATTGAAAGCTAACCGTTTTAAAACGGGTTCTTACACATAAATAATGTTTATCAGCGCTATTTGAAATGGGTACTTAGACTTAAATAATGTTTATCAGTGCTATCTGTTTATCAGCGCTATTTGAAATGGGTACTTAGACTTAAATAATGTTTATCAGTGCTATCTGTAGGCCGCATTCTGCGGTCTGCAAATGTCAGACACCGCTTTCAGCACAGCAGGTTTTAGGTAATCATTTACCAAAAAGTCCTCAGTAATCTTTGATATACACGATGTTAATGAAACTGGCCTTAAATCCTTTGCAATGTCTTTTAAAGGTTTTTTCTTGGGTAGTGGCGTAACATCTGCTTAAATTTCCAGATACTTGGGACGCGTTGCTCTTTAAAGGATGCATTGAGGATTTTAGTAATCGGATCAGCAATTATGTCAGCATATTCTTTCAGTTCCATCCCATATGCCAACCAGAGCCTAATTGGCTGTTGAAACAACTACTTCCTTGTTCCGTGGTTAGCAAATTTGAATATCAAAAGTAATGTGACGTCAATGTTTGTAAACAAGAAATATCGCTATTGTGTCACGGAACACGAGCTCAATTCATTGATAGTTCTTTCTACTTTAATTATATATCATCCATTTGGAGTGTTTTTTAGAACGTATCGAGAACAAGATCCTAAACATGAGTACTGAGTACTGTACGTGACATAAATTACAAGCGTGACAAAAAAACAAATGTGATAACCTGAAGATGTCATCTCTCCCAAGACGACCAAGAATACAAACGATTTTTACAGTATCTTTATTTGAACTGAAACCAAGCTAACGATCATATTGTAAAAACTTCAAGACAATCATTTCGAGAAAATGTCTACCTAATTCGGTGTCTGTTGGTGTCAACTTGACAAAAAGTCCAATTTTCTCTTGGTAGAGTATATTATCGATATATTAACAGCCACGTTATTTAAAAACGTGGTGAAGTGTCACTACTCTCTACTAGCCAATCATCAGCGTAGTTATGTTGAAAAATTCATTACAATAATTTATGCATTAGGTACGGCACATGAGAAGGTTCGACGTCTGAATTGGTTTCGAACTTTTACCGTTCTATTCCACTGGTTCAATCGAATAGAACAGCAGGTCGACCCAAAGACGAATGTATCGAACCTATAATAGACCACTTTCGATATATTAAAATTCAGCTTGGCAGCGAGGCCTAGAGGAAACAAACAAAGGAAACTGAATGAACATGTTTATTCATTTCCGGTTTGTTTGAGTCCTCTAGGTCCTCAAGCAGAATTTTAATATATCAAAAGTGGTCTATTGGTTCATACGTGGAACTTTTCATGTGCCGAATCTAATGATAAGGTTCACCACATAAAATGTTCCACGTTTCAAACGGGCCTCAATTGTTATTATAATTTACTGAAACAACCTTTTGTTCTGATTGGTTCTGTAAATCATTCTGTCAAATTTGAGAGGCATTTCATTGACAGCTGTCAGGTGTGTTCTTAATCTAAGGTGCGGTTATCAACTGAGCTATTCCGTTGGAGCCTGCCTAAGGAACTTGATCGGAGAACTGCACGACTAACAGTTTCAAGATGAAAAGCCTGTTTTCCCTGGTTTTTTTGCTCTGCATCTCAGTTGGTGAGGTTGTTTTTGCTTATAACCATCGATTTAGTACCGTAATGATTCCAAACAAAGGTTTACAGAGTTTTCATCAGGGTTGAATTAGTCCCACCCAATTCACACTTCTTCTAAACATCCCACACCATGGTTTGTTCAAAATTATCTAATGCGGCGCCTTCGCCTTGTTATTTTGTGTTTTATTTTGTGTTTTAGTCTTCTACTTAAGACTTATCTTTTCACAAATTTTCAGTGTGATAGGGTTTTTCCTCTTGTGATAAAGCAAAGTTGAATTCCTAATTTTTTGCGTGACACGATTATTAAAAGTGCGGTCGAGAATGCCATCACGTAGGTTAAAAAAGTGACTTATCCGCTGAGATTTTGCAATCTGAACAGTCCTTGTATGAGAATAAGTACTCATATAGATGTTTATGAGCCCTCAGAGGACGACTACTGGCTTTTTATAGCAAAACTCGATAGCATATGTTTTCCCTAGCATTCAGGTTAGAGAAGTGGTCAAATTGTTTGAAGGAATGGACTACAAACAACTTAAGACTCGGAGGCTGGTTTATAACATTTACTTGAAACTGCGTTGTCATTTTTTATGTTACAAATGGATATTCATACTCGCATTTCCCCGTAGGTGGTAAAACATTGGTTCTTATTAGAACAATGTTTCAAAACTGACTGAAGATAAACCTCTTTGGCCTCTAGTTTTGTTATTATCGAACAAATGAGTAACTGTTGAATACCCCGTCATCTTAAATATAAAACAATATAGTTGTACGTACCTAGAACGTTTGCAACACTTTTGTCTCTTCATCAACCGAGACTGCACGAAATCTTTACTCAGACATTGCACTAGTTAACAGGAATGATCTCGAACGATTTTAACTCGAGAGCTTGTACACAACGTTTACTTTAAAACAATTGATTCCCCGGCAATCTCAATCTGAACATATAGTGTTGTAAAACATGCTTGCATAATTAGGTGATAGATAAAAATAAATAGTGATTGATTGTAGCAAAGAATAACCAGCAAATTGGGAAGAATCGGGTGGGAATATCCGGTACGACGGTGGGTGAATGCGTTATCAGTTCGTGTCATGAATACAGGGTGTGACAGACATTTAATTGCTAGTCTCGGGTTAAAGTACAATGGACTTGTTATGTGCAAAATAATCCCTTGGGAAATCTCGGATATACGCAAAACGGGTGTGTACTTCCGGAAAAGGTAGATATATATTCTTGGCTTTCACGTGACGTCATCAAAACTAAAAAATAAGGAATTATCAATCCTTTTGAGCTTTTAGTTTAGTTAGTTATTAGAACAGCTGAAGACTTATCTTTTCACAAATTTTCAGTTTGATAGGGGTTTTCCTCCTGTGATAAAGCAAGGTTGAATTCCTAAGCTTTTGCGTGACACGATTATTAAAAGTGCGGTCGAGAATGCTATCACGTAGGTTAAAAAAGTGACTTATCCGCTGAGATTTTGCAATCTGAACAGTCCTTGTATGAGAATAAGTACTCATATAGATGTTTATGAGCCCTCAGAAGACGAATACTGGCTTTTTATAGCAAAACTCGATTGCATATGTTTTCCTTAGCTTTTGGCCGCCATATTTGTGCCCCTGAGAGGGACACAAACATGGCGTCTCACAGATATGGCGTCGCACAGATATGAAGATTTGCGAGACTGTTTGAATATTCATCTTCTTTTATATCTTTGATTCTTGACTTAAGTTGTTGAATGGTTTTGATGACGGTTTGACAGTGAAAACCGGCAATAGAACAATACTGTAATTGTAGAGCAGACTGCGAGATTGAAAGATTGTAAAAGATCGAGAGATTGTACATTGGACCGTAAATAAAAGAACATGGAGAAATACAGTCCTCAGTTTTGTTGAACCAGCGGACCGGGGAGATTTTCCTTGAGATTTCCGCAAAAGATAAATTTTATACTAGAGACGCATAATTCGTCTGGAACGAACTTGGGCAAACCTTTTTTCTGCGTCTATTTACTTCGTCTAGTATAAAGAAGGGCACAAGACGCATTATGCGTCTGGACGGAGTATCCACTTCCTGGAAGACGCATTATGCGTCTTGTGCCCGTCTGTATACTAGACGAATTTAACAGACGCAGAACAAATGTTTGCTCGAGTTCGGCCCAGACGAATTGTGCGTCTCACAGAGTTTGTCCCGTCTTTACACTAGCTGGATAACATGAGAGAACCATAATTCGTCTGGACGGATCTTGCGTCTCTAGTATAAAAACGGCCAATAGAATTCAAACCTAATTGGGAAAGTACCACAAGGAAGGAAACATCATTGCGCTTGATTCTCTGAAGTCCCACCTTGGGGCATAATTGATCCAGTGTAATTGACTTTTAAATAATGTGAATTTTTACACTTTATTTTGTGCAGCCTTTGCAATCAAGTGCAAAATCTGTGTCAGCTCGAACAGCATGGCCGATTGCATTGCAACTGAACAAACAGTGGACTGTGCTTCGATCGCATCTCAGCTTGGCTTTACTCCAGATCGCTGTGTGAAAATGTCCGTGGATTATGGGGCTGGGGGCGTTCAGTTTAAATCCTTTGCCAAAACCTGTTATTCACAAGAATTATGCGAAAAGGGTGATGCTTCGTTTCAACAGTGTCGCAATATCGACGGTGAGACATGTGAACTAGATTGCTGTTCCACCGACAACTGCAACGGTGGTACGGCGCCATTAATGACCATCTTCTGATGTACCTGCTCCGTCACTAAGCAGACCTCCTGTGGGCAGCAGTTTAGGATTCGTCCAATTTTTTTATTGGTACTTCGTAACGATCTCCCTTGTTCTCCCTTTGTGTCGTTCTTACACGACCCAAACTTGTATCTATTTTTTGTACTTGTATCTCTTTTAAATGGCGGCCACTGGCAATGTAAGCAGCGTTAGTATTGTAGTGTACATTGTACTTCTACTAGTTTTTCTGTTTTGTTGTTGTTGAATAAAAATAATAACTAATAAATAATGACGACGTGAAATAGCCAAATTTGAGGTTTTATGGAGGACGTCAGCATAGCGCACTAGCAAATAAATTTTCATTTTGTCCCCTAAATTAAAGTAAAAATAAAGGCACTTTATTGAACGTCGTAGTTGCTTCAGTTACGAAACTGGTATCAATGGAAGCCGACGGTGCGCCTTTTAACCTCCCCCCCCCCCCCCCCCTCCCTCTGTCAGTTTTCCGTTTCACGGATATTTAAACCTATAGCTACACGGATCAGAGGAAAGTGGAAACAGACGTTGACGTCACCGAGAATCGAACTGAGGACCTCTTGCTCCGAACTGATGACCAGCTGAGCCATGCCTGCTCCTGTAAGCGTGACTCACGGTTTGGTTTCATTCTTGAGGGACTGCTACTCCATTGTCATGTTTAAAAGCTTGGAATGGTCGTGAAGTGATTACAATGGCGCGAATTTATGTTTTGAGATGACGTTCTCGTTGCTGTTCCTTTTATCTCTTCCGGAGACATACTGCACCCCACGTGCTGAGTAGCACGCGTCATGTTGATTGAAGGCTTGCAAAATGTTTGTCAGTTTATGACATTGAATTGAATTTTTACTTTTTACACAAAGCTGTACAACATGAAAGATCAGTATTAAATGCGATTAGGAGTTATATGAGGCATTCTCAGCTCCACGAGAAAACGAGACCACTCTCTGATTAGAGAAATTTTTAGATTAATTTTATTCCCAAAAAGTAGCGTTTTCTTGTTTTTTTTGTCAGCGTCTCAGTCTTCTTTGACGTGACTCTTTTGAAAAGTATAAAAAGACAGCAATCGGTCTCTCTCTCTTAATTAAGTATTGCGCAAATGAAATAAGAGATCCGCGTAGAAGAATTAATCAGTTTACTTCTGTTTTTAACATAAATTGCATTTTCCTCCGGCTTATATGAAAGCTGTTTAGGAGTGTAACTTAATGGCAAAGCAATCCGCCGGTTCCTTAGTTCCACAACAGCGCTTAACTAAGAAGATAATGTGGAAGCGCATGCAAGCTGCACGCCCCACCTACGTCATTACTCGTGCGAAACTAAGCGCATGAGGTGTAAAAAGCCCTTCGTGTTTTTTTTTTTTGTTTTTGGTGTAAACTAGTGATGTAAATTTATGCTTGCATACATTTACACACATGACTGTAACTTTACGTGGGGTGGGGGGAGGGGATTATTTAAAAAAATGAATAGCTGCTGAAAATTGTATTGTTGTTTTAGAAAAATAAATAGAAAGACTTGAAACAAATATTAAAATGCATATATGCTTGGAATATCAGTCCGTTTTCCATGAAAAAATAAACAGTGCGTGTTTGAAGAAAGCAACCATCCGTCTCATGTTTGAAGCCCTTAAGATGTGCATCGTCACCCCCGAATTATCGCTTCTTGACTGAACCTGTCCATTCGTCCAAACTTTGCGGTTGTAGTCGCGATCGTACGGAGCTTTTAGAATCTCTTTTTCGACTGTGGAGCCAAAGGTAAGTTGTTGACGTTAAAAGACAATTATATTTGTTATAATTTGTTTTACAAACAAACACTTTGCACCAAAGCGTGGATCGACATAAAGCCGGTCAGGCAAACTGATGTCGATCAAGAAGCCGGTCATCTCCTAGTGATCTTTGAGAACCTTGTAGCAGCTGCTTTGAGAATACTTCTGATTCGACTTTTAGCAATCTGATCTGTTCTTAGAACTACTGTTATTGTCAGTATAGGTGTGCGACGAAGTGAAAATAGGAAAAGTTTCAAAAATACAGGCTTTCCGCTGGTATGCATTCTGTTTATTTGGTGGCAAAGGAATTTCGAGGATGCTTCAAGGGGGAATTCTAGTGTTCTATCTTACTTTTGTTTTACTTAGAGACCATTTATTTGTCAGTATTGAAAAGTTTGGTTCACATTTATGAAATGCCGCAAATAAATCGCCTGTGGCTTACACAGATTTATTCGTATCGCTCTTACATGCCGGAGATAAATGAGTAACTGTTGAATACCGGTACCCTTTCACCTTAAATATAGAACAATATACTTGTACGTAGCTAGAACGTTTGCAATACTTTTGTCTCTTCAACCGAGTGTGCACGAATTCTTTACTCCCTCCTCAACCTCGTATGCACGAAATCTTTACTCAGACACTGTCAGGTAGTGACATATCTCTCCCTCAATGCCGTACCGGGAGGCAAGGTCAGTATCAGAAAGCAGCGAAGGGCCAATTGCGTCCAAAAGCGATCGCACGAGCCGAAATCCCGGGATGACACGTTTGGTACGACGCTCCAGCGCCACGTCTGGAGGTACTGCAATTTCCTCTCTTATTCAAACATTCCGTCACGAAATGCGAAAATTACATTCTATCCCTCAGTAAACCTAGAACAACGAGTTGTGGTCCTAATTCTTTTTCTTACTTCAGTATCAGCTAAGTTATGGAATGCGCTATCTTATTTTATCCCTACTGACTGAGTTAACAGATTTTAAAATGACAATCCAGGCCGAATTTTGTTTTGCTGCTTTTATTAAAAATACTGTATCCTTAAGTAATATTTCAAAAACGAGTGCGAGTGTCTCATCAGGGGTTTCAAACACTGAGAAACACATGAAAGCACGAGGCTGCAGGCCGAGTGCTTTTATTGTTTCGAGGTGTTTGGAACCCCTGATGAAACACGAAGCACGAGTTTTTGATATTACTTCTCCAGCAAAATAAATTAAAATTTCAATCACTTTTTTCAAGTCAAATAGTTTTGGTACACCTCATGTTTTCTCAGAAGCATGTAAGAGCAAGCACCCGATGCAGTTAATTGATTTCAAAACACATCCGTGTTTGAAATTATTGATTTCAAAACACATGCGTGTTTGAAATTATTGATTTCAAACCACACGTGTTTGGAAATCATTTAGAGAATCATCAAGTAGTATTTCATTGGGTTTCAAACTCATCCGCGTGACCAGAATGAGGCGATGCAATTGGCTGATCAACTTATGCATTATTAATGAGTTTGAGAAATATATTTCATATTGTTATTCGTCGGGCCGTATGGACTATGTATTTTAGCTGTAAATGTAATGTCAGGAAGATATTGGCTCTTGTAATTACTCTGAAATTCAAGATGAAAGAAAGTTTGTTTGTCTTTATGTTACCTTTAGCAGGGCATCTGCGTACATTTTGTATTGCGCGACTCCAGTGCTTACCATACGAGAAATAAAATGACTTTTCCCTTCAATATTTAAGCGAGCCAAATCCTACGTTAAATCGTCATGACAAGGGCCGTCTGGAGCTGTGAGTAGGCGTGGGATCTGTCACATATGGTTTAGGGGCCGAGTATCTCTCCCTCAATGCCATACCGGGAGGCGAGGTCGGTATCAGAAAGCAGCGAAGAGCCAACTACGTCCAAAAGCGAGCCGAAATCCCGGGTTAACATAGTCAGTGCGGATCAAATAAGAGAGGACATTCCATTACTTAGCTGATACTGAAGTAAGAAAAAGAGTTAAGACCATATAACTGGTTGTTCTAGGGCTATTGAGGGACAGACTGTAATTTTCGCGACCATCATGAGAAGAAGACCGGAGAGAAAATTCAATTAGGGATACTCTTTAGTATCTGGCTAGAAATCTTCCCTCTCACTACTTTTCTCTTCGGCCGCGCTTTAGCGTTTTCCGTGTTTCCATAGCCTCATCTTAACACGAGGGGCAGTTGGGAAAATTCGAGACAGTTATGCAAACCCGAGACGCAGTTGAGGGTTTGCATAACTGTCGAGTTCGAATTCTTATAAAATATTTCTCAAAGATAATTCGACAAATGAAGGAAACAAATGAAGCAAAATTCTTTATTGAAACAGATTTCCTTGACACACGCTCATTTTTACTACCAGCATATCAAAAGGCGCGTCTGGCCATTTCCATACTCTCATCTAAACACAGCTATTGACCAATGAGTGTGCGCGTACTATCCTAATTACGTTATACAACTATGCATGATGCAATCACAGACACCTCGCTTGCCTATATTTTCACTCAGCACGTGCGTAATGTAGGACAGGAAGAAACATTGCGACACTTTGCGCGCGAGGTAGAAATGTACCGGAAAACTAAATGGAAAGGTCCTAAAAAAAGTGACTAAACGGTTTTTAAATTATCAATTCAGTTAAACCCTTAAAATAACCTGGTTTCTAAATCGAAAGTAAACCAGTGTACCTCTAGGTGCTAAAGCTCGCGCAAGGAATTCTTTTGGTATTGTGACGCAAAAAAGGCATCACAGCAGCAAATGAAAGTATTCCCTTGTTTTGCTCAATTTGTACCAGAGGAATGATTTCCTTAGTGTTGGGTTAAGAGATAAGATTATAATTCAATATTGTTATTGACTCAAAAAGAGTTTCGTAAACTGAAGGTAAGTCTATTTACCGGCATACAGAGGTTCGTTTTCGGCGAAGAATTCTTTTCCGTTAAAAACTAAAAGCGGAGTTATTTTAAGTCATTGATTTTTTACGCACAATTTTCGTCATCCGTGTTCAGCAATTTCCATTTAAAGCAGGGATAACGTATTATAAGGAAACAAGTGTTAATTTTTTTTTCCCTACAGATACTCCGCAGTTGTTTTTGCGGGATTAATCATGGCAAACAACAGTCTTCCTTTGTCCAAGGAGCAACTTTGTCAAATTATAAATCAACAGCAAACTACAATCCAAAGTTTGCTAAGCGAGCGGCAGTGGCTCATTGATGATTATCATATTCAGCAACTGGATATACAGAAATTTAAACAAAAGTCTATACAATGGTAAACATACGCGGAGGCCTTTTCCGAAGAATTAAACCAGGCCAGACAAGATCTGGCTAAGCTCACAGAAAGTCATGAAATTCTGAAAGACAAGTATGAGGCCGTTAAGGGTATGTATTGGGAAGTTAAAGAGAAAAACGACGTTAATAAAGCACTTCGTCAGTATGGCATGGACCTCGGGTGGGGGGGGGGGGGGGGGTGGGTATGGAAGGAAGGTATGTTGTAAAACAGTCTTATTACCAACTACTTGAGCAGTACAGAAGAGCGTGGTCATTAGCACTTTAATTTTAAATGTACTTTGTGAGCAAAAGACGTCAATTTCTGCTTGATCCAGATCGCTGAAATTAAAGCTTATCGGTCGGAAACGCACTAAGTAATGGAGAACCGTAGAGTTAAAATAAACAGTCTTCCTCTTGAAATTACTACATAAAATTGCACCTGTTGAGCATTCAACGCAACCGAGTACTTTCGAAATTTGAAGAAAAACGAGAACTGTTTTTTTTCATCGTAGTAGCAAATTAAAAGGAACAAATAAAACGAATGATATATGTATGTATGTTAAAAACAGATTCAGGGGAAGGGAGTGAGGGTACTTTTATTACAAATATTTCAAGCGTGGTAGCCCTAAGCCGCAAAAACAAGAGAGGGTATTTTAATTAATACCTTTTGGTGCGCAACTACTGAATAGTCCATTGTGCGCACCAAAACGTAATTTTGAACATAAAACAATAAATAAGATGGAAGGTACACTTTGTTACTAAGCCAGTAACTTTCCAAACCAATCAGCCTTTCAAAAAGAACAATAAGATTTTAATTGAATTTCGGCGAAAAAACTAGAGCCCTTTGCCAAGTCACTCATAGCGATTCTGGCTTATCTTTGGGAGGGGGGGGGGGGGGGGGGTTCTCCCTTGGATTTAGAAAAATAAAAAAGATGACTGGGGGCACCGACAATTGCCGCTTTCCAGCGGAAAAAGAAAACCAATAACTGAAGGAGCAATGTGCAGTTTTAGTCGTGGAAATGCAAGCAATGAATAATGGGAAAGGTGCGTGACAAGAGTGAGGTTTTTGTGAGTTCTTCAGTCAATAAAACAACATTAAGTCACGGGTTTGAACTGATGAGTCTCGCAAAATAGTAACTCGTCCCAGCCCCATCCCCTTTCCCTTGCTCTTTGGACTTATTTTCACTCGAAAGTCAACCCCGGCGGAAAGAAGCATCTATAGCCTGCAAGCAGGCTCTATCACTGCTTCTCTCCCTTGGAGAGCCTTCTCGCAGGCTAAAGCTTCTAACAGTCACCAAACCGCCTGCTAAGCAAGGGGCTATGTCACGCTATTTTAGGGTATTTAGGGGAACTCTTTAGTTAATTTACGAGTTTAAAACTCGAAAATGATAATGTGGAATTCCTTTACCGATAAAATTCATTAATCGTTACATCACAAACAAGATGATTCTGAGGAAAAGGCGATTTGCCATAAACTTGAAAAACGTCGGGCCAACTTTTTTTCCTTTTGCTGAAAGCGTGCACGTGTTCGACGACCTAAATTTTTGTCACCTACCTCGGAATGCACTGAACGTTCCACGTTTTGGTCTGCTTCAACAACGGAGCCATAAGCATTTAAGCTTACTTCATCGGTTTCTAACGTATCGATGGATTCATCGCCTTCCATGACCAAACAAAATGTAAATTTTGAAGACAATCTTCGACAAAACACAACCATCTCTGCCATTATCGACTTTCTGGCGCTAAGGCCAGGTGGCCAAGTTGCTGACCAATCAGAGGTCGCGATTGACGAAAGAGCTAGTTCAAAACATAAACAAACGACCACGTTGCATAACGGGTGAAAATGGACCTATAGGGGTTATGGCAAGGTTTATTCTACCTTTTGGGCATTTAGGGTGTCATGAGTCTATTAAATAAGGAATTACAACTTAATTTTCGGGGGATGATTCGGTGTCATTAGTACTACGTATACGATAGTTTTGACATGTTCTGTGACAAACAAAAACCCCACAAAACAACAAACGGCACCTTTCAAGAAACCAATTACAACAACAACATAAAGATAGGTACTAATGGATTAAATAGAAATATAAACTTTACATTTGGAAGTGAAACAAGAGGCGATCGACGGTAGAAATTCTTTCGTATACCTCCGATTTCGAAGAAAAAGGTGACGATGACCATGACATGTGGATGACGTAGTATGCACATGTAACCACTAAAATATGCCGTTATATTTTCCATAAAGTTACACTTTGCAGACCTTGCAGAAACTAGCCAATGATAACAAGAGTTACAGTTTGTGGATACGAGGTACAAACAAACGGCACCCCTTTTTATACCGTGGGCTTCATTGTATGCTGGCATCCCACGTTATAACGAGATCCCTCTTAATGAATGCTGGACAATAACAGAGGCATGCAAGTAAAGGACATCAGCTGCAACACTTCGTACAATACGGGATACAAGATCGGCGCGCAGAAATTTTCTAAAGCTTCCTATTGGGTTACGTCAACAGTAGTAGGGATACAAAGGGGCCCCTACTTCTTTTCGACAAATGCGGAAAAATTCTCTGGCTAGAACGTGTTCGCTGTAAGGCAAATGTGTAATTGCGATCTTACACGTAATGATGAGATACCAACTATAAATACTTGAAGTAACCAATGGTCAGTAAGTGCGTGCGATACAGATCGAAGAGAATGAACGGCCAACTGTGGGTTAATGAAGAATTTATGGTTGTGTAGTCCCAGGCTTAGTTGTGAGGCTTTCAGAAGGGAAAATATTACCGTTGGAAGTAGAAAAGGATAGTCGTTTTTCTATTATGTAAATATAAAATCAAGACTAGGGAACTGAAATGGAAAGAAATTCCTCTTTCCTTTATTTTCTTTTGGTGCCCCCGCCGGGAGTGGGTCAAATTGCGACAGAACTGTGTCCATATTTGACAAAGTACAACGGCTTCAATGCTTGAGCGAAGTATCTGATCACTCGGAAACCCACGCGATAAAGACGACCGGTGTTTCATAACCCGAGGAGCGAAATCAATGGCAGAGGTTCTGTTTGTTTTGAGCGCAAGTGCCGTCAGTCAAGGAAAGTGAATTTGTGACTCGAAACCCTCCACAATTTGATTTAGGATAATCTGACAATTACTCACCCGCAGTATCTCGTGCACTGTTTTGTAAATTCTTCTTGTGGCCTCTCTCTGTCTGGAAATTTCCACTCTGTTGACATGTGCGTATTAAATTTTTATATGCGCTCGTTCAGGAGAATCGTCGCCTGATGACGTAAACAGTGCATTTTTTACACACATGCCGGATTTCCACAAACTGGCAGATTAGGACTGCCGACTCTACTTGGTCGCCCGCAAAAATTTTGCTATTTTCGCCTTCGGTGACTTAGTAATTTAATTTATTCTACAAAAAAGATTGTTTCAGTTTGCGCATACCCAACAGAAAATAAAGGAAACCAGAACTAACGACTTGACTTGGATAATATGGAGTTTTACGAGCTAAAAGCGATGCGTAATGGCGTAAAAGTTGATACTTCTCAAAACAAGATTCTCCGAACGTGAACCTTGTTTGGTTCACAGATGGTAATACTTAATGTTCAATACTGAATTATTAACACGAGCTGTAATGGTAATCCAGTGTTTGAAATGTGCTTGTCTAGTGTCTAACGTAACTGTGAAATATATAGCATGGAATCTGCGAGAGAGAGTGCTATGTCTTTTGTTATGTGAACAGAATTAACTATTGAAAGGTAATTTGCCGCTTTTTACCCGTGTAAACCACGTGAGCGTTAACTGATTAGAGTGTAATGTGAAGTGCTAGTTTTCAACCCCATATGAACCATGTGAGCGTTAGCCCTACGAATGGAAATGGGCCAATACAAGGACAGAGAAAACTCTGACCAGGGTGGGAATTGAACCCACGACCTTCGGGTTAGATCACCGCTGCTCTACCGACTGAGCTACAAGGTCAGACGGGAGCAGGCCGTGGAAACTGAAGATGTTAAAGTCATGGCAATGAACATGTGCAAGTACAAGGAAAGGTTACGTTTTTGCAAACGTTGGCCGTGAAGCACTATATTTCAACAGACTTAACTAATTAGAGTGTAATGTGAAGTGCTAAGTTTCTAACCCATATGAACCATTTGAGCGTTACCCCTACTAATGGAAATGGGCCCACACAAAGACAGAGAAAAACTCTGACCAGGGTGGGAATTGGTTTAGATCACCGCTGCTCTAACGACTGAGCTACAAGGTCAGACGGGGGAGCAGGCCGTGGGAATTAAAGATGCTAAATTCACAGTAATGAATATGTACAAGTACAAGGAAGGGTTGCCTTTTCGCAAACGTCAACCATGTAGCACTTTATATTTACACAGGATTAACTATTGATATGTGCTTCTTTGAACACAAGGATCAGTAACGATCACTACTCCTCCTTAGCCGTCTTGGATATCGACAACACCAAGACTAAGATCCCAAGGACGATCGTAGTCCTCAACCACGACTGAGGCTACGAGGCCGTCTCCTGTCACGTGACCAGCCTGGCATATTGAAAAAAGAGAGTGTGTTTTTTTCGAAACGTCGAGAATAAGTTTCAAAATCTTTCCAGGGAGATAAATTCATCTATACAACATGAATTCGAAAACCACAAATCCACGTTCAAGATCAGTTTACTATTGAGCAGCGGGCGAACTTAACAATATTAATCATAACCTCTGCTAATAAAATTGCTATCGAGTGTCTCAAAAGCTTAAGTTTTTACTTTGGCTGCTCACACTTCAGATTTGAAAGATCATCCCATTTCTTGTATTAAATGTTATACACTTAGTTGACGGTTACCAGGAGTCCAGAACTAGGAGGAGCCTGCAACTCCAATACTGATTCTATGTTACTCCATTACTGGTTCTATGTCAAGATTTGGCCGGCACAAGTGACCATTCTCGATCCCATGGGTAATAATTTCTCATGCAAGACTTGTGGTTAGCTGGAAAGCTCTGGTTTCGCGGGAAAATCGATCTACAAATTACTCGGTTTGTTAAAACGCCGTTCCACAAATAAAATGAAGCTCTCCGCTCCTAGTCACGGGCTACCGGAATTACAGAAAACGATGCACAGAGTGACCTTTATTAAAATGTAGCGTGTGTTTCGGAGCCTAAGAGCTTTTTTTAAAAGCAAGGCAAGCTTAAGCATTGCAACGTATTCAATTTATCTCAGAAGGCTCTTGATTATAAGAACATTTTGCCACAATTCTCAACAAAATCGTTGGGACACTGAAGTCAATACAGCACGAGCTGTTTTAAAGGCAAAGCATTGGAGCAGTCTTCCTACCCTTCCCTTACAATGATGATTTGAAACCCGGAAACATTCAGAGAAGCTGCAGTTGGTTTAAGCATTGCGCAGGGTGGGGAGGGGGGAGAAGAAACTATGAGGAGAATTTGGGAAATTTGGGCTCTGGAATATGTGAGGGAGTATATGATGCTTCCGTGCTAGTAAACATCCAACCTCGTTCCCAGGGTCTCTCATCTTAACGCCTGGGGCGAGCGAGGAGAGACCCTGGTAGGGTCTGGTCACGTGTCTCCCAGAATCTGGGAGATGACAATTTATCCAATGAAGGGAGGGGCGGTTTAGTAAGAATTTTGTCTATACTGAGACTACGGGAGTGCGGATTGTGTCGTCACCAAAACAAATCAAGTTTCACGTGCTGCGGTATGTGAACATATGTTCTTCTGCGGCTTTGTCCGGCGATAATAGTTTGCAAAAGCCGAAGAAAACATATGCATCGTCTGTCATAAGTTGCTGTAGATTGTGCGGTTCAGTCAAAGACGTTTTACATTGTAAAAATCTGTTCAAGAAGGCCACTGAAGAATTGCTCGCCTTAGCCGAGGCTGTGTTTGGAGGAACTTTACAACGCCATGAATTAAGGCCACAAACGGGACAAATTCCTTGTTTAGAGAGGACCCCTCCCTAGTGTTTTCAATTGTCACGGAAGCACGTGACCATTTCCTACCAGGGTCTCTCCTCGCTCGAGAGACCCTGGGAACGAGGTTGGTAAACATCCTAATTCGAACGTCACGATAATGCCCTACTTACATATCGATACATACTGAGTAAATCCTGAGGAACAACGCGTTTAGAATCCTAATTGAAATCCAGGTAGTCGTTAGATTCTCAGACTTGCTTAGACTACTACAAAAACCACGAGGTGCGCGATAGCCTTTGCGCATCTGACGTATGACGTCATTAAAAATGGCGCAAAAATGCAAACGGTCGACGAAAAAATCTAAAAAAAGGTCACCCTTGAAACCACAGGACAATACCGAACGCAAATATATAAAAGGTGCAACTTTAATTTTGCGCTCATTAGAGGACAAAATATACTAACCAATCATAAATGACAAGTTGATGTATTGGCTTTGCTCCTAAGAATGATTGATGTAAATTTTCTCCTCACAGGGTCAATACATTGTTAAGCAGACTGGTGACGAGAAAAAAGAAATTTATCACCAGGGCTGCTCGTCTAGATATATCATCAAATTCCCATAACTGACATGAAACGTACTATACGGCATTCAGTAAGGAGAATTAGCAACTACCTATTGTGGTCTTTTCCTTTACGGACTAAGAATATATTAAAAACGAGTCGACGAGTATGACAATGTAAAAATCAAAGCAATGGCAAAATAACTTTCTACTTTCAAATGAAATTTGGATTGACTCCTCCCAGTTCTGGTTCCATAATTATAGGCGATTAACGTTCTACATTGGAGACAACAAACAACCGAGCCGTGGCGGAAACGATGGTCCCAGACTCTCCTTTGGCCATCACGAAAACAGTATCAGTCTTGCCGACGTCCTCAGGGCGCGTTGCCGTGGCGCGCACAGAGATCGTAGCGCAACGGTTTGTTAACACGTGCTTAGAGGCCACTCTACGAGTAAGAAGGTATTGCATTCTGTCCTTCACGACAGTCACGTTGAATCTTTCCACTCTATCCCTCCTGCGAAGCTTAAATTTAACTACTTTGCCGAACTTGCATAATTGGAAGTGAATGGTGGTGAATCGGTGAAGAGGAAGCGTGTAATCATTGGTTGCGGACTTGACCCTCAGAACAGTGGTGGACGATTTGATAACTTGGCGGGAAATTCTCTGAAAAGGAGTACCGCTGCGCGTATTGCCCAGTAGCTTCAGTTTGAAGATTTGCGCAGTTGACGTTGTGAAACTGGCGGTGAAATGAACTGTATCACGTGACTGGAGAATAAGGTCACTAATGTGGTCTCCTTCTTTGGTTATAAGCTGTAATCGCAGGGAACTGGTGTCGACTTTCTCCGATCCCGCCAAAGTGATGACCAAGGTGTTGTGTTTATCTTGAAGACAAAAAACCCAGTCATTAGATCGAGCAATCACGACAAATGCACACAATTAAATTAGCCAATCGTAACGCAAAGCAAATGATGTAGTCGGAAGTGACCGCAGGAAAGCACAATTAGTTTGGCTTTTGCCTCTTATTGGTGGAGAATTGGGCGCACGTCTTGCAAGCAAACAGTAACAGTAAAAAACCCTCGATGTATTGCATACTTGATTTTTTTCTCTAAAATACAATGCTCACATCACTGACAACTGCAATACTTGCGACTAGTCAAAATACTCTACTTATACAATAGACGACACAGTACTTTTACAACTTGGGGAAATTTATACTACTTTAACAGGGTTTTCGTTTGAGGCCGGACGTTTCGTACTGTTGTTTACCATTTCACGTCCGGTAATTTGACGCTATAGCTTTGTAAATTTGTTGGCCTCTTTTTTTCTTTGTTCTTTTTTGGACTTAGGTATTTCAGGAAGCCATGGGCTAAAGAAACACAAGACAATCTTTCAAACTAAGAAAAACTAAACGTAATAATCGATCTGTTCAGTGTTGGCATTTCATGCTCGCGATAAGGTTTTCTTTTTATTCTCCAATCTCAAGAAAGTAAACAGCATTTCTGAGAGTTTCATTTATTGTAGTTTATAGGCACCCGGGCGTCCTTGAGGGATCGCTCCCAAGGCACTCGCATTAATGCAATCGTCCTTGCAACGGAAAATTACCATGTCCGGTACTTTCATTATCAAATCCCGTACTTTGAAAAGCTATCAAAAACCCTGCTGTTTACAATAAAGTATTGACAAACACTATATCAACAGAAAGCAAGAAACTAAGAACTACGAGTTACGAAAAGGACGCGTGATAAAAAGAGAATAATTAATTATGAAATTTTTTGTCAACATCTTTCGGGTATTTGGGCAACTTTAACGTCCTTGCTACGCAAAATTTTCTTTATGGGTTCAGTAGCTATACGTACGAAATAATAGAAAAATTACTACCCGAGTCCTCATTTCCAAAATAGTCACCAGAAAAAAAAAAAAAACAGCAAAAAACGCTGGTTCTAGAACTGTCGCGGAGGAAAGATGTGTAGGAGCGACTTGAGAATAACACAAAGATAGAAGACACTCAACCTTCGTGAATTGTAGTTGCGAACTTTTTTTTGGGGGGGGGGGGGGGGAGCAAATAAGATGGTGGGAATCAAAAGGCTTTTAGTCGGTATGATGGTAACTTACTTGCTTCTAAATTTCTCCGCTCCGTTTTGTGGACAATAAAATCAAGAAAAGACAAACGCCCATCATTTTAGGGCTTAAAGGGGGAATTGCATAGACCTCCTTCAAAATGGCGGCCATATAAAATATTCTGTTGTTTTAATGCTAATAAGGCTTTCTAGCCTCGCTACGACGAGCAAACTTCAAAAGAATATTTGCTTCAAAATGAGGCCAGTAGGTCTAATTAACATAAATACAAAAGAATGTAAATGTTGTCGCCATTTATGAAAGTGGCTCAGCAAACATTTTCGAAGCAAATTTTTGGTTTGCACCGACGTGACAAGGCAGCCATGTTGGATGGCAGTACGATACAATTATTTCTTTTCGCAGAATTTGCATAATAATAAAGTTTAGTTCCCAGCGGTGGGACAGGATATTGTTCCTACTATGACGTCACATACAAACCAGCAATAGGCCATTTCCGAGTTCATGTCTGCCTCCTCTTCAAAGCGAGTCTATGAAAATAAGTTTTCGTTCATATGTAAAGTAGAACTAATTACCAACACAAAAACTTGGCACTTAGACTCGCTTTGATGAGGAGGCAGATATGAACTCGGAAATGGCCTTTTGGATGGTGAGAATCCTTGCATGGGGAGCCCGCGCCCGCAGTGCGCGCGGCAGTCAAAACTGTGCTATCCTGTCAATCATTTTCCCTTTCATCGGAAACGGTGCATGTCTGTGCACAAACGATGTCTTTTTTCGCGAAGTTAACACAAATAAATACAGTATCAATACAGTTTTGACGTCTTCTTACACTTGATTCGAAAATATCATACTGAATTCGTCTTAAAATAGTTTAAAAAAGCACAACTAAAATCACATCCTTTTTTTCTTCAGATTTTGAAAGCGTATTCGCTTAACACCTAACTGGCAAAATTTTGAGCTTTGAGTTTTATCTGAAGGCTTTTTATTTTGAGTGTAAGTTTTGGATTTCACGGTCCGCCATTACTTAAGTTCAAAACTGACCGATTGGACATCAGAGGGTTAGATAACCCATTTCTGTGTTTCTCTTAAATAAATAAATAAATAAATAAATAAATATTGCTAGTGCTAATCACCCTTACTTGCAGTCGAGGACTGAATTGCGAAGGGGCGCAGCTCACGATATCGGGCTGAAAGCATACAAAGGCGCCTCTGGCTACCGCTATACAGTCCATGTTTGATGTCGGAGCACAGCACCACAGCTAGATGTTAATTAGCTGTGAGTCGATTTTGATGAGGGAGGAAAACCGGAGTACCCGGAGAAAAAACCCTCGAATCAGGTTGAGATCGACTGAAACTCAGTCCACATGCTGGCCGAGACCAGAATTGAACCCCCGCTCGCAGTGGTGGGAGGCCCGATAGATAACCACTAAGCCACCCTGATTCCCACTTCCATACCGACGCAGCAACACAAGTGTTTTAGAAACTAAACCCTGTACTCAAAAGAGCAAGGCCAAAGAAAACGGTCACTTAATTAAGGCGAGGACAACAGTAACTGTTGCTTGTTCCTAGTGACTCATTGTGAGCCAATGTTCTTAATCTTAGCAAACCTACCAATGACTGGATGTGAAACAGGCACCTCCACATTGTGTAGCCGGCGGCGTCCTGGTACAGTGGTTAAAAAGTAATGGTCGAAATCGACGTTGGTGGCACTGCTTGATTTAACGTAGAACTCGTGCTCACCATTCCTGCCAGAGATGGTAAGAACCCAGGCTCCTTTCTTAGGGTTGTCGATTTGGTAAACGGAGATCTGCGAGAGATTGAGTTTCCCGGATACTATTATAGAATCATCTGGGTCTTTCAAGGTGATTCCCTCTCCTGTAATGGAAACAGAGCATTAAAAGCAAGGTGAACGCACCATAACTCCAAACAAGGTCTGGCCATCACGTCACGCATGCGCACAACCGTTTCACCTGGTTCACTGGCAGCCCTGGACAGCTGTTTTGGCCTTGTTAGGACTCATCAACATGGCATAGCCAACTTACAACAGAACCGTTAAGGTTATATAGCGGTTACAAGGCCGTGGCCAGTTTGAGGCAAACTTAGTCATTGTTTCGTAATTTTTTTTTAAAAAGCGTGATTCCAGTGTTGTCTTTAAAATGCGCTCATTATAAACATCTAAAATACCTACTAAGAGAATTTAACCATGGACATTGCCTTGGTCATATTTTTTTCCGGTTACGGCCCTGGGTTGAATAGCTGTAAATCATCCATGTCCTTAGGGCCCGCGATATTTTTTGGTCAGTATCGAGCACAACATACGGTGGTTGACTCCTGTCCGGCAAAGACGCGTATCGTGGGCGATTGGCTCTTCTGCGCATTCTCAGAAGTGTGAAACGATTGTGCCTTTTAGTTGTGTATAGCTTAAGACGGAGATGATACAAAACACCTTTTTTTCAATTTTAGAATCGTAATGACAAGGGATCCTGCCACTCGAGTTCTGTCGATATCATCTCCTTGGGTTATTAGTATAGGTAATCACATGATTTCGAGTGCAATTTGGAATAAATAAGCAAGAGTAAATTTATTTGAAAGACGACCAAAATTGGTAGTCTTTGAAAAAAATTGCAAGTGCTTATTTATTCCAGATTGCACGAGAAAAATCATGTGATTAGCTATTAATAATATACATGAAAAAATTCGAGATGGTTAAGCAGAAAAAACGCACGCGTATCACGCAATCAGGAAAAAAAATGAGCCGTAAATTGCGCCATCCAAGGCATGCGCTTGATTTGAAAACAAAAGATTTGAATGGTTTTGACCAAACCCAATTGTTTATTAGCCAATCATAATTCAGAATTTCGATGTGTAATTTGCAATGGTATTACACTTTTTTTACACACTTGAACTGCACTGCTCTCAGCCAATGAGAATCGAGTGACTTTGTCATGCATATTATAAGGAATGTTACACGTTTTAACCACTTTTAATTTAACCTTCGAACATTTACACCACTATACCCCTTTAAAGATTTCAGTTATCTTTGTTCCCCTGCTACACAGTTCCAGCCATGTTCTCTATTCCCCACCCCCATGCAAATCCCAGACACTTGCAATAGCTAAACATGGTTAAATATTAAATACTTAATGACTGGTCCCGAGGGAAACAGTTAATTTTGTTTCCCGGGGGAAACATTGAAATTCGAGGGAAACAAAATGAAGTGTTTCCCGAGTGACCAGTCATTAAGTGATTTGTTATATAGCACGAAAAGAAAAACGTGCAATGGCAACAACAACGGCGGTCGTTGGTCAACATTCGCGGGAAACAGTGCACTGTTACCCTCTGACGTCATAGATTTTGCACTGTTGCCCGCTCAGAGACATTTGGCGGGAAACAGTTTTATTGTTACATGTCATGTGACCTCGAAGTAACCAATGAGAGCGCGCGCTCTTAAGGGAAAACATTCCGCTATATAACAAAGTTGAATATTACCGTTTGTATTGTGCCGTGAAGTGGTCACTGTAATGACCATTTTTTCCATGGAATCATCCACTGGGATGCTGTACCGACTGTATGAAGCTTGACTGGCACTCCGTTTCTTCCTGTTTGACACGTTTGATCCAAAACTCACTACATTATCACCATCGAGCCCCCCTCCTGTCAAAGTGTTCAGTTGTTCCAATTCCCAATCGTCTCTAAGAGCAATGGCTTGACCAGAAGTTGCCTCAGCGAGCTGGCGAAAAGCTGGATGAAGATCGCTAAGACCTCCATTGTTCAATGGGCTAGAACAATAGCCTAAATTACGTAAGAAATAAATAACAAGTAAACATGAATGAATGAATGGATAAACAAATGAATGAACGAACGAATGGAGGAATGAATGAATGAATGAATGAATGAATGAATGGCAAAGTGAATGAGTGAGTGAGCTCTGGGTGAAGATTCCTCCGTTGTTGACTTGGCTAAAACAATAGCCTAAATTGGGTAGCAAAAAAATGAGCAGTGAATGGGTGAGTGGGTGAATGAATTAATAAAAGAAAGACATAACGAACTAATAGACAGCCTGGACAAACATTGTCTTAGCGCCTTTCTTCCGTTTAGTGTTTTAGCTTTTCTTCATTAATCAGAAGCAGCCTGTCACGTTCGAAGCGTGGGAGTTCGAACTACTCTTCGTGTAACGCTTACGAACATGTCACGCATTACCTGTCGTAAAGAAATTGATTGTCACACCATACTCGTAAGCACCGGCCAAAGCCATTACTTCCTCAATGTAATAGTCCGTAGCATCCTTTGGGCCCGCATCGGTGAACACGTACATCGGGGAGCCCCATGCAGGGTCCTGATAAAGGGCCTCTAATATGCCTTTAAACGTGTACTCTGGACAGTCACCTCCCCCTCGGGCCTGCAGATTTTTGATGGCTTCCACAAACTCTACAGCTTTACTTTCATCACTGACAACTACCCCAGGGTCATCTGTGAACATTTAAATTTAAAAATGACATAGCGTTATCCTCTTTTAATGGACCTCTGTCGCTTGTACGTTTTGTTTTGCCAGTTCAGACCACGTGATGTTCCCAAGGGAATTTTAGTTTTGTCTTTTCATAGGTTATGCATACACATGCACGTGCAAAAGACGGCATTTGAAAGAAACTGTTCCCTAGAGTAACATCACAAAACGTACAGGCTAAAGGGGTCCATTTGGCGCAGTTTGGATTCCTTTGAAGTCAGCCTAAAGATTATGAAAAGCCACGAAGAATAAAGAAAGCTTTTTAACAAAAAAACCACGTAAATTCCTAGACTATATACTGTACAAATGAATGAAGGGGTAGTTTCTAAAGAAACTGTGGTGCTGCGTCGGTGGGGAAGTAGTATACAAAAATTTGGTTTTATCAACGGAGTTGATAAATGTAAATTGGCCACCGTACAGAGCTTTTAGAATCTCTGTACTTTTAGAATCTCTGTACGGTGGCCAATTTACATTTATCAACTCCGTTGATAAAACCAAATTTTTGTATACTAAGCTTTTAGAATCTCTGTACGGTGGCCTATTTACATTTATCAACTCCGTTGATAAAACCAAATTTTTGTATCTTTCGAGTAATATGAGCGAGCAGGGTATCATTTGTGGGTTGACGCCGAGTCGGACATCGAACCCGGGACAAATTAGTTGGAGCTAGTGATTACACCAGTGCGCGAGCAATGCTCTCATAACTCAAGTTTCATTTTTCTGAATCCTCGCCATCAAAGTGTTGGCCCGATGATGAAAACTTTAAACAACCTCCGCAGGTTTGACTACACTTAACATCCGCATATACGAACCTCGAACTTTCCAAGTTGTAAAAATGGTATTTACAGAAGTTTAAGGCTATCCGTAGCAGGTTCTTAATTTCGTTTTTGAGATATGAGCAGCTAAAGCCAAAATATGGGGTGTTTTTGCAGGGCTTCCTAATTTCCCCGGTAACTTTTTACATCACAAATTTAAAATGACTAAATCTTTTTCAGCAATAATCAGGTGCTTGATATGATACCATAACATTGCTGTTAAGTAATAAAGTGTCAATCCTTCTAATAAGAACGTTTCTTTCAAGTGTTGAAACTGGTTTCAGCCACCTTCAATTGGTTATTTCCACAAAAGACATCTACTCTATGATTTCCTCTGATGAGGACGCTGATTCCATTATATTTCATAACCACAAGAAATAAGTTTTGAACAAGACCTGTGCAGTTTGCAAGTTGTTCACTTCCCCTGAAATTTCAAAGTCAATTTCTAAAATAAGAACCTGGCTCTTATCTAAAATGAAATTTTAAAAGCCTAACAGTTTCTTAAATTCTAGGTTCTTATATGCGGGTGTTTCCTGCATTTATGGTCCCTTACCACATGTAAAGGCGCGTTTACACGACAGAGGAAAAATGGCACGGGTCCGATAAAAAGTGGAACTGTTCCAATCATTTTTGTAAAGAAACAGTGAACTTTTATCCGTTCCGCTACGGGACCATAGGCGCCTATGGTCCCGTAGCGGAACTGATAAAAGTTCACGGTTTCTTTACAAAAATGAATGGAACCGTTCCACTTTTTATCGGACCTGTGCCATTTTTCCTCTGTCGTGTAAACGCGCCTTAAATCGAGTAAAGCACCTACCGGGATAAGGGTCATTAAAAGGAGATAGGATGTACGAGACGATAGGATTATCTCGAGGGTAATTTATGATGTCAATTGCAATGCTTTTAGCAGCAGTGATCTCTTCTCTCATGCTTCCCGTATCGTCCATGACAAACATCAACGATACATCGCCTTGAACCGCCATGAAACTATCGAACGTAGTGCTGCCCACTCGCTGGCGAAGTCCATTCAGAAAGTTGCTCCCGTCTCGCTGTGAACTTCTCTTTCCTCGGCGCTTAGCCTCTGGTTTCGTGCTCAGTATATACATTATCTGTCCAAGGACCTACAGCAGGGAAACAAATCGTCACAGGAAAGTCGTTTGTCGGGCAGTTGGCCACCAACAGACAATTTTGATTGTGGCGGCAAAAGAAAATAATATTTTATCTTCTCAAAATTTTTCAAAAAAATATTTAAGATGTTTTAGCCACGCTACAATGGGCAAAATGTAAAAGAATGTGTAAACCAAATTTCAGGCTAGTAAGTATATTTAGCATGAATACGAAAGAAAAATAAATCTGTCGCCATTTATGAAAGTGGTCAGTTTGTTATTGCAGTTGATGAGGTACCATGGGGTTCGCACATGCGTACATTAATGTGCAAAAAAAAGTCTTTATTCTGGAGTGCTACCATTCTCGTCTCCAGATCCCTCCGTTTCTCTTGTACTAAATCCATTGACACTTAAATAAAGTTGTTATTAACACGCTTGCTTAGCCCTCACTCGTTCCTGCCATGCGGGCAGGAAATAAAATAGAAAGCGTACTGCTTGTCATTTTAATTCGTTCTGCGCATACATTTTTTTTTTATCAGCCAACGAAAAAAACTTTTAGGTTCCATGTGATGACGTCACGTGAAATCCTCCCATAAGAACCCTCCATTTCGCCGACCACTTGACCAAAAGAAATGGAGGGATCTGGGAAGCGACAATATTGAACCCTACTTTCTTCTGCGCGTTTTGAGCGTGTGTTTTGACCCGCGGCATTATTTCGCGTCACGCACAGCGGATTCAGCGAAAAGTCATCTTTTACCGCGATGATTCTGGACCAACATGACAATTTGTCCAAATTAGGTAAAAATCTAGGATTATCTTAGACCAGTGAAATTGCAAAGCGAATGAATACACATCGAATCGGAGCGTGTGACAAATGAGGTGGATTAACTGAAAGGTGAGCGTCTGTCATTTGACAAATGCTATTGGGTTAAATTACGTCGATTTCCGGTCATTGATCCTTCTTCAGTTTTTTGGCAAAGAAAGTTCCGGCCAAAAATAGCCATATAAAACTTAATGCAGAGTTAACTGAATAGAGGGTAATGTGAAGTGCTAGATTTCTATCCCATATGAACCACGTGAGCGTTAGCCCTACTGATGGAAATGGGCCCACACAAGGACAGAGAAAAACTCTGACCACGACCTTCGGGTTAGATCTCCGCCGCTCTACCGACTGAGCTACAAGGTACATGTTCATTTCCGTGACTTTAACATCTTCAGTTCCCACGGCCTGCTCCCGTCTGACCTTGTAGCTCAGTCGGTAGAGCGGCGGAGATCTAACCCGAAGATCGTGGTCAGAGTTTTTCTCTGTCCTTGTGTGGGCCCATTTCCATCGGTAGGGCTAACGCTCACATGGTTCATATGGGATAGAAATCTAGCACTTCACATTACCCTCTGTTCAGTTAACTCTGTTTAAAATATATAAGTGCTACACGGCCAACGTTTGTATAAACGTAACCTTTCCTAAAACTTAATGCAACTGCGAATCCCTGTTATAATACGGGGGAAATAATGTCCCCAAACGAATGAAGGCGGAAAGACCGCTAATAGAATGCAGCCACGTTTTTTAATCACAGCCAAAATCAGCCAAAATTTTTCAAGTTCAAGAAGGAACGATTGCCCGCCAATGATGGCTTAGGGTCATTTCGCCAGTAAGAAGACTCTCCACCAACCAACTCGCCCTTTTATGTTATCAGACTGTCAGAAAGAATAGTTGACGGAAGTTTCTGTAGGCGCTATGACTTATATCAATGCAAAGGAGGAAAACGGCTTACCTGTCGAGCATATTTGTAACTCTTGCTTTTCACTGCTTTCTCGACGAGGCTTTCCAGATTCGGAAGGGAGCGAGCAGTGTAAGGAATTTGCGAAGCTTTTGCATTTGCAACGGAACGTTCGATATCGTTGAGTACCTCCAAGAATTTGTTAGACGGAGACAAACGTGGTCGATAAACTCTCCGCACTGTTTGTGTTACGGGCCTTCTCGTTGTAGTTGGCTTTGGACGTCCTGGCTTGCCTGTTGCTGCCGGGAAAATCGCGTGCATTGTGAAACGTGTACCGCCGTGACCAAGTGAAGATGAGTCCTTTTCAAGCGAAATAACAACTGGTTTAGTCTGTTTGAACTTCTTTGTCGTCATCTTGGGCGTCACAATTTCCACGGTTCGCTCTGAGCCTCGCGAAAACTGCATCAGAGATTCTCGAGTGAATTGAAGCGAAGAGAAGAAATTACCGCATGCTTGATGAAGACAGAGAAAAGAAATCAGCGCTACTGTAGCGACGGGGAACACTTGAGCTTGCGTCGCCATTCTTCCCAGAACTGAGCACAAGTTTACCATGACTTCATCCTTTATCAGTTCAGCAGAAGTTCCGGAATAATAACTCTATCAAATTTCACTCAACCATGGCTGGCTATATAAAAATAGCAAAGATCAGCTGATGGGGTTAGTAAGCAACCTTGCCTGCGACGGGAATTTGATACCAAAAATCTGTCAAATGCGTGTGAGTTGATGAAAGTAAATTGACCTCGCCCTTAAGCTTCTTCAAAGCCAGTCAACAAGGAATGGTAAATTATGTAACAGTCATGGAAGCTTTTTAAGAACATTGTGTGTTTCCGGAAAAAATATGGTTCGACTTGTTCGGAGAAAATTCTCTTCGATAATGGCAACCAATCGATGTTCAAAGGGCTCCCTCAGATCTGAAATTAATGTGAAAGGCACAAGCGGCATTTCACACCCCTGGAAAGAAGCTTGACCAATCAGAACTTACAAAAAAAGCTCAGATAAACCCGTAAGTATACGATTTCGAAGCACGTAAACGTGCAGTCGGTGCTACGCGCGCGAAAACTGAGGGCTTCGGATGATACGTTTGTGAGAAGAGAAGGGTTCATTTCAATCCGTGAAATCATATAAGTTGGAACCTCGTTTTCAAAGCGAGGCAAAAGCCACTTCAACGATGGAATTTAACGATCACTGGATTCCACCCCTCTCCCACCCCCCCCCCCCCCCCCCCAACCCGGGCACAAAACTGACGTGTTTCCATAATAAACGTACGATGATTTTCAATTACCAACGGACTGCTCACGCCGTAAAACAAAGGTGATCTAATTTCCAGCACCCTGGTAAGATAATTTTCTCTTTCTTCATAAAGTAACATATTTCTAATCTATGCCGCAAAGGAACTAGGGTCGAACTAATGTACGTTGTCACATTCTACATACCATAACGACCTCTGACTGCTACCACAGTCTTGAACACTCTCTTAATACGTGTATTTGAATGGTAAATCTCAGGTAGTAGGGCTGGCTTCTACAGTAACTTATTCCAGTGTTTTATGTTCTACTATGTAGGCTTTAGTAAATTTAATATTCTGGTATTATTTTCAGCGTTTTATCACAGC
>OX421456.1:33361526-33381526 GCA_949126865.1 Montipora capitata
GCACTAGCTACGCATGCGCCATCTTCTTAAAATCTTTTTTGCAGTTGACGAACCAGTGAGGCCGCTAACTGCTGCTCCCGCTCAGGGCGAATTTTCTTTGAAACAGTTATTCACGTGATAAAATATGGTAGTTACAACTACCGGTAATTTGAATTCAAATACTAAATCGGTAACGAAAAAATAACGGATCGAAACAAATTTAAAAGAGACTGTAAATAATAAACAGCAATCTAATATGTCTCTTCGCGCATATTTAGACAGTTGGGGTAAATTGTCCTCCTTTTGAAATTGAAAAAGCTTCCTTCGTCTTATGGCAGAGCCTCAATACGTAAGTCCGGGGGAGCTTTTTTTAAAAAATGAAATGAATGAAATGAAGAGATGTGTTTCTTTTTTCCGATGATGACTCGGGGATATTCGAAAAACCTCCGAGTGCTCCTTTGTAGCCGAGTCGAACCCACGACCTTCCGATTGCGGTTCGGATGCTCTGCCACTAAACTATGGGAGACTCGAGGGAGCTTCTAGGCTCAGATAACGGTTGTCCTGCTACGAAGCTAGGAATGTAATTGTCGGAATGGTGCATTCTCCACAGCTATTGTAATGAAAGAAAAGGAAATTGTTTACCCTGGAGAATGTCATGAAGGGATGTATTTTTTTCCAGATGGTGCCCTAAGGATGCCTAAGATGAAATCATTTATGCAGATTTCGATGTTCTCAGACCATGCAGGCAGTGCATATGTAGTGCCAGGGCATAATCGGTGATAACAAATGCACTTCCAAATTTAAGCTTCACCACGCAACAGACGCAAGAGAGGTATATCATTAGGTTTATTTTTGGCTGGCCGCACACCGTCGTAAAATTACAAGCGTGTCGGAATATTAGATAAAAGCCACAACTAGTCGTAGAAGATCGTGGATTCGCCAATTATCCCCGAGCTACCATCTGTAATGTTTACTGACCAGCGGTTTCAGATAGGGCTATGTTTCAGTATCCGGTAGTTTTACATAACACATGTAAGAACGGAGTGTGTAGTTTTTGTGATTAAAGATATCGTTGTTTTGTTGGATTTTACTTGTCATTCATCGACGTGTGGACGTCATACCGTCTATGAACAAGAGCCCATGAGTAGGAGCTTGGTTCTACCATACACGCCCCATTAGTTAACCTTTGAGCACATCTCTCCTCTCCCCGCCCCCCTCCCCTCGCTCGCTTTGTCGACCCTCAACCCTGCCCAGACCTAGCCGCGCGAATCCAAGATGGCGACCTCACTACGAATTCCGGTTTTTTCGACCATCCAACCGCCTGCGTGCAGGCTATCCCTTTCTACGATTTGTATATTTTAGCTCTGTAATAGAGATTTTTTTTTTTTTTTTGCAATGAGTTTTAATAAACGATCTATTATTATGAGTTGATGTATTGTAAGTGTGGGTCTCCTGCTGAAGGATTAGTTCTAAAAATAGAAAGACTACGCGCAAGGTTGACTGAGGGATATCCAGGTGATCTGGTGACGTAATTTGGAGGACTGGGAAGAAATATTTTAACGCCGTATCCCACAACCGCGCGTGGCTTTAGGTGTTGTTCCCAAACTCCCTGCAGTATTTCCATCGCCAAAACTCAACAGATCATTCCGTGTCTACCACATTTCCTGTTACTGAATGAACATTCAAGTAGATCCGACGAGCTCTAACCTCGCCTCTGCCATGTTGAATTCGAAAATAAGGCCGCGTGCGGTTGTGGGATACGGTGTTAAAATTTTTCTCCCCAGTCCTCCGAATTACGTCACCAGATCACCTGGAGGGAACTGAAGCAACGGCGACGGCAACGAGAAAGTTATCTCCAGATAACCAGATCACCTGGATAATGCATAGGAAGGCTCCTATTCATGAGTTCCTGCCATAACTAGATGCCGAGTGCCAGGAGGCGGTTCCACTATAGAACACCAATTAGGATTTGTACAGAAACAGCCACCTTTGTCAACTTTTTCTTTAGATTTTTGTTGTTCTAGGTAAATGGATAGAAAGCATCACACAGAAATGTCCTCTTGATGTCTGGCTAGGCACTCATTAATTCCCAGAGCTATGTCTCAACATGGCGCCCAAAAGGTGAACTTGAATGGCGCCGACCGACACCCGCGTGAACGCAATAGATCCCCTAATTCTGAATAAATTGTATGATAATTTACCCGTGTGCGAAAGAGCGTATGGGCGCGTCATTCTACGGTAATGAGCCATCGAATGCACTTGTCATCAATTCTCAGTCAGGAAGCTTTATGTTTTGGGTGGATATACAATACGATACTAACTATATTTAGGTCCAAAACACTTATCCCTGCTGATAAATGTCATTAGTCTTTGCCAATTTTAGCAACATAGCACATTACTACATTCCATACAAACGGCAGATGTTCAAGAAGGCTGGAAAATTGTAGCAATATGGCGACAATGGAATGCTTCTGAAAGTAGGCTGGAACTCTTATGAATCAATTTTAACGTTAAAGCAGAAAACTTACAGCAGAATAAGAGAGTTTTTCCGAGCCACTTCAGCAGAGTTTTTAGCTGCCACAGACAGTTTGTATATGATTTGCGGTTTTCCTGCAATCTTAAACTTCTGACCACAAAAAAGGTTAATTGACGAAGAATGAAAACCAGGGATAAATTTTTGTAGGTAAAGGACACCGAATTTCCGCTCCAAACCTACACAAAATACTTTGTTTACAGTTTGGTTAAGCACGTCGCGTTGCGTCTCGGTAAAGTAAACTGACGCGTCAAAAATTCACTTACAAAGCAAGTATGTCATGGCCACTCATGCCTAAGTTGAACGCGTATACCATTAATATGGCTTAAGTTGGGCTTCATTTGATTAACAAGCTTTTTTCCTAGGTTTAAAACGGGCTGGCAATGTAAAAACGGGGGTTTAAGCCACAACAACGGATTTTGCCAAGATCCTGAAACAGGTTCAAGTTGAACAATGCCAGTGGGAGAAGCGCACGTGTTGTACGGAGATAAAGAAATCCTCCGGGTTATACAATTCCACGTTCAAGTTCAAGTTTGTTTAAATAAAAAAAAATGTAATTCACATTTTTGAAATATACACTTGGCGTGTGAAGCGAAAGCTAAATCAGGTGTGCAGTGCAACAGAGTAATCAATACAATAATGTTCTTTTTCGGGAACGTTCAAGACAGGCTTTGTTCACCGTCCAATATACAGGATAAGTTGGATTGTTTGCCGAGCAAAAAAAGGGCGATGTGAAGCAGCTAAGCCTAAAACCTGGAAATATTGAGATTAAAATGTCTAGTGGCGCTTCGCCAAAAAAAAAAAAAAATCACCAAGGCATTGCTAGAATACTATAGGTCTTCCCTCAAATATGTTAAGATGTGAAGACGGGCGGCCAACTTTCGAAAAAAAAAAATTATATCATTAACTGCAATGACAGCGGCAAGTGCGTAAGCTTGCCTCCAACAGGCCACGCCCTTGACATGTCCCATTTGTTGAGAATTAGAAGGCGACCTTACTAGAAAGGGCTGGTTAAAATATGTGGCAATGCAAACGCAGCAATCACAAAATTGTTTTCATCAGGCAACTGCAAACTTCTTCAATACTTAGCTGTTCAATATTTGTTACCTTGGTCTCGTCGCAAAAACACGGGCTTCATAGCGAGGTCTGGCAACTGCAAGTGCTTTCACAAACTCTTGTGAACATTGCATAATCTGCGCGCATTCCAAAGACATCGGCTTTCTCCTGAAAAAGTGACAAAAATTTTTAGAAAACCGAGAAGTATGACCCCAAGCCACGATAGAAACGGGCGTCTTATGTGTAAATTTAAATTTAAAGAAAGGAAATCTTTGATAAGGGATGATGAGATACATCATCAGTGATACCCAACTTGACCAATTGTTTGTAATGAGAAACAGTTGGTAAGGTTTCCAGTAAATGAAATTGCGACAAAGCTGTATTTGTAAACTCCTTTTGTAGAAGAGAGGAAGTAGCGAAAGCTAATCAGTCAATTTCTTTCAACTGTAGCAAAATTTCGAGCGATTCCAATGTTCACATCTGTTTTCTCCTCCGACTTCTCTTGAATATACCCACACACATTTGATGTTCAATACGTTATTAAAAGTACGATAAAGGTGGAAGTTTATTCCTACATCGTTGCATTTTTCAGAGTTGAAAATTAAATTTCCATAAATGATTTTTCCTACTTCACTTTTATGCTCCCTGACGATGGCTTGGCTCAATAATCATCTCGTACAGCTGCGCTCCAATTTTTCAATCGTATGGTCCAATCTTGCAGGAAGATGCTAAGGTTAAAATAAAAACAAAATGAAGCGGATTTCAATATCCTTATCAAAACATATTTAAATGCTGCCTTGTTACTATAATCGTCCAATGTTAGATGTGCTATGCATAAAAAATACTTCATCACGATTTTGTTTGTGATTTTGAGTAAGTTCATGCTGGTTCAAAATGGACCGAATGACTCAACCTCAATTCATGACCCAAATGCGTATTCTGTTTCTACTTGAACGTCCCCATTTCACGGAGATTGATGATAAGTAGTCATTTTTCGTTCTTTCAAATACCTTACAATGACCGCATCTGTTATTTTCTATTTCAGGATGTTTCAAATGTGAATGCATGCACTCGATGGTTTTCAACCGAAACAGGCTTCAATGCATCATGTGGAATCGATGCCAAACGAGGAAATATCCTCTTCGGAAGCAGTAGGTCCACTTGCCATGGCCAATGTTTTGAAAAACCTTGTAATGCAGGGTGGAAGACACAAGGGAAAGCAAACTGAGGCTTGTTCAAAAATAAAAATTTAATTTCAGTTGACAGTCCCCAATGTAGCGCTCCAGCGCTGGAACACCTCCGTGGCACCCAACGATAGTCTCCGGTAAAAAGTGTGTTCGGGAGAGTCAAACTGTTGTAAGAATTTTGGTTCTATGTTGCCAAAAAGCTATAGATTTCTTTACTAAAACATCACCTAAAAGATTCGCAACCAGTGAAAAGTAGTCCCTCATGCTTTCGAAAGGGATATTTTTGCAACTTTTGGCACTTAAAAAGTTCATCTTGCAGTTTCGGATGTGCAAATGGTTTGCTGGGAAGTTCTTAGAAGGTAAAGTTCGGCTAGCTATTTCTAGTCTGAAATGAGTATATCATTCCCTAAAATTTTCGGGCAGTTCAATTTTCAGCTAACATATCCGAACAGATCAAATTCTTCTAGGTGATAAAAAACATCTCTTTAGACAGCCTTTAATCATTACAAAGAGCCTAGAAACCTCTCTCGAGGCTTTTCGCTTAATTTGCTCGTTGGGTGCCCGTGACGACTAGGTACTTAAATAAAGTTCGTTTCCTTTCTTTTCCTGAGAGGGATTAACGGCCGTTGTCTAACTGGACAGCTTGCTTGCGTTGAATTGAAACATTCAAAGGAACCGGTGACAACCAAAAACACAGGAGACCACAACAGATCAAAAAGCGGGAGAACAGGAAGCTATCTGTAAGTGGCAATTGGTTTCTATAATTATACAGTCGAGAATTTTCTCCATTTTGTTATATAAAAAGCAATTTAAGTGCACGGTCGGTTAATTCTTTTCAAGTAAGGGTAACCTGCACGTATTTGAAGGCAACCAACTTTGTATGGTTTAATGTCGATTGTCAATGTTACATACAATGCAACTTACTTTTTACGTGCTAAGTAGTATAACATGGAGCGTACGCCGAGGCGTTCTGTGTTCAGGGTAAGATTTAAACCTTAAAATGTTAATTTTTGAGGAGAGAGAGAGACACAGAGAGCGAGAGAGAGAGAGGGAAATGAAATACACCGGCACTATGGAAATAACCCGATAATTCTCGAATCAAGGACTAATGCAACCTTGATCAGACGGCCGTACGCCGGACTGAAAACTCGCGGACGAGGTACATCACAACCTGGGCTCCATCTCCACCATGACTCCTATTTTATCCAAAGTAATCTTTTTTTCCTAAATTTTCCTCAACCTCTAAGTGCTTTTGTGCTCCCGATGAAAAAAATAATTCCACTCAGTGTACACCGGACCTCTTATCACTTTTCTTACAAGGTCTTCAGAGAGAACGACTATTATTTGAAGCAGAAGTCCCTATTAACATCGATGAAATTTTCTAAGAGAATGAAATTAATATGTACACTCACATAATAGCTTGATCATCCTCATCTGAATTTTAGATATGTACAAAAATGACAATATCTTAATATCTGCGAAAAAAAAAATAAAGCTACAAACATAAAAGAGGAAGTTAGAAGTCACCGCAACATCAAATTAAAAAAAAAAACATTCAAACGCGTGGAGCGAAATACGTCCGGGTTACTGACTTCAATACAATCACATTGATAGGAATTTTTAATGGCAACACGAATCGAAAACAAAACTCCTTAAATATGTGAAATTACCCAGAGCTTTCACCGGCAGATACAGTTCAATTCTTCCATGTCAGCGCAAGCTCGACAACCTTGCATTTCCAAGCTTCTTGTTATTCTCCTTGTTGTTCTATGCAAAATGCTACCCCTGAAACATAGTTTGCCAGCAATAAATATGATTGTTCCTAACATCGTTGTTGTTGTTGTTGTTGCTGCTGAGTTCTCGAAGGAGTCATTTTAATTAGTAAATCCCACGGCGCGGTGTCGTCTAATCCTAAGCATCTCGAGCTGTCATGGGTATTCCCATTGATTTTGACATCACGAGCTCATGATTTATAACCTATATAGTAAATGCTTTTGAGGTCTCCCAATTAAAGACCTAATTACTAACAGCGAGTGGCCCTAGAAATGTTGAAATTTATAGGCTTAAAGTGACTACAAACAAGGAGAAGCGGTATTTTAAGAAATATATGGGAGTTGTTTTTTTAATCAAAATGTGATGATATTTCTACTGAAAAGTATTTGAAGATATCTATTCCAGAAAATTTGCTCCGTAGTCCTTAGACAAGCAGAAAAGAAAGAGAACTCACGTCTTCCAATCCAAAAATTCCATTAAACTGATTTACGCCGTACATATTTCCACAGACAAATGCATGCAATTTAAAATAGAAAGCCGAGAAATTCACAATTGTTTAGCTAGGCGCTTTCCTTTTGTGAGAACTGGCTGGCCAGACCCGTCAGTTTGCAAAAAAAAAAAAAAGCAACAATTTGAAGGAAAACTTGTATGATAATCCGCCTCGCATTCTTCTGGAGGAGGCCTGTGTACCGTCCTCGAAGTGTGTTAATTTGAATGAGATAAATAGTCTTTCCAAATGTCCAGTCTGGCCGGTCAGTTCTGAGAAATGAAGGGCACCCTAGATTCATTCAATTGTTTATTCTCCACTGAGTAAAGATCACTCGAACCTGTTGTCATATGTCCGTGAAGCTTTGCTTGTGTTGAATAATTGACTGCGATCTGGGACGATCTTAGTCTCAACTGGAAGGTTAAGAAGCTGACGATTTGAAGAAAACTAGGTTTAGCTTACCAAGTATCGATCGAGAACGAAAACAATGACGCATAGCGTTTGCTCTGATGCAAAAAATCGGTACTATGATGTGGCATTGTTCGAATGTTACGCGTGCTGTTTGCGGAAACAGTTGAGATGGGTATAAGTGAGGCGTCGAATCGAAAAGAGGGGATAAATTTACCGTGACGAAAATTTAGATTTTTAACCAAATATTTTCAGCGCAGGTTATGACAAACCGATTTTCCACGTCTATAACTTTAATAATTTAACTTAACGAAATACTTCCTGATAGGAAAATCTGAAATCAGCCTGTTAAGGTTTCAATCTTTGGACGTTATCCTGCTACCTGAGACCATACTCTGTTCCTACGTACCATTGGCAACAGAATCATAACTTTAATTTGTGGCCTGATCTATTTAGATTACGAGCTTTCATCAAAGTCAAATTCATTAAAGCGGAGTGGCTTTGTTTGTCGTGTAGACAACTTAAGTTCCTGTACATGAACTTTCTTTAGCATGGAAGTGAGCTTTTATCGCAATATACACTGAGTAGCAATGCCGATTAACAATGCTGTACGTGTTTATCCTCATCACTTAATTGAAATTTTTATTCCTCTATGGTCGAGAGCATCTGATATTAATAGCAAAAAGGTAGCCTCTGTTAACAGCCTAAACCACTAAAAATAGCAAGGACGCGCAGCGTGTTATCAAGTCTGTCAGGTATTTTGTGAATGTTGTAGGATTTTCACATGCGACATTCTTTCTTTTGCTACCCTAATCATACTTTCTTACTTTAACTTATTCACTTGGAACAGACACCCAGAAATAAAACTTGAATTTAGCCTGAAAATGTGGCCAGTCTTGCTGGAACACAGGAGAACATATCAGAGTGCACCGCTCTAGTAGTTTTGGGTGTATCCAGAGATGGGAATTCTCCGAATATCTTCCTCTCGTTGCGTTGTTTCCCATTACGAGAAAAATGTTCTTTACAAAACCGTAACTCCATTGATTCTCTTTATTCCAAACCCAGTCAGAAATAAACAAAATAGTTTCCTTGATTAGCCTCGTTAGATCATTAGGAGAACTTCGAATATAACACCTTGCCACCGCCAGAGTAACTCTCGTCTTGCATCATGGCATAGAAATCTTTGTTTTTCATGATAGAGTCGCAAGTTGGATGCTGACTATTTGGCCATGAAATTCATTGACATATGGTCTTCGAGCTATGCATTAATTTAGTTGTTACTTCGAAAGAATCATTATAAATGAAAGACGCAAGTCTACGGAAAGACAAAGTTAAGATTTCCAGTCAGTTCCATGGAAGACTCGACTGAGTCGGAATTTGAATTGCATGGCATTGGAGGTTGCTGGAACTTTCACAGTGCGGCGATAAAAAAAGACTACATAATTGAACCATACTGACACTTGGTAGAATTTAAGGTTGGAAGTTTGTGGAGATATGAAGAGCGAGTCGTAGCTGTAGCGGAACTGTTACAAACACAACATTACGCAACCCGGCGAGAGGGAAGGAGGAAACCTGATTGAGATAAGTCATTCTCAATAAAAATTACTTTCCTAAATGTGCTCATTTGTCTAGGCCATAAGCATCCAAATCATACTCAAGATTCCTTAAAAATTATCTTTTAATAAACATACTTCCATGTTCTTCATTTGTTAATTGTGTTTCTTCACCTCACTGATGTGAGCAGAATCTATTGGCAATTGTTGAAAGCGGTGTCGTTAAGATAATTCATGAACTTGGCTTCAAACGGCCGAGCAGTGCAGTTTTGATCCCTTAAATTTCTTCTTTTCTTATGCTAACGCGGTACTCAGTCATGACTGCAAAAAGTTTGTAATTAAGTCGTAGGCTTTGCACGATCCGGATCGATTTCAAGTTTTTGGGATAAGGATCAGTTGTTGTTGCATGTTTGCTTTTTCTTTTAGCGGACCTACTGCCGGATCACGGCAGTTGGCAAGTTGTAAATGTAATCTTTCCATACAGTACTACGGTGCAACCATCTTCGACTACCTGGTTTTCATATCTTTGCTTTACTCAGGCGTTAGGAGAAACCAAGACTAGCAAGGCCGCTGTTCGCGGAGAGATTCTCTTTTCTACTGATTCGAGACGAGATCTTCTCACGGTTTGCTGATCATTGCCTACCATCATCTTTAGTTGTGCAGTGAATTGTTTGCGTTTAGTTCAGTTTCACCGAATTCAATTCACCATGAGAAATATAAACGTTATATGCTTCCATACACAACATCTAATAATTCAGTCCCATTTATCACGAGAACAAACTGACTGGCCAGACATTTTTGAATGAAGGACAAGAAGTCTTGCCTACCTCCTTCCTTCAGGTACACATAGGTCCGTCTGTCAAAACTCGTTTAGTCGGGCTCTCTTTGCTATACCCTCCTGCTTGCAGAGTGCTTCGATGTTTCCTAAATACTCAGGAAAGTACCTTTCCTCTTTAGAGAGTATCTTGATAGATGCTGGGCTAACATATCTCGAGTGTTTTTTTTTTCCTTTTGATTAAAGCGGTCGCCGATTACTTCAACTCTATTTAGTTCTTCGAAGGACGCATTCCAGAATGACGAAGTAAAGCCATCTTATTTAAGACATTTCGATCTGGGAAAATAACGGAATTTCGTCACCGAAGTTTCGAAAGAGAGGCATTTCCTTTCATGGTTATTTTTCCGTGAAAGACAAGGTTATCAAGATTGCATGAAACCAGAGATTACACATAAGAGGATTTTCAACTAGAAAAATTCGTGAAATGTCAGGCGGAGTCACTATACAAGAGTTAAAAAATGGCTCATCTGCCACTAGGAACAGTAAGAGGTTTGTTACTCCGGTTTGAAAGTCAATGAATGCAACTTGAAAAGGTAAGATTAAACAAGGGTGTTGAATTGTAACTCCCCATTTGTTGCAGTATTGATTAACACTTCAGAATGGAATGAAGCGATGTCTGATCATCACCCTGGCCGCAATGTGACGCTCAACTTGCATTCAGTATAAGGAAGTTCAAATTTTGCCTCCACTTCTTCTTTCTGTGAACCTTTCATTAGAAGCATTTCCAGTTAGGCAATCACTGTACATCAGCTCTGTCCCAGTTAAAGTTTTTCTAAGACCGTAGAACAAAGTTGAAAATTCGAGAATGTTGTGGACGGTTTTTTGTTTAAGATCTTCACCGCAATATGACAATTATTTTAAAAAATACAACCACACAGTGTGGTTGTATTTTTTAAAATATTAGTAACACTTGTGCTATCCAGACCAATATGAAAATTTAAATTAAGAAAAGCCAGGAGAAAACGGACACTGCTTTAAATAACAAGTTATGAAGAAATCGTTCTTGGTTGTACTTTTCTCCTTTTTTAGGCCGGATATAATAACCAGACACTGACTCTTTGATAACGGTGGATGCCCGAGACATAGAATGATGAACTTCTCTACCTACAATAGCTATACCCTGCCAATGGAGCACGTTCTTCAGTCAAGAAATATGGTCAGCTTTTTGTCCTGATGTACTTGCCCGGCGTTGTCATCTTCCTCTCAAATAATTTTAATTTTAAAACTACCAACTGGATCTAAGATTTAAAGCTACATGTACACAGTTGTTCTCAAACTTTTCCGGCCTCAATCCAATAAAGAACTTACTAAAACATAAATTGTAGTAGTTGTTGTTGTTGTATTAAAGATTGAAAGATAAGAAATGTAAATTTTGTATCTTGACTCAACGTTCCGGGCAAAACATGAATATACCATAAAGCCAAATATATTATGTAATTTTGCTTTGTTAGCAACGTTTGTTTGCTGTTTTGTTTTCGTGATAAACTGAAGATAGCGATGGCAATCTGAGGACGCAGCCAACAGCAACAAAAGCTCCATGAATTTTCTAATCTCGATTTCAACAGCAACGAGCTCCTTCGCCAAAATTTAGCATAATCTCTTCTCTTTGGCCAAACACTTTCAGTGCATTGTTGTCCAAAGGTCACTTCTCGAGCTCATCATCGACCGGGATCAGTAAGTGAGATGCGCAGTGTCGTCTACGCATCCGACGTCATCAAAGGAGTTTTTGGCATAGGACAACCATGCAAAATTCAAGTGAAAGGTAATAAAGACAAAAAAGGAATGGTGTATGGCCACGGTTCTTGAAAATTTATATTGATTTAAACACTTTCTAAAAAGATAGGAGTCTCATAACACTGATTTCGACGGAAAGCACTTTTTAGTGGTATTATTCACTTCACTTTTGCTGACCCCTTGAGATTTCTGCAAATTGAAAAGAAAGGGGTGAGTATGCACCCAGCTAAGTGCTACTATGGCACCGGTCATTCTTCTCCACTGAAGAGTGAACTCTCCGGATACGAAAACAGGAGTTTTTTTTTCCCGTGTATCTATGAGTGTGGTTCTTGAAATTCTGGATTTCCGATATGCAGATATGACGAGACAAATAACGCCATGATAACAATCTTACCGGTAGTTTGTCTGGCAACACTAAAGAGAAATTACAAGAATGAAAAAGAAAGTGACATAAAGAGAAAATTCGGTTTATCGGCCGGAAATCTGCAACTAGGTTCTTAAAGTTCTTTTCGGCCAAGAAATGTCCATGCGGTTTTTAATTACTGAACAACTCACTTTAGAGTCAACATAACATATCCTCCGGACGGAGATTGTGTGAATCAAGCTCGTTAATGTACTATGAGCCTTCTCCTTCGATTCTAGATGGCATTAAAGAATTTCGCGTTTACGGGAGTGAACTGGTTGCTGCTATCAAAAGCTCTTTAAACAAAGTTATATTTCCGACTTAGTGACGAAACATACAGCTAGAGAGTCAAGGAATATTATTCCTGAGGAGTGTAGATTTAATTGGTAAAAAAAGTACATTCAAAGGTCAAATACAACATTAAAAATGAAGCATACCAGTGATGCCGCAAAATTGACTCCGGTTAATTGTCAAGAATTTCCTTGAGAGACCATGACGCACCAGATGGGCAACAGTTCGTTATGTCTTAAGAATTCTTTTGTGGTCGCCCACTCGAGGAAAAAATCCAACTTTATCGGCTTCTAAAGCCCAGGTTAATCTCATTTAAGAGCTTTTGACCCGGTTTTTTCTTAATTCCCGGATATATGGGTGATTTTAATGAATTGTTTACTTAAGGAAATTATGTAAAGCCAGCTTAACCCTGAACTCTAAAAGTCATTGGCGCCGTTGAATATAATATAAACACACTCACTATCTACAAAGTTAAATCAGAGATAGAACGTCCCTTACAGGTTTATACACTTGAAGTCGGCGGCGCGCTTAACCCCTGCAAATTCTTCGAAGGCTTCTTCTACAGAAGAAAACCATGATCATGACGACCTCAGTGATTGTGATTAGAATATGAAAGAAATTCTTTACTCGCTAATGTGCTTTGTT
Organism: Montipora capitata; assembly: GCA_949126865.1. Lineage (NCBI taxonomy): Eukaryota > Metazoa > Cnidaria > Anthozoa > Scleractinia > Acroporidae > Montipora > Montipora capitata. Next base: position 33,374,411 of record OX421456.1, read on the forward strand.
GAATCTTTTTTTTTTTTTTTTGGTCTGTATCACGAGCAAATAACATAACTATCTAATTTGAACTTTGGCTTTATCTTTAATTGAGGTTTCCGCCGGTTCAGCCCAGGATTTCACGTCGAAAATGAAAATTCATGATTTTGAGCATTTTGGCCAAATTTCAGAATGAAATCTTGGAACTGCCAAAAATTACGATAATTAGCCAATCTCAATTAAACGAGTTTTAGACAACAAAAATATGCACAGGAACAAGCTGAATAAAAGGCTTTGTAGGAGACCGAAACTTGTAAAACACGTTTTATATTAAAAATCGTGCGGCGATGAAGATGAAGCCGGATACTAATGTTTCGTGAGCTCTTTTGCTGCCTCTTTCTCAGTTTGCATTAGAATAAATTTTCAATGAGCATTAACAGAGAGCGAAATATTTGATACCTGTAGAGAAGTTTAACATGCAATGAAACATGTAAGTGCTCCGATTTTAAACATTGTGGCCCGCATTCACATATAATTATCAAAAAGGAAGCATCAAATGAATGGCACAACTGATGTTCATTGTTCGTCATCTAAATGCTCACACCCTTAGCTGGCATCCATCCCAAATGACAAACTGCAGAGGAGTGAAAATGAGGACTTAAAAATGAAATCCTTATGCAACCTTGCTGAGCGATTGACGATGAACAGCAAATGGCGCTAAAAACGGACAAGGATAGTTGTGCTTTCATATTAATCCTCGGAATATTTCAAAAACAAATTTAATCCTTACCACCAACAAAAGCTTTGCTCTCCTCCAGGGGTCGCTGTGGTTCAACTTAAGAATACGCAACTACCTCATTAACTTTCGCCAATGTAAATGATGGGCGTGGAAATCCTGTTTTTGTAGGTGAACCACAAATCCCATTATATAGTTTGCAAAGAAAGAATCCTTGCGATTTGCTCGTAAGTTTGATTCTTGGGAAAACTTGTGCACAAAAATATGACTTGGTATGCCTTGCTTTCACTTGGCTCGAGGTAGGCAACCGATTAAGACAACTATTGAGTCACTGCAGCATTTATTCACACTAAACGAGTACTTCTCATTTTCAACGTTGTAGTATGTTAGTTGGAAGAAACACCAAACACAGGTCTACGAACAATTTATAGAAGTATCTACACAATTTGGCAAAGTCACTTTTGCTGTAACTCAGTTGCTGGGCATTGCTGCAGATATGATTAAAGTATTTTGGATCAATTCAGAGGTGGATGACACAAACCCGTGTTGTTAATCATCTCTACTGAGGCCAGAGTTACACTATTATCCATGAACAATTTTAACATCAATTGATTAAATTATACTATTTTTATTTTTCCACAACACTACAAACAGTAAAAAGCAGGATTTTACTCTGGTTTCCGTGTCTAGTATGTTACAACGCTTGCCTAACATTCGCTCTGAGTGACTATTCACCAAGATGGCATCCGTGTCATTTGGTGTTTCTCTGAGGAAGCTCAACTTGTTTGTATTATTATTTTCAAAGTGCTAATTAAAAATGCTTCTGAAATCTTAATGTACGATATAAAATCAATGAATGGTTGCAAAAAGACCCTTGACATCGATAGAAAATTTTTGTACATGAGGTTCCAGAGAGTAAATTCAATCATGCAGAATCATTGCATTTCCTGTCCTTTTCTTTTCAATACAAGTCATCGTGACTGACAATTTTATTTTACTTATCAGTCCTAAAACGGACTTCGCCGGACTTAATGACGGTGACTGTGGAAAACGGGTGATCTTTTTCGTTACACTTGATTCATGCAGTATCACAGGGATTTCTACGGTCAATTTCCTTTTAAATATTCATGTCGCCGATTGCCATTGATGAAAGTCGTCGAGTGCTGACATATCGGATTTAAAGGTGGAAAGATCGAGCAGTCTGTCTCTCAGATTCGAGAAAGCGAGCAGAAATGAATCATTTTGCAGAATCTTAACTGAGTTGGTTTTTGTCTCCCAGTGAGCGATTTCCTTAATAACTAGAATTAAAGATGCAATCAGCATCAGCGTAACAACTTATCGCCCGTTCATTCCCTCAAATTTGCCACTCTCTCACAACCCAAGCCCAAAAGATGACTTCAAAATTTCCATCATGTGAATATTTCAATAGCTTATTTGAGAATAAAATGACGTGGTGACTGCCTATATATAACGGCCTACAAGCATGCATACTTTTGCAGATCACAAGAAACTTGGAAAATACAACGCATTCAAAAACGATTCGTAACCAATTCGAAGCGGGGTCGCCACACAAAAGGTATCAATTTGCTCCAATTGTAAGAGTTATTTATATTCGATCTTCATTTCTAGAAGACATATAGTATTACTTTGCTAATACTTAGTGTCGATGTGCAACAACAAAAATTGTAGCCGCGTGTCGTCATACGATAGTCGCGAAAGTTTTGAATGTGGGCGTTGCTGTGAAGAAGTAGGCATCAAGAGAGTTCTTTTCCCTAACTCTTCTTAGCACGTAATGCATCATGCTGGCAAGAACGTGATATGATCAAAAATGTCCTAGACACTTTTGCGGGTGACAGTGCCGGCAGATGATCGAAAAACAGTTTAGACCCTCACCTCTGAGGATGGAATGCTTGTAACTATTTGGTTTGGAATTTTATGACACATGACGGCGGCGCTGTTTGCAAACAAAAAGAAAAGGCTGTTAAAAAATTCACAATGTCTTTTTTTTTCTTTTTTACAACACGATTAACATTCTTCATTATAAGGTCCATGGATATGAAAATTGCAAAACGTTTTGTCCCGGAATACAACCAATTTTTTTTTTTTTTTTTTTGTGGGAAGCCACTGATATGGTCATAACTCCTATAGAGAGTGTCACAAGGCATATGTCTTATGTCCTTTGCACGTGTGCGCGGATGGATTTCTTGTGCAATGGTTACCCTCAAACGCGACCACTGCCAATTTTAAAAGTATCCTATTTGAACGGCTCACACATAACCAACATAAATTTTAGCACGTGTCAAAATATCCAAAAGCCTAATTCCTGATGGTCTAAGCCTTAGTTAAGAGAAACAGTTCTTTGTAGTGTTTTAACTTCAACATTTTATCACGTCAAATAATAATTCCTCCCCCGCATTTGCTGAAGGTACAAGATATTACCTAAATATATTAGTCAAGCAATTATAGCCGAATACTACAAACTGAACTTCGACCTTTCTTATCTGAATTTTATGGCCATGCGAATAACGAGGATCTCCTTACATATTTCTTCCCGTCTGGAGCACGGTACCACCAAATAGCAAACCTCAGATTACTGTTGACAGTGATTGGCAAATACCTCAACGTAAAGTTGTCCTCAACGATCCTTTTGTTGATTTAAGTGCCACTTTACATCACAACGACTTGATAATGACTCCTTTGTTTGTAAACGAATTAACGCGTCTTTAAGAGTTTGCACGATTGTGTCAACGAGCTCTTCAGATATATCTCTAAATAGAGTAAACATATCTTAATGTTATCCATAAAGGTCATGGGATCACGAGTGCAAATGATTCCGTTTTGCACCACCGCAAACTGTCTTCCAGTTTAAATCATTATAGCCTTCCATTCTCGGTCGCCCCAAGCATTTTTTTCCAGCGTCACGTATTAGCGAATAGGTTTTCTGAATTATTTCCGAGATACCTCACACGAATTTCTCGTCATCAAGGGCGGATATTACGTTAAAGAAGTAAACAGTCTGTGTTATTTCCTATATTTATCGCCATATTCCCCAACCTGGCTGGCCTGGAAACAAAAAACGTTTGGATTGTTTTCATGTATTTAAAGCTACCTTGCGGTTCAGTGTTTTTAAAACTATTAAGAAAACGACTAATTTTGAGCAGATAGAATTTATACCACAGGCTGTTTTGATGAATTAGCTATTTTTTCAAACTTACATAGTTTAACAGCCTAACTTAAGTCGATTTTTTTTTAATATCGCAATGTTATTTTTATGGAAAGCCTTCGTTTTGTTGAAAGAACTGATAAGTTAAAATGAAAAAGATTTCAAGAATTTTGCGGTGGAGTCGAAAAACTGATTGACCTAAGCCGGGTTTACACGACAACCTTTTTGGCAGGGTATCCGTTTGAATTTGGTCTACCCGCTACCGCCCACACCCGTACGTTTTGGGGCACTGGTGCGCACTGGTGCCAAGAACACTTCCATTTACACCACAAAAATGGAGGGAACCAGGCCGTTTTTTTTTAGGGACTGGAAGCAAATTCGAACGGGTACCGTGTCAATAAGGTTGTCGTGGAAACCGGGCTTTAGACAAAATTTGAAACATTGGCTAATAATCAGCTGAAGCGCTGTTATGAATATAACTTTTTTATCTCTAGTTAATCCAATTAAAAAAACTTGATTTTTTGAAAGAACTCGCAATATATAATGGAGCTAACACTTGATTGAATTAAGAAACTATTATAAAAATTGCCATGTGAACAGATTTTAAATGGCTTGGAATCCTCTCAAATTCTTTTTCCTTATAAGGGAATCACTTCTTGAGGCAGCAAAAGTTAAAGATAACTAGTTAAAAACTCGAGCGACCATATACAGCATTTTGAGCCCCGGGAACATAAAAAGACTACTAAGTTCTTGAGAATGTCCTTATAGTTTATTTTTGGGGAGAATTGTATTGGAAAAAGGAAAGAAATTTCCTTCAGATTGTTTTAATAAAGGATTTATGACACGAAAAGAGAACAATGTAATTGACTCGTGCCACATGGACGACTCTTCAAGGCCCCGAAAAATAATTAATTGTAAAAAGAGTGAACTGATGATAGTATAAAAGCTGATCTTTTAACATATTTAGAAAACTTAAGGACCATGTTATAATTAGATCGCAAGCTGGATTGCTCCGAAAGTTAGATACTCGAGAGACAAACGCCAGGTCCTTACTCCTATGACAGAGCTGCAGGAAATCGAGACATGACAGACATAAAATTTAAAATGGTTAGGGATTATATATATAGTATCAGAAAATTTTGTCGAGCTTACTCATGGCTCAAGACTCACGTTTGAGTAACCTTTTATCGAGGGTTCACAGAGAAAAAGATTAATCGTTGAAATGAGGAAGATTTAAAATTCCTCAGGGTGTTTTCAACTTTGTGAGTACGACATGTACAAGTGATCTTTTCCTGCTAAAGAAAAATAACTGTCATGCCGCAATGACGCTAAACTGATTGATTTCACAAGTAAATGTGGGTGGGACTTTGCTCGCTTAGCTATAAAACAGAGGGTTGTCTTCTGTAACTCAGTTTAACAGAACGTCGAGTTAGATCTTTCGAGCACCTCTGAAGTCTGTGGAACATATTTTTTTACAAGAAGAAAGGCTCGATTCAACGTTGTGCAAAAAGGTATGTGTTTGTAACCAAGTCTTGTTAAGTAACTTTTCAGCATTCTTGTTTATGTCGATATCGATTGTAACGAAGACCTAACCCTTGGAACACACAAGCTTGCTTCGGTCTAAATTTGACTGAAATAGGATAAAAACAATTCTTAACAGTCCCTGGGCAAACTGTCATAAAAGCCGTCAATTAAGTACCTTATCTAATTGAAGCCTACACTTCAGATAGTTTCTCGAAATGGCCAGCTTTTTCGTTTTCTCATGGTTCGTGTGAATTGGTCATCCCTCGTCAGTGTGTGTTTCTGGATAAACCTTTCGGATGCACATTAGGACCCACACGACACCATGCTCAAAGCATGAAATCTTGCAGTTTGTTTGTTATTCCATTTCTTCTAGGAAACATGTCAAAAGACCAGCTTTTTTAATAAGCGGATGATAGTTTTCCAGTTTTCGGGATTAAAGAGTTTCTCAAGCCGCATGAAAGAGTTTTGTAACAACAAACTTGGAGTACGCTTGAATAAAAGCCGTAGTGGACGTGAAATGTACTGTCACGGCGTATGCCCTTGTTGAAAAAGTTCCGTTGCTCAGCGTGGAACGTAGGCGGTATAATTAAGTCGACAATTAGTTGAAAATCCGGTGAGCAATTTCAGTTTTCGGGCTTTTTTTCTTTCGCTGCACGGATTTTCTTATAAAAAATAGTAAATGTCAGTTAAAATGCGATAAATCGATCAAATACATGACACTGCAAGCTTAATTATTTATGTAAATGAAGAAATCGACATGTGCCTCACTTGAGGATGCCGCCTAAAGGAAACAACGTATAACTACACGGCATAGGAAGTTTCAGAGGCAAAATGCATGTTCGGTTTAATTACCAAACATTTTTGTACGACATGAGAGAAACCGACGGTTTTACTGGTACTTGATGATACCATCACAAATATAGTTGTGGCAGAAAACTTGATATATACTTACCTATAACATGGAAGATCTAGTCTTCGTGGCAACTTCATATCTGGTATTTCAATAACAAAGTTAAGGTCGAGGAGAGTTTTTAATTCTTAATCCTGTTACATTTGGGGGCGTTAAATCCCTTGCAGAATGAAACAAGTTTATTTCGTCATTGGTTCACCCAAGGAGCTAAAATATTTGTTTCCTTTCTTTCAGTTATTGAAACAATCTGTCTGAAGCACTTCCGTTGAGGAACTATCTTACAATGAAGGCGTTAAGCACTTATGCAATCGTTGCATTCCTTCTGTTGGTGTCATCAGCAATGCTAACATCTGGAAGACCAAGATTTGAAAGGAAAGAACTTCGAGAGAAAAGACGTATATTGAAGGCAAGTTTGCAAAATTACTGAAAAAAAAAAGTTTTTCCTACAATTAACCGTTCCTAATTATAATGCATGGTAGAAACTGACTGGCGGTAACCGCAAAATGGTCAAAGTTCGTTGAACGGGTTACCTCTGTGAAATTAGTCATGAATTAAGGAGTTGATGTCGACTTGAAAAGAATACTACTAGCACTTCAACTTAGCCTTTGACAATTTACTCTTTAGCTGGTTACCGGACTTGCAAAGATAGCTGCACACGCCGGCTTCTTGACATTCCAAAACTATACTGTTAAATGTGTGGCAAGTTTCGATGGGGTTAACACCGTGTTCCACGTCATTATCATTTTTGCCAATCATAGTTATATATTGCCGCACTTTTGCAACTGTCATACTGAACTAAGTACAGAAATTGAT
>OX421456.1:33386526-33409026 GCA_949126865.1 Montipora capitata
GGTTTAACGTGTAACATAGATTGGTAAAAACAGGTGATCAAACTGGTTTCATCAAGGAAAGGTATTTAAGGGAGAATATCAAGTCGACAAATTAAAAATATCCCTGGTATTCTTGTATCAGGTGATGTTAAAAAGGCTTTCGAGTCTTTGGAATGTCCTACTGTTGTTGTCTAAATGTTATTTCTAGGTAGTAGTAGGTAGTATTTCTAGGTAGTTTGAGTAGTTGTGTTATGTAAGAGACCTTTGCACTATAAGTGAATTTTCTATTTGGAAAAGAATTCATTACAAAACAAAATATAATGACAATTACGGGTCAGGGTACATATATACAAGGTTGTGTACGTATATTTAAAAACAATTGATTGTTACCGGTGGAAAAAAAAATTGAAATGGGAACTGAAGGAACATGGTAAAGGAGTATACAAACCGATTTTCAAGGATTAACTCTCGCCAGAAGATACCTTTCAAGGCCTTCAATTTTCATATATATTTGTTTTTCCGAGAAATTGCAGAAAATGTATAGTCCTGTGAAAAAGAAATGTATGGAAAATTGAAATCGCTACCGAGCGAAAGATAGTCCTTAAAATTTGGTCAGTAAATCATTTGCCATGTATCTTTAGATCAGAGATAACAAATTCTGTCAAGATGGCGGCTACAACGTGAAAAAGGTCTTTCGTGTAAACAACGCAAATTTCATGGCGATTACGAATTTAACCTGTTGCTTAATTGTTATTTACGGCTGTTTTTCACGTGCAATTTTGTTCACAATTTGTTTGTTTTTATTGGTTGAAGCAGGTTAGTATAAATTGACAGCATGCAGAGACCTTTCGTGTGCCAACTGACGAAGGATATTTTCCAAAACGAGAATTAATTGGGTTAGCTCTAGAAAACTGTCATGTACGTTATCTCGGTTAACAAGGGAGATTATTGAAATGCTTTACACAGGAAATAAGAGCTAAATTATATTAACGGAATAATTCGTGCTAAGCAACTTCAAACAAACAATTTAAAACATTCGCTAAGCCCACTCTTAAGTGCAGAAGAAAAGCCCTCGTACGCATGCCAAAGCTATCACCCCTTTTATCAGCTGTTAACATGAGAGGATAACAAAACAGATCATTTACTTACGTGGTAGGTTAATTCAATATCTCTTAATAAAAAGTCCTGATCGCAGTTGAGAAACGAACCAATAGAAGGTTCGAATTTCGGTGATTTGGGTCTGTTTACGCTATCCTGTTCTCTGGCAAAAGTGTTTTTAAGCTGGATGAAATACAATTTTCAAGATTTCAGCGTAGATTTCAAGCAAACTACCGCTGAGTATCAAATCTCAGGAGGAAGTCCAAGGGAGCCTTTATAAATGAGGTCCACTTGGTCATGCTGCACGACCCCACAAGTGAAAGCTATAACTATTATCGTGACTACACAAATGTATTGAATTGAATTGTATTGGTCAGCGTTCGTCACAGGCAATTGTTCGTCAGAATGTCATGAATTATTGACCTTTGTTCTTATTTAAATGAAGCTTAAAATAAAGCTACTTCAAAATTAATAACGCAATCGTGCAAGTATGTTCAAGTTTAATTCTGACGGACGAAACGCAGATCAACTTTCCATGGACAAACTTTAAAATATGCTGTTTTATTACATTTCAATGAAGAAAACTTCTTTCCGACTTTTCCGTCTGTAAGTCCCAATTAAGCAAGGTTGCGGGACAAAGGACGTTCCTGGAACACCATATCGGTTATTAAAAGAAATTGGATTAAATCAGAATTCTTCGAGGCAAAAATTTCAAATGTCTTTTCTTCAACTTTAGATCAGTCGCCTTGTTGTCAGCATGAAAATTCTCTTATCGACTATTTTGTGAAATTATGGCAAACACGACAATTAAATATCAATTTGGTTAATCTTCTTAGTTTTTATTTTATCGGACACCTAAAAAAAACACCGCTATCTTTTAAAATGTTATGTAAACAATTCATGTCTAAACGTTACCGAAACTATTTTTGCTTCCATCAGATAAGTTGTTTATTTCTATTCATGCAAACTAGGGTTAATTTTTACTTGTAGAAGAATTGCTTCTTGCCCCACTGTTTCTATACAGAGAATAATCTCGCTCCTCTTAGAAGGGAGCCTGTGGTAAGCTAAATGCTAACGTTCGAGGGCTTGCATTCACACCTGGCAAGGTGAAGTTGATATTTTTAGAACCTCGGGATCTCTTACGAAGTCTTTACGATTCCCCTCTTTCCAAATGTCCGTGGCTTTCTCGCCCCGATCTGTCGCAAAAGGCGGGTTGTTAAGAGCCGAAGGCAAGGGTTTTGACACCATTGAGGGAAGAGTGTTGAAATAACTCAAAGAACAAACTGGAACGAGCCTAGCTCAACACCAGAGAAAGTCTGCCAGGCTAGGCACACTTCAGCATTATTTTGGAATCTCGTGATCGCCACCAACAAATATCTCGAAGTTTTCGGCTGGGAGGGTTGAACAGGAACCGCATATTTTATGGATAGGCAAATAAAAAACAGTCCCTGAGAATGCCAAAAATGCCATTTTCTTGGTTATCACTAAATTACATCAACGTTCCATAAGAGCACGTCCGGAAACAACTGACCTTGATATGGATCTGAACGACGATATTTAAACAGACGTAGCTTTCCTTGACAACGTCAAATCAACTGCTTCGAAGGACACGCCGCATCAGTACACAAGGCTGGAAAAACTAAAAACGTTTCTACACGAGGTAGGAAAACAAACTTGCGTAATGAGGAAAACAGATTCTCCGCCTTTTGATCTGTCAATGCTATGAGTTCTAAGTACTGTATACATTTACAACCAACTAGATTTCAGTAACTTCTGAAAAAAAAAATGGCGTTTGGAACAAGAACAAGTTTGCCGGCGATGATCTGCTGAAAAACTGGGCCTTTTAAATGTTATGACTTTCTTATTAGCATCTGGACGATTATATTTAGGCAACGGTTTTCGGTCCCTTCTTCGCTTATTGTCAAACGCATTCGTTCGGAAATTCCTTGTAATTTAATTTACAAACGCTAAATAGTAACGTACCCGACTTCATTGATTTACCAATAATCAGGCAAACAACATTCATTTGATTACGTTTAGTTCTTATTAAATCCATCAACTGAGTGGACAGACCTTTTGCAAACGTTAAAACTGATCTCATATCTCTTTTGTAATTCCTGTTCTCTCACCGCCCACTAATTTACAAGGTAACAAACCGCTCATACAAAAACTGTTTGGAGCTATCGGAAAAAAGGTTAAGTGTCCTAAGAGAACGCCGATAAAACCGTGTTAAATACTATGGCAAATCTCCTGCGTGCTATCGGTTAACTTGTCTACTTGCTTATCAAAGGAAACTGCTTTCGTGCAACTGAACATTGACGTCAAAGCCTGATCCTTGTCAATTTGAGAAGCACTTCAAGCGGATCTTTCTTGAGTACGTTAAGTTGAATGGATGTTAATCGTTCTTTCACTGAATACACAAAGAGTGCTAGAGATAATGAAACATGTTTTACAAGGGTAAAAAACTCGAGGACCATTACTGGATGACATGTTCAAGCTCAAATGTCCTGTTACGTAATATACTACGAGAAACTCCATATTTTTTAAACGTTTTCCACTGAGACTGGGCTCCCGGGCGGCTGGACTCATCATTCGAAAACCAACTGAGGAAGTTCATCAAACCAGTGCTGATCGTGTTTTTCCGATGGACGATCGAACTGTTATGTCAACATAAATTAAAAGTTGAAACGGTTTCGGCTCAAGACGTCGTTTTTTACGGGAAATTCCGCCTTTAAGCGAAGTGGTAACCCATTGACCGAATGCATAAATGGCGGCCAAAAATGTATTCTTTTGTTTATGTGCTAATGAGACTCACTAGCCTCGCTCTCAAGCAACATTTCTTTTGTAGTTTGTCCATACAAACGATGCTAGTGAGTCTAATTAGCACATAAACAAAAGAATATTTTTTTGGCTGCCATTTATGCATTTGGTCTATAACTACCCACAAAACTTTTCAAGTACACATTTCTTTTTTTACTGAGACAGCGAAGAAAAAAACAATAGGACTGTTAAAACGGGAAAAAACAACTATCTGAATAAACTCGTTTTTCCAATACATACGTGGAGCCATTTCTCAGTAACTGAATTGACTGGCAGAAGCAACAAACAGCAGAGCACGTTTTGCCTATAACCCCTCAACACGCAAACCACCTTCACCTGTAAATGAGTAACTGACTGCTTCACTGGCATGATTTTTGACCCTCACTGTTTATGCTATGGTAAAGAGGTTTTGCTTTTTTTCCCGTGACCCTAACGTCGAAGAATCACTCTTCAGGGCCTTTGCAAGCATTCCTTTCGAGCAGCCATAGTGCATTTTGGGCAGGTTCGGTTACATTAAAATAACTTGGGAGATTTTATGAAAAAAACGAGCCTATTTTTTTTTTCAAAACGGATTCCACTGATTCACCCTTTGTCTTTAATCCTTCCTACTTGTGACAACAACAAAATATCAAGAAAACCAATTCCATTTCACTGCCTGATTTGGAGTCATTCCTTACCAATCTGTACACGTACCCTAAGTACTAGCTATCCTTTGAGCTTGAGTCAATCTGTTTCACTTTGTCATTCATCTCTATTACATAGCCATCGTTATCGACATCACTCGTTTTCTTCTTCAAAATCTACATCCGACAATTTGGTGAGCAGTGGTCTCGTGGATTATTTGCTTCGTCCATTTCTGTCAGTGCGAACAACTGGGAACGAAACCCGACTAAGGTGTGGAATTCCAACAACAACTCTTCATTCAGAGCATAAACCACTTGCAAACGGTATTGCGAACGGAAGTTGGGAGAGCAGAGATGATGCCGCAATGGTGTGAGCACTCGCCTCCCACCAATGTGGCCCAGGTCGGTGTCATATGTGAGTTGAGTCAGTTTTGATTTTCTTCTCTACTCCGAGAGGTTTTAAAAAAGGCTCTGTGTATTCCGGTTGCCCTCTCTTTGATTTGATTTCCATGTTCATTTGTCCTCACTTAGTGCCCCAACGCTAGAAGACTAGACACTTAAATAAGTTCATTGCAATCGGCGGACGGGCCACTTTTTCCGCATGTTTCATGCGGACTCGAGTCCGCATGTAGTAACACCCGGAATCGGGTCATTTTTCCGCATAAAGGAAAGACGATTCCAAAAAATAGCTATTCGTGATTCTATAGGTTCGCCTCATAGTGCGAAAAAAATCCTAATTTCTCTACGGAGAAAAGGTAAATAAAGATGTCGCCAAAAAGAAATTGGAGTTCATGTTCATCATTTTAGAGAATCGATGGTTCATGATATTCACTGGTGATGTTGTTCACTCGTCTATCCTCCAGACTACGTCATTTAATCACATGCTTCGTCTGTTTTAAATATACACCAAAAAGCCAGTTATTCCCTTGCTTATTACAAATTTAACATACTATATCTGCACTGAAAACTTGCCGCAAAAATGTCAGCAAGGGTACACGAAAGAGTTAGAAATATAATAAAAAAAGCCATTGCAACTTTAAAAAATAAGATCACTTTTAATTCTAAATTTATCTAGAGACAGCAAGTCTTGTTTATGTCGGGAATGAGGTTCAAATGTTGTTAAATAAATAAGATAAAAGATAAGCTGTTGGTATCCACGCCTTCCCCGTCCCGACAAAGAATAGAGGAATGGCATCAGAGCAGAATGAGTAGGGTAACTGGATTTGATTTATTACGATTAGAAAAAAACCACTACTTTTTTTTTTTTCCTTGATAAGATTGAATCGTTCGGGTAAGTTCATTCTACACTGATAAGGACTGTTCTTCGCGGCTGACAGAATCTCGACAATCTTACCCAACCTTGACAATCATCATGCTTCTCTTAGCCTCTTAGCACAAATAAAGTAACCTTGTCTGAGGATTTTCAATTTTAAAATCAGAATGTATAGCGCTAACTTCTTGGATAACAACAGAATGATCGAATGAAATGCTACATGGATGTGACTTGAGCCTGAAGATGGCTTTTGCTCTGCCTGGTTTTCAAAACGAAAGTCACCACTACCAACAACCATCTTAGGACACGTGTATAGCTCCACGCTCACCCGAAAGATCAAGAAAGAGTACAAACTTTTAATTGTGTCCTAAAGCGGATTACATAAAGAACTAAATACGTGCTCCGACGAGAGCTACAACAGCTCAACGATACTTCCTGAACCTGCAAGGTCACCCATCTCCGAGGTTATCAGTTAGACTTCTTAGATTAAACGAAAGATAAACCGTCGCACGTAATAAGCTTGTAATTTGCTCTACAAATAGCGATTATCTACACTAAATTTGACTAATTAAAGTCAGATAACATGGATTGCGAAACTTGGTGAATTTTTGTCATTTTGGCCGAGGACTGGCGTCAAGCCCAAGAAGACTGCAAGAAGACTATTTATCTCCATCTACCTGTAAAGTTCAGCTTTACTCGAACAAGACCAAGGAATGGAAGAAAGTAAGAAATTGGAACCGGATTAATAAGAGGTATAAAATAGAAGGAAAAGACAATAATTGAAACAGGCCTCTTTCGCGTGTGTATAATTGTCGGTTAATTACTGAATAACTCACGGATGATGACGGGTGATGACAGAAGATTACAGACAGGTCGCACAATAGATGTGAATCAATCAGCGCTTGAGGTTCTGCTCAAGAGTAATAAAGCTTGTGGGGGTCGGATGACACCATCCACCTCGGCTAAGAGAACAGAACAACCAGCTCTAGCTGAGAGACAAACAAAACAAACAAAGGCATGCGTGATGGATTTTGCGTAGAAAAATACTAGGTGCAACGCAAGAAGGCGAATCGAAAATGTACTTGTTATGTGATTTTTTTTTATTTTTGGGCAAGAGCCAACGGAACTAAGCAACTGATGCGCCAGAACGTGGTAGGTTAAGCAGAATATTTGAGATGAGACAAGGCAAGCTGAATTGCCGTGGTTAAATGTCAATGCCATGTTAAAATGATTCTCGCAGTGAATTTTGTAACTAATGCAGTTGCCCTCAAAGAGGAATCGGGATTCCTATAAATATGACAGTGGAATTCTTTTCGACTCTTTTAAAAGCGTAGGTTTTGTTCTTATTTTATTCAGGAAAGAAAATGCATTCTGAGCTGTAAGCATAGACCATTAATAACAATTTATGAAAATAAAAAAATATCTCAATTGATCATCAAGATTTGTGATTTCAGTGTTCACTTCTCTTTCTGCTAGGTAAAGGTAGGTTAAGTCTGCTACGAGCCTAGAAGGCCCATCAGGTCGGCGCTCATCTCCAGTTTCCGTAGCATGAAGCGACTAGGAGTATTTCTACTCCCCCTGGATGGGATGCCAGTCCATCGCAGGGTTACCCCCAGTATTAAATTCGCTGGTACCAGGAGAGGCCCCGTGAGAGTAAAGTGTCTTGCCAAAGAACATAACACAACGTCCCAGGCCAGGACCCGAACTACAGGGTGTAGGAAGCTAGTGGCCTTCGGCCATTCGGGACTTCTCCCCCAAACGATAAATCGTAGATAGAACCCTGAACGGACATTTTTCGGTAAAAATACTCAACATTTTGAGCAACGACTAACCTTACTACTGACGATGACACTTGCTTAATAGAGTTCATGATTGTTTCCTGTAGTTGATGGGGGAGGTGTTATCACGAAATACAACTAAAAAACTATCATAATGTCATTATCAAGAGTAACATGGCTTTAATTCACGATTGAGAGTGCTAGTGTGTTGCTATACTACTGTAGAAAAACTATAGCTTTGTAAAACTTGCTTAGCATCAATGACTACTCTGGAAAACTAATCAAAAGAAAACCTTGCTTGTAAAACCCTGCTGAAGAAAGGCAGCCATCGAAATATATTGGCTTTTTTCAATATCATCCTTCACCGTTATACCAGCCTTGCTCTTTTTAGCATTAATCAAAGAAAAGTATTCAAAAAGGTTCGAGTCTTCTTTAAAAATGCGCTTACCAAACTTGTAAAGGGGCACGCCCTTGGCAAAATATGATCTGAACAGAGATTGAGTTAATTGAGTTCTCCACAGATTTCCGAAGTTGATCTTGAGTGAAATGCCATTTAGCTGGAATTTTGTACCACGACAAAACATAATTGCTTTTACTTTTTGAAAATAACATGTTCCTGGTCTGTCTGAAAAAACTCAGCAAGCATTTTCGAAGAGACAATCAGCTCATGAATCCGACATGTGAGTTTGTAGTTACTTAAATTTTCTATTAAATTAATGATATTTGCAGTTAGAGAATTCACTTTTCACAAAATTTATCGTGACCAGAGATGTAGAACTTCCATTTATTTCACAAATTCTAGCTCACCCTCAGCGGTTTATCAATTAAGTGCTAAATCAGGGAAAGAAATAACCGATACACTGAAATGAACTGATGATAAACAAGTTAACTTCTACGAACGAAATAAAACAAGAATGAAATAAATGGACACTTACATTCAAATGATGCTTTATTTCCCGGGTGTTTGATGACACGGCGGCGTCCGGCCGTATAGGACACTGAAACTAATGCCAATTTGGTCCACTTTATGCAACTTGTGCACCCTCGGGCTGTTAGAAGAAAAATCGCAAGGAGTTAACGAACAAAATATATATGTCTGGGAGCATGGGTCTATCCCTCACATGAAAATTGCGAAAGGAAAAATTGCATTGCAAACTAGTTACTTACGTTATCTCCCGGACGGACCCTTTCGTCGTAGGTCAAATGACTGCTGATTTCGGGATATTTGATAAGAGCGAAGAGATTTTCCGTGGCAAAGGAAAATATTAGAGGATAAGGCTACTTTGAACTAAATAAATCAAAATTCCAACGTGGCATTGTACCGACAAAAAAGGAAAAAAAAACAGAGAAACACAGTTAACTCGGCGAGTAAAGAAAAAAGTACGTGGTGTCGGTGATTTGAAGAATCCAAAATTCTTAGCTAGCCAACTATCTGTTGGAGTATAATTGCAATCACTAAATTCCATACATTGACTCGCCGAAATGCTCTGTCACTAAGGTGTGTGGAAGTGTTTGGTCGATCCGGCATCGTGCACCGCACAAACACGATGTTCGTAAAATGCCATTCCTTACAAGATACGCTACGTTCCTTGTAGAATCACCAGCTACGCGTTACCCTAATGCCCTGATGTACCTTTTCTCGTAATACAACCCACAAAGAAACTCGGCGAGAATTTCGAGAGCGCTTCATTTCACACTCGTAAAAAGTTGTTCCTCGAACGAAATAACCTCTGGCACTCAGGGTAGATACGAATAGATATAGACAGAAAAGGTGCATGCGAAATTACCTTTGGCACATAGTTGTGGCTGTCGCAGTGAACTCAGTGACGAATTGTCATCAAGTTACGAATCGTGTTCTTTCAGTGGACTGCTCGAATAACTAAAAGTGACTCCGTTGTAAATCTGAAGATATCTAAATTCAATCCAAGAATCAAGGGAAAAAAGTCAACATAGGTCAAACCAGGCACGTTTCACATTCCGTTACGTGATCAGCTCTTCCTTTTCCAAAGCACGTACTCCAAAAACTTCTAACGCCGGGTCGTTTCGATACAACGGGAACGAAAAAGCCAAAGAAGTGCATAATTATTATTAATCAATTTCTTTCACGCCTGCACGCTTTGCACGATCGTTTCAAATTTAAAGACATTTTTCTTTGCTGTCCTGTACGTTCCTCGCGTGCTTCAGTAGACTTTTATACATTGTTTGTTTTTCATTGGTTTCACTTGAACCTTTTTCAATTCAGTGAGGTGGGGTGGGGGAATTTAAAAGCTCTGCGTTGTCATATTTTACAAGGACATGTTCATGACGAAAAAGTACAATACATGTACTATTATTCAGCATGGCTTTCCCGTGCTAGTGCTTTGTCTTTCTTGCCCTGCTCGTCTCTTTAAGAGATGAGCTACGAGTAGACAAATAATCACTCCCGCTCTGGATCGAAAGTAGCACGGGGGCCCCCAAACAGAGTCTGGAGGAAGTCTGGGCCCGACATTAGTGGTTAGGGCGCTTGCCTTGAGGTCCAGAAATCCCGGGTTCACTAGACCCGCTCTGACCACTCTTTGAATTTGTTCCTGGTAGTCCCTGGTTCAACTGTAAATAGTCAACTGGTTTGCTTCTGGCCAGTTGGGATTCTTAACAGTTGCAATTGTTGTTGTTGTTGTTGTTGTTCTGTTCCGTCGTTTCGTTAACTGTGTTTCATTGGCCCTGAAATGCCCCTATGGGGCGCGGTCAATTAAGTATGATTTTTTTTGTCTCATTATTCGGAGCTCTTTGTTGCGCTCTCGCTCGTTGTTTGTCAATGACGTTTCTACTGTTTTCTTGTGATCTCTATCGCTCTCTTTCACTTTGAGCATCGATAACTCGTCGCCGGCTTACTGTTTGTTTTTTTTCTCTCGCTCTTTTTCTCTTTTTTCCTCGTTCTACTACATATTAAGAATTAAAAATACTTAGCTTCTTTTTCTTGTTTTCAAAATTGCTGCTTTTTTTACTAAAACGCAGTGTCACATGCAGTACACTGACAATGCAACTTCCCACCACAAAAACGCGGGTTTCAGTCTGAATGCAGGTTCCAGCTGTCGCCCATCAAAGCGGGTAAACAATCCCGGTAACCTTTACCCGCCCTGCGCCCACGTAGTAATGCAATACAAACAAAATTAGTATATTGCTCTATTGCTGCAAAAAAGCAAGAAAAGAACAATTTTTACTCCCTTTTAATATTCACCATATTAATTAAATGAAATTAAAGGTTTCTTTAAATTGAAGTTTCGTTTTTCCGCAGATTGAAAAAGAGGTGATTTGAGGTCCTTGATGATGCTTCATGCGAGCTTAAAGCTTCTTCTTTTTATAAGTGTTGGTGCTGTCCTGTGTGCCACCCTACCGCTAACTTACAAACAAAATGAAGAAACAGCAAGTCTGTTTGACAAGGTATTGTTGGTTACAGAGACTTAATTTTTATGCTCCATTCTCCACTTGCACAAACCCCATAATACACCTCTTCTACCCCCACCCCCCCCCCCCCCCCCCTCATCCCAAAAAAATAAAAAATTGCATAGACATTGTTCTCGATTTCTCTTGGGACATCTCCATGTCCCATGAGAAATTGCAAACAATGCCTAAGCAAAATTTCGGGGGTTAAAGAGGTATATTTTGGGATTTGCGCAGAGAGAATGCACGCTGAAATACATTGCCTTGACTGAGATCTGTTTGGTTCCGAGTTTCGTTTGTTGCCATAATTCACAAATATGATGTCTGTCAAATTATGGCCAAGAAAACAACCGATATGTTGAATAGAATTTAAATCCAATAACAAACAATCTAGGAAGCCTTAAGTTATTACCAGCGAATGTGAGAGCAAACGTGTGCATCAACAAGTGAAAACAACGACGTAGGATTCTACGCACTTCTACCCTAAGTAATACAATGGGGCTTTGTCTGGTGCGAGAACCATGGCCAGTAGATGTAGATCAGTGAAAATATCATTTTCAGAACTTTTTAAAGCCATCTTCGTTGTTGTTAACTTCATTCGTTTGATTAATTGAAGCTGTTTCCGCCAAGTGCAAAGAGATCTATGCAAGACGACTGGAAAAGTGCACATGAGCATTTAGAGTTGCAGCCATTAGAAGAGAGATCCAACCACATACGCGAACAAAGAATAAGGGAAGAACTTCTCTGGGACTTACTCAAATTGGTAAGAATTTACCGAAAATACAAGAATCCTTGCAGAGGCAAAACTTGTAGAATTTGCATCGTAACTTTCAAAGTACCCTCTTCAGAGGTTTCATAGGATACTATGCAGCTGCTCTCGTAAGCTGGCTTTTGTTTAGTGTTGTAGGAGCATTTTTTTCCTTTTAGTATTTATTTGTTTGGATGTTGTTGTGTTTGTTAATTTGTTCTTTTAAAGTGGCAGGGCAATCACTGCCGGACGTTTTATCTTACGAGAGCTTCTACATGACCCACTTCAGGAGCTTTTCTTTCCACCCAGCTAAAACACAACCCATCTTCAACTTACTAAGCCTTTTAAACAATCACCTATCTAAATCTGCCCCTTTATCTCATATCCTTATTCCCGTATAATCCATTTGAGCGTTCAACCTCGTAATGGAAATAGACCCACTCAAGTACAGGGAGAAAATCTGACTTGGTTGACAATTGAAGCCACGAGTTACGGATTAGTTAACCGTTGTTTTACCGACTCATGAGCAACGAGGTCAGACTGGAGGAGGCCAAAGGTCATTTTATTTCACGGCAATGAGCATGTGCAAGTAACGAGAAATGGTGAGTTTATTAAAATTAACGTTGTCCGTGTAGCACTGATATCTCATTATAGAGATATCTCAGTTGGAATATCAGTACCACTCGGCCAGCGTTTGAATAAAACTACTCCTCCTCAAAATCTTAGTCTGCGTTCCTAGGCGCGAGCCTGAGAACGACGAAGCAGCGGAGCAAGTGGGGCGATCGGGGAAACTTCTCCCCAGCCCAATTTCTCCTGCGGCTTTCCTAACTACACGGGCGTTGCCGACAAAACCACCAGCAAGGAAAACTATCAAACTAACCATTAACAGATTATTTTGAAAACTATTCCGCTAAAGCGCTTTTTGACTGCATTTGACATGAATAGGAAAAAAGAAGACTTGAGGAAACCAAAGTGGACCAAGCAACAACTGGAAAAAGAGAATCTCAACAGCGATGCTATGCTGGACAATGGGGAATTTGTAGCTCCAGTGACGACACCTCCGAGGAGATGAAACGGAAAAGAGAAGAATTGGTGAGAAAAAAGTCTAAACAATGGCTATGATGATCGAGGGTGATGATGTATCTCGTGTGCATTTCTACTCTCAAGGCGCGTACGATTTGGTTAAGATCAAACAAGCTCAAAAAATATTTGTAAAAAACACACGTCTTCAGTCCTGATTGAAAGCTGTAGTAATTTCTGCTTCAACAATATATTTCGAAATAGAATTCTATAGTTGTGGTGCAAAAGTGGAGAACGTGGGACCAACATACGTTAGGGTTATATTTAGGGTTGGTGTTATTGTGGTGGTAATGTTGTTGATCATTATGATGATGATGATGATGATGAGGAGGATTACCATGACGATGATTGTTATGGCGATGATTGTCATGGTGATGATTGTGATGTCGATGGTGATGATGATGATGGTGATGATGATGATATGTTGATCATAAAAATTAAAAATTACTATCGTACTCACCTCAGCTATTTCATTTTCAGCTCGAAAGTATTGCTATTGCAGCTTATCTTACACGCTTTTGATTTTCGGCAGGCATTGAGAAAACCCCAGCAAGTGCAGCTGGATGATGCAGAAATGCAGAAAATGAAGCAGTTTGACATGGAATTAGAAAGAGCATTGAGTCGGCTTGAAACGAAAGAACCAGGTAGCCTTCATCATCAGATGTAAAATCTTGAAAGAACAATAGACAAGAAGAACTTTTCCTTGAAACTTTGACTTTTAATTGTTCAATAAACTCTTCGTTGACTATATGATACACGTATATGCATTATTAAGCAGGGCTAGGGTAAAATTGTATGAAAAAAAAAACCAAACTAATATTAATTGTCATGATCGTACCAGGAGCGTTTAATTTCGAGTTTTTAAATATAATTTTTCTTTTATATCCTATTCTTTTTTTTTTTTTTTTTTTGTTCATCCAGGCGTTTCTCCACCGAATCATTTTTAAATTAGTGAATCTAAACCTTCCATCCGATTACTAGTCCTGTATAAGGAGGTTTTCACGTAATGTCATCGCCGCCATGTTGGTGGACGAAAACAAAAGATCTCTCATTAGCCTGTTTTGTTCGTCCACCAGAAGTCGTACATTTCACTATTGTTATTGGTGTCTCTAGAGGTTGATTGAAAGCGTCCTATTATTCATCACACTTTTGGATTTGAAAATGTTCATTCGAGTCATTCGAAACGTATTCAAAATCTCATTTAACTGTTAAGTTGGTCCTAAAAAATAGGGACTTTTTAAAATATCTACGACGGAGACGGCGACGGAAACGTCACTTAACACTATCGATAAGTCTTTTGCGATCATTCCATCTGTTCATGTCCTGAAAAGTGGACAGAGTATCCAAAAAAAAATAAATTAGTACGAGCGGTTTCAGACTAAAAATAGATAAAGAAAGGTTCACATTTGAATGCTTGCGATGTCGTCAAATCCTCAAATTTGAAGATTTTACGTCGATGGATGAAGTGTACCGCAAAAATATGAGCTGAAACGAATGCCGCACGTGCAGCACGATTATTTTTCCTTTTTAATTTCAATAATATTGTTGTTTTGTGGCGTTGTCGTTGCCGCAGTCATCGTCGTTTCTTAAAAACCTGAATGCCGTGATAAAGACCGATATAGACCCTAATAGGCCATTTTTCAGTTGTTTGCTCAGCGACCTAGCCTATGAATGGCTGCGAGACTGCAGAGACTTACATTGATACAGTCCCCACTGCTTTTATCATGTAAATTGTGTTGTTGTAATTCTAATAGGCCATTTCCAAGTTCATGTCTGCCTCCTCTTGAAAGCGAGTCTAAGTGCGAAGTTTTTGTTATGAAAATTAGTTTTCATTCAGATGTAAAGTAGAACTAATTACCATTACAAAAACTTCGCACTTAGACTCGCTTTCAAGATAAGGCAGACATGAATTCGGAAATAGCCTATTAGTCCGTATTAACATTAGAAAAGAACGAAGGTTTTTATCAAAACAGGGTCACCGGCAGCCTCGCTTCCATTCTTAGGCCAGGTAACTTAGCCACAACTGTAAAATGGTCTAGCCTCTCATTCAGTGTGAGGCTAGACGTGCAAAGACTATGCAAAGACAAAGCCTTTATTTCCCACGGACTCCAAAATGGCCGCCGAGTGATAAAGGTGAATTGGAGTTGTCCGCTCCCGCTTTTGACGTTGTGAATAAATACAATTTGATTTGCAAAGAGCGAAGACTGACCAGCATGGTGATGAAAAGTTGTCTGCACCTTGAAGGGAACCTCCACTCTTACTACAAAATAAGTTTAAATCGTAGGCAATTATGTTTGCAAACAAATGTGTTCAACATTTGCTTTTAAAAAAGTGTTTACATTAGGAAAACTGAATTTTAAAATCGCTTATTTTCACTTTCAAATTTCGTGGGCGCCGCCATCTTGAATAGTTGTGACGTGTTACGGTTGCCCTATTGTTCAGACACAAAGAGCTTTGGTGTAATAACAATGGGGCACCCGTTACATGTCACAATTATCCAAGATGGCGGCGCTTGCGAAATTTGAAAACAAAAATAGGCCATTCTAAAACTTATTTATCTCGGATACAAACGCTTTCTTTGAAAAAAAAAAAGACTGATTTGACAGTAAAGGTTATTTCCTGTTATTTTAAGTTATTTATTTGTTGAAGTGGAGGTTTCCTTTAACCTGCTTCAGTTTGATGACAAAGAAACCCGCCAGTTGCAGAGTTGCATTCTCTACTTGCACAAATCCCATAATACACCTCTTTAATTTGAACGATGGACGGTAACCGGTATTACAGCGTTTTTTGTATCGTTTCATGTGATCAGAAAGTTTGTTCCCGGGTCTCTCTATTCTCGTGAAGGTGAGACACCTTGGAAACGAGGTTGTGCTGCAAGCAGTTTGGCTCTCACGTAGGTGAGGCACTTCATGACAAATACATAGCATAAAGTTGGACTGGCGAGGTGAGGATACTATATGTACATAAAATGTTACCCTCGACGGCCATTAATTAATAACTAACCATTCTCGAACAAGTGCTAAACTTTGTACTTACAATATTCAAAGGGCGCATGGAGCGACCGGTATGGCCCTAAAGTTGTTTGTCATGTATTTGTCATAAACTGTCCCACCTAAATGTGGCGGACCCATTTAATTAATCATGATCGTAAGTAGTACAAGTTATCATGGGCGGGCCAGCAGTGATTAACCACTTGCGATCACCTGTCAAATCATCTGGAAGAGATGTCGAGGTGTTCAAGAGACAATTTATAAACTTGAAGCCGGTGGAATGATTCGAGGACAAAGTAAAATCAGATACAACATATTTACCACTTTTTAATTTAAAGCGGAGAGGCTGGCGGTGGGGGTGATTTTTTAATTTGAAGTCTTTCCGGCAATACAATAATTGTTGCATACGACTTTTCTCTTTGTTTACACCTACTATATACCTGAAATTTGTTTCTATGAGTGCGATCTAACTTTCTCGTACAATGGATGCTACGGAGTGTTTTCTTTATTTGGTCTGACCATCACAGTAATTTGCCCAGAATAGTGGAATAAGTGCAGTTGTCGTAAACTTAAATTTATGTGGAAATAAAGCGTATGATTAAAAACTGCTAAAAAGGAATTAACGTCCACTTGAACAAATAAAGAGTCAGGAGCCCATGGGCTCCTGAAAGAGTCCATTACCCAAGAGTAAGATTTAGCCAAAGTGGCCTGGTCCTGTCAGCCTCGGAGAATTGTCTATTTTTAAAAAACCTCTTTGACCCCCCTCCCCCCTTGAAACTCGAACGGATTACAGAAACCAGCATGTCCCGAATGGTGAGTACTGAGGAAGCAAAATGGCGTCCAACAGGGCGATTTACCCCCCAAAAATCTGCATAGGCATTGTTTTCGACTTCTCTTAAGACATTTTCATGTCCCAGGAGAAATTGCAAGCAATGGTTATGCAAAAGTTTTGGGGGGTAATAGAGGCGTATTATGGGATTGTGCAAGGAGTGAATGGACCAAATCGGCTAACTCAGCTAAGTCATCTCACGGAATTTTCAACTCCTCAGGGATGATCCCGACACTACAGGATCGCATCCTGTATGCCTATCGATGTAAAACTGATAGACGCTTGAGTGACAGATTTAGGGAACATTAATCCACAAGGCTACCAGACTCCGATCGTCTTGTTGGACGCCATTTTGCTACCCCAGGGCTCACAATTCGGGACATGCTGGCTTCTGTAATCCGTTTTATCTTTCAAGGATGCTACAGACAGAGAGAGTTTTGAGGCCAGGATAATTTTTAGACACCGCACCCTATAAACCCTTGTGGTCTCATTGTAGACTTTGGTTTTATATAGAGTCAGCGCGCGTTGTAAACGTTGCGTTGTTTGATTTTTGCTTATAATTCGAAACGTTTGGTTCACAGATTCTCGGGCGCAAATCTAAACTCCTTCAACTCAATGCTGCACCAAATTCAAACCCTTTGTTTGGTCTATTGTTTATTTTCCCGCTTAAGGTGGTTTAAAAATAGACACTTTTTCTGATGGGGACAAACCTAATACCAAATGCTTACTATGGACTCTTTCTTAAATTCAACATCTCCCGTTTGTTAGCTGTATTGTGATTATTCATAATGTACTTGAACTGGCACGGAATAGAGTAGCCTTTATATCTTACGGTTCTGTTTAGGAGCGACGGAAAGAGCAGCAAAGTTGCGAGAACGGGAATGGGGCGGGAAAGAGGGAGCAAAGAAAAACCCGGTTTTCTCTTTGCCACATTCTTCACTCGTTTTAAAAGCTTCGCAGCTCACTCTTGCGCTCTGCCGCCTGCCGGCAATGATGCGATCGTTTTTCAGAGTTAATAACCAGACGTTCTGCTTTTGTGTACCTTTTCATCGAATTGCCCAAAAAAAAAGGCTCCATCTCAAGGATCAGAATTGACATAGAGTGATAAACCGTTCCATTCATCTTCTCAACGAAACTGGTTGACATACTAACCTGAGTTCGTGTGTTTGGGGTCGCTAAATGGGTTTGTTCATGCTTCTTTGAAATAAAACGCATTTTTGATTGTATGTTGTCCTTTTAAAATTGTTTTTAATTTAAAACTCTTTTCCCTATCTGTCGCTGAAATTGAAGCACTCTTAATTCATTTTTGTATGGCTCGCAGCTTTTATGCAGAATACCGGCATTTTCATCGATCGCGGGGAACTGGGAAGATATGTCCCCAGTTTCCCTGAAAATTTCGTGGTTGTAGCTTTCATTACGCCTACATGAGGCGCATTTCACTTCAGTTTTTCAGCCAAAAAATAACACTAAATACATCGGAAAGGATTAACAAAAGCATTTTGGTTCACTGGGGAAATGGCTGAAAAGGTAAAAATATTTTCTTAGCGTCCGTGCAGTCACGTTTTGCCTCGTGCTCCTGTTATCGCACAGGATTTTGTTATCCCTCAAAATATTCGCTGGTTTTCGCTCCAAGTTTAATTACATGTCCACCGTATTATTTTATCCTCTGGGATGAATTTTGCGTCGAAAAATTGGTAATTTGGGTGTTTTTATGGTCAACAGACGTTAATTATTCGTAAAATGATCTGTCTCGTCATAGGCAGCCCAAGTACTCGTCACTAGAGAGCGTGTAATAATTAATTACTAGTGGGAAGATGACCTTTGAGTACAAAGCGGTGTTGCGTTACAGGCAGCCGTTGAGAATTTAAACGCGTTGTAAGAGTTTATATGGGGATAAAATACCGTCGATTATGAAGCTTAAAAAACGCTCAATTTAACGTTCATTCAATAAATTGAATAAAACTGACTCACCTCTGGTGTATTCTTGCGCGTTTTGGTGCTTATTTTACCGTTTCGGGAATTCCGTGTTTTCACTGTTCTAAGACGAAGTCAAGGCTGCACACTAAGATTTCGACCGTTGTCAGCTCAGAGGCGGTTTGCGCCTCGAAAATCCATCCCAGCCGCGATTTTTCACGCAAAGCTAAAGCCCCATCATTTGCGAACCTCGGTGAATGTTTCGTCGTCAAAAATCTCCACGCACTTGGCTGGAAATGAGCATTTTCTGCTTCCGATTCCACGATAGCTGATGAAAATAACAGCCGGTGATCTTGTGAATGTTCACGGAGCTTGGGTCCGAGGTCAAATTAACTCCACCCGTGTTCATGTACAACACTTACCCCATCCCCACAGCGGATTCTCGTCGTAACCATGGAGCTGTTCGAGCAGCCGCTGTGGGGATGGGGTAAGTGTTGTACATGAACTGATTGTACCTCATCGGCAAATGATGAGGCTTTAGCTTTCCGTGAAAAAATCGCGGCTGGGATGGATTTTCGAGGCGCAAACCGCCTCTGAGCTGACAACGGTCGAACTCTTAGTGTGCAGCCTTGACACGGAATTCCCTAAACGGTAAAATAAGCACCAAAACGCGCAAGAATACACCAGAGGTGAGTCAGTTTTATTCATTTTCTTGAATGAACGTTAAATTGAGCGTTTTTTAGGCTTCATAATCGACGGTATTTTATTTCCCATACAAAGTCTGCAAAGTCTTATAACGCGTTTAAATTCTCAACGGCTGCCTGTAACGCAACACCGCTTGCATTCAAAGGTCATCTTCCCACTGGTAATTAATTATTACACGCTCTCTAGTGACGCGAACTTGGGCTGCCTATGGTCTCGTTGCCGTAGAAACGGGTCGCAAATTACACATTATCGCTAATCGGATTACTCAAGAAAATTCCGAAAATAGTTTGCGTCAAATTTTATGTCCAGATAAAATGAGGAAGATTTTTATTTTGCATCCAAAAATTCGTAATCAACGTTAAAGTGACCAAATTCGTGTGGAAAACTGATTTTCATGTTATTTTTTCTAATTTTTTTGTTTATATTTTCTTTTTATAAAGTATACTATTTCTCTGTAAATAATACTTAGGGACATTTTTTAACACTAACAATGTGGTTTTCTTAGTGCATGCATAGTTAATTGAGGGGAATGGTTATGAAACCCGACAAATTTCTTTGTTGTAGGTTTTTGTTGTCTTTTTTGGCCTTGACCGTGCACAAAACACAATAGTTGTTTACTCCGTACTAAGGAACTAACCAATAGAGACGTGTTTGTTACATAATTCATGCATAGTGTATGAGCGCAAAACAAAATATTGTGCACGGTCGTGGACTTTCCAACCTAAATCTTGGCATCTTTGTTTGCTCCTTTGATGTTTGCCGTGCTTCCAAACCAGTCCCCTCTACTAACTATGGTGCATAACACAATGAGAAACAACCAACTGAGTTTGCTGTCGATCTTTGTAAACCACACAACTTTAAGAACGTTTTCAAGCTCAAATTACAAATAAGCCACTTTCAAAAACACCATAATACTCTTTGTTTGTCCCTCCAAATTTTGCCTAAACATTGTTTTTGTTTTCTCTTGGGACCATTGTGAGTCCCAAGAGAAACTGGAAAGAATGCTTATGCAAAAGTTGCGGGGACAAACAAAGAGTATTATGGTATTTTCGAAAAGTGGCCTATGATAAGAGGTAAAGACTGGAACATGTCACTGGAACATGCCCCTGCAACATGACCCCTCGTGTCTGTCCACCTTAAAGCGTTTCAGATTCCTTTGTTTAGTAAAATCAAAGGACCCTAGGGGCCAAACTCTTTAATCAAATGATATGTTGTGGGATATCAAAATTTTGCATGGCTTTGGTATGACCGAGTACATATACACGTGCATAAGACGGCATTTGAAAGAAACTGTTCTCTAGAGTAACATCAAAATGGGAAAACAAAACGTGCAGGCTGAAGACGTCAATTTGTAAGTGGCAGGCATGCTGTCTTCTGTGAGCAAAAAAGTATGTTAGTGAAACAAAAATGTAGACAATGACGTCAGCAAAGATTCCCTTTATAAAGGGAAGTTAGCGCCAGGAAAATAAGGGCAGCGCGAGTAGGCTGTCCCGCCTTGAGATAAAGAGAGTTGCAAATTGAAAACCGATTATTTCCACGATAAATGCTGGCTTTTTTTTTAACTCGGGATCCGAGAACGGCGAAGAAAGAGTCATTGCACCTAAGCCTAATCTCGACCCCAGAGCTCTTCTCTTGACTGAGGAAGAGAAGAGCTCTGGAGAACCCTGAAACAAACTGTCTTCTTATTGGTTTTCGTGAAGACCAATCAAAAGCGTCTCTAATTGGTGCATTCATGTTAGCACGAGGAGTGAGCAGGCGCCGTAAGTTCAAATAGCAGTTTTTGGCTACAAGAACCCTATGGCGCATGTTCTCCTAGAAAGAGTTTCCCAGAGTCTTGTGTCAATCCAGCGCTCTGGTAATGAGAATGACCTAAGCCTGGTTTTCATTTGTGCGATAAGCACAAGGATGAGTGGTATACGCAAGCGCAGTAACGTCGGAGAAGATCCAGTAAGATTCAAGATGGCCTGGGAATCGTCGTGCTTGTGTTTATGCTTAACTCACGCCGGTTCCTACTTGTCACTAAAATAGGCACAAGCGTGAGATAAGCACAAGCGCAAGGAAAATTATTAATCAAACCTACTCGACGAACTTGAGTATCCTCCCCTCCCCCCTTCCCACCTAATCCGTGTGGTGAACGTGTTCCAGTCGCTGTTGTTAGAGTTGGGGCGGAAGAAGAAAGGCTCACACTGCATAGAGATTTTGGCTGAAAACAAAATTGAACTGCCAATAGCACAAGGCCAAAAAATGCTGACGTGACAAAACAATTCGCTCCCGTGTTTTTTGTAACAGTGAGAAGAAAAAGAGAGAGTAAACGCGCATCTTGCTAATGAGACACGCCCGCTTCTTTGATTAAAGGAGTGTTCCAAATTCCATTCCAACTAAAAAACTCAAATACAAAGTTGAATTGCTATTGAAACTCGCCATATTTCTTTCCTTTTAAAAGTGGTCAAATGATATATTTCAATATTACGGTTTTGCTGTTAAAGAAAAAAAAAAAAGAAAAAACAGGTTTGCAAGACATGTTTCGACGTTGCGGCCCATCTCATCTTCACTTGTAAATGTTTGTTACAATTTGAATTTTCTAATGTACACGGGTAAGACATTTATTTAGTGCATAACGTCTCGAATTCTATATTTTCTTCGTCTATAGCTAACATCTCAAAGATGTGTGAAACTGTTTACATAGTAACCAGTACGTGGCACTTAGGACCAAAAATACTTCTTGGGATCTAGCTATGCACTTTGTTTTAATTCGAGAGCTCAGTCACCTCTCCTTCTAACCACACTTGGTTGAGTGGAATCGGTTTCTACTTCCTTTCCTTCGCGCGTGATAATATTGGTTTAAGCAAAGACTGGTGTTACTAAAACAAAAACACAAAAAACGGAGAGCCCTTGGACAAAACGAAGACCTAGTGGAGTTAAAAGATGACCCAGTGCTCTAAAGCGAAGTACGGATGTGAAAGGTTTGAGTTAACGGGAGTTCGAGTTATCGAGAGTAAGGAGTTAAGCTGCAACTCTTAATGAAGATACAGTCACTGTTGTTAAATGTACCCTAAACCAAAGAAACCTATGGAGCCCCATAAGGGACACACATCATTTTTATTTTACTGCCACTTTTACTGTTACTTTTAATGCTACTTTAAGTGCTACTTTAAGTGCTACTTTTAGTGTCACTTTTAGTGCTACTTTTAGTGCTACTTTTAATACAACTTTTAGTGCCACTTTTAATTACAGAAAGTATCC
>OX421456.1:33414026-33419026 GCA_949126865.1 Montipora capitata
GGGATTCTTAACTGTGACAATTGTTGTCAGTTGTTTTTCTGTTCTGCTGGAGATTTTAGGACACCAATTGTATACTCAAATAAGGATTCAAATAAGAACGCAGCAGCTGCGCGCGCGGGAAAACGCGTGAGCTACGTTACGTTCAAATATGGATATTTTCTAACTCCAAAAAACCCCAGCTCTAAACCAGAGTTAAACGCTTCAATGTCATGAACTTCTGATATAAATTAATTAATGGAGTTTGATAATCGATTGCCTGACCAGTTTCTTGAGTGAGGTGCGTGGCGAAAAAGCGTGATCCCGCATTACAACTGAAGACCACTTTATTGCAAGTTCCGCGATAATCCTTATGTTCCATGCTCCATACAGTCTGACTGATAATTATGCTTGGCAAGGCATTGGTTTAGGTTTACTCCATCTGTTTGGGATGTATTGGCCAAGCCCTGATGGGCTAGGCGGTTTATTGAAATAAGAAATACCCAAATATAGAAGACATGATCCCAGTAAAGGCGGGGGCATACCAGCCAGAAGAAGGTGGGGGGAATGGGGGGGGGGGGGGGGGGGAAGAAGAGAAAATTCATTTGACTCTCTTGCGCACATGGTCAAAGATCTACAGAAGTTCTCGGATGACAGGAATGCCCAAACTGCAACGCGGGAATTAAATAACTAACTAAGCATGTCACATTCAGCATAAATCCACTTATTGCCTCTAGGCAATAAAATTTATTTTTGAAAACGATGCCACACACAGTGGGCAACTTTCACGTTTGCGTCATTTGACTAACACTACCAGAATTCAGTTCGCTTTTCTTTTCATATTTAAATTTTGTATTCCCAGTGGGGTAAAAATAACAATAGCTATAATTAGCATGAGACAAGCAAACCGTAAAGGATTTAGGTATCATGAGCTTTTGATAACCGACGGAAACGTGTTCTTTAAAATGCAGGAAAGTACAAAGTGACTTTGGCGATATACAGTGGTGTTCCTGATCCTGTTTGGACGGTTGACTCTGGTCATGAGAGCTTTCAGATGGTAAAAAAGTATCTACAGGAGGCCAGAGATCTTGGCATGTCCTACCGGCATGAGCACATGCCCGCCATTCTTGGGTACAAAGGCTTCCTAGTGCATGAGTCGGATACCAAGGAAGCAGAATTAATCGTAGGCAAGGAAACGATGGAGCTACAAAGGCTACTGCTTGATACCATGCCGAAAGGGCTGATACCCGATGACTTCATCCCGAAGATTAGGCAAGGAATTGAATTGATAGATGTGCCTCCACAGGCCAAAGAGGCTTTTCGCCAAGAGGTGTTGCAGGCTTCAGTCCCAGGTTATGCTCCAAGACTTAACCTGCGTCGTTGGAACGACGATTATTTGGTCCGAATAAACAACAACTGTTACAACTATGCAAACGACAAAATTACCAACAGCTTTGCACAGCCTGGTACTGCAAGTGGTCATCCTTATGGAAATTTCACTCCAGAGGAGCTTCTTCGAGCTTCCGAAAGCGATGGTTTACTGAAATTGAACGTTGGACCAGACGATCCTGTCCCCGCAGCACCAAAACAACCTAACTGCCTAGTGGCACTCTTTGTTGACACTGGTTAGAGAAGACTTGTTTCTTTTAAAGCAATCAATACATATAGTAAAGAATATCATGAGAGCTGGAGATTTAGTTTCTTTTTGGGTGATTAGTCATACATTGTGCGAGAAAACAACGGCGGGGCACTACCGCGATCATTGATTTCATCGCTTCGAGTCAAAAATGTCTCTAGATGAGTCTTGGATACAGCTTTACTGATGCACAAAATTGTTTTGCGTAATTAAAACCAAGAAATCCGATGCAAATTTGAGAAAGGGAAAAGACATTAAATTTCCGATTCTTGCCGGCCTGAGCTGCACCCACATAACTTGGAAAAACTGGCCGGTCTGAACAGCTAATTATAATATTATGGTTCATTTTTACCCCCACCAAAAATTCGTGGCAGCAGACCACTGAAATTATTCTCGCATTCAATTAAGGAACCGTGAGTGCTTTTTGTAAAACAAAACTAGCCCATAGTTTTGTATTTCAATTGCTATTCTCAAACCTATTTTCCTTTTGCTGCTTAGGTCACGATTTTCATTGGTATCGCTTGGATGACAACGGCCTCTGGTCCCAAAAGCCTGGGCCAACTAATGCCACCAACCTTGATGGAAAAGGAAATTTGATTCACGATCCAAGAAAAGCTGCCAGTTTTCCGTATTTCAATTACAAGTTTGTTTCCTTTATGGAGATTTTTACGAATATAATAGATGGTCATAGAGGCCCACATTAAATTAAGCAAAGGATCTTCTTTATCCTGAACGAGTTTTGATTACTGAAGGCCAGATTTAAACTTTTTTGTCGAATACCACAGCTTGTTATTCTAAGGTAAGCCTTGTAGTGCGAGTCAGTCAAATAAACAGTACATAGCACTTATCTTATTTGCCTGTTAATTTGCAGTATTGGTTTAATCCCTTCACTGGGTCACCTTTTTAATCCACTAGGTCTTCGTTTTGTGGAAGAGGTTTCCCCTTTTTTGTGTTTTTGTTTTAGTAACACCAGTCTTTGCTTAAACCAGTATTATAATTATATGTCAGGCACGAAGGAAAGGAAGCTGAAAAAACCACTTGCAGCTCAACCACGTGATTTCAATCTCGGAGGGGTGCCTGATATCTTGAATTAACGCAAAGTGCATTGGAAGATATTTTGGGTCCTACGTGCCAGTGGTTACACGTATCTTCGAGATGTTAGCTATAGACGAAGTGAATAAAATATAGAATTCGAGCAGTTATGCACTAATCTCTTACCTGTGCAAACGATGTGAACGTAATGCGTCCACTTGGAGTATGGATGAATGTGGAGGTTAGTTGGTGTGGAGTCAGGTGTCACTTTGTGCAGCGAGACCGACCACAGGGGAACGCACCGCGGTCCTCATCAGCTGCAGTCAGGTTAGTCACGGTACTTCTGACCAGAATTTGAAAGTCACGCAAGTTTCAACAAGGTCGATATGCTACAGGATGCGATTCACAGGGATTGAAAAACAGCAGTAGTGTTGGGATCATCCCCCAGTGGTTGGAAATTCCGTGAGATCTGTTGGCTGAATTAGCCGGTTTCGTCTATTGTTTATTATCCCGTAAAACTTGGTTTAAAAATAGACACTTTTTCTGACGCTGATTGTAACAAACTTGATACCAAATCCTTACTCTTGGGTAATGGACTCCTTCTCGAACTAAACATTTCCTTTTGGTGAGCTGTCTTGTGCTTACTTAATGTGCTGGAATTTCCATTACATGGGATAGCCTTTGTATCTTGCGGTTCTTTAGAGAACCGAGAACGAGTAGCAAAGTTGAGAGAACGGGACAAGGGCGGGGGAGGGGAAGCAACAAAAAGAACGGGACGGGGGGGGGGGGGAAGGGGAGCAACAAAAACAGCGGGTCAGGGGAGGGGAAAGGGGAGCAACGAAAACCCGGGTTACCTGTCCGCCACTTTCGTGACTCGTTTTAAAGGCTTCTCAGATTGCTCTCGCGCGCTGCCGGCAATGCGGTCGTTTTTGTTAATAACCAGGGGTTCTCCTTCCCTTTTATTGTATTTACCCAAAAAACAGAGAGTTGATATAGACCGTTCCATTCATTATCTCAACGAAACCAGTCGACACTTATGTCCAAAAATGCACCAAATTAGATGCACACCCAATTTTGACATCCAACATGAGGTGTCCCTTTAAGTCTAAGCCTTTGCTTATTATATCGGGAATAAGGTAAGGATGAAGGTTAGTGTTATTTTTATCTTAGAGTAAATGCAACTGTTTATCCTTATTTGTGGAGCAATATTTGGGGGACACTTTGTGACGTAATATCTCTGTATTCCGAGACACTGCGCACCGGTGGCTAAGTTTGTTGAGCATGGGTCTGTCGTGCAGCGTTCACGCCAAAACGCAGACTGCGGACTGTGAAGACCGTGCAGACCAGGGGTAAAATATGGTGTTACCCTCACTAATATTGAGAGCTAACCGTAAACAGGCTAATCTGAATGTTATTTAGGACTAATTAGGCTAACCGATTGTTATTTAGGCCTAATTCAGGCTAACTGAATTTTCATTTTACAGACGGTCTGCAAAGTCTGCAGTCAGCATTTGCAGTGTGCCGTCATGCGGGAGGTCGCGGGTTCGAACCCCAGCCGGATCAACACTCGGGATTTTTAAGTAACTGAGGAGAAAGTGCTGCCTTTGTAATTTCAAGTCTTTTCGGATAAGGACTATAAACTCTAATAGTAATGGCAATGGTAATGAATTTATATAGCGCATTTTCTATTAACATATTCAAATGCGCTTTACAAGCAAAGGATCTATGGGTGAGATCGGACATAAGTATATATAGGCGCCGCTGGCAGCCGCTATCAGTCCATTAGCGATCCCACCCAGCACATGAATGAATGAAATGAGGCCTCACCACAGCACCACGAGCTCCTACTCTTTACGAATAGTGTGTGGGTTCTTTTACGTCCCTCTGGGTTGTGAACATTGAAGGGTTGTGAGACGGGGCCTACGTTTTATAGTCCTTATCCGAGAAGACTTGAAAGTCTTAACCATTTGCGGATGTAATTACAAAGGCAGCATTTTCTCCTCAGTTAGGCCGTACACCGGTGGCTCAGTTGGTTGAGCATCGGGCTGTCATGCGGGAGGTCGCGAACCGGCCGAACCGATCCGGCCGAACCCCGGCCGGATCAACACTCAGGATCTTAAAATAACTGAGGAGGAATTGCTGCCTTAGGAATTTCATCTGCAAATGGTTAGACTTTCAAGTCTTCTCCGATAAGGACTATAAACCGTAGGCGCCGTCTCACAAATGTCTTCTATGTGCATAAGTTCCCCGTGTTGTGGCTGCCCTGTTCTCTCCAGCAGAAGTGGCCGGCTTTGCGGTGATGTCTCTAAAAAGACTTGTGGTGTATGAGGACACCTAAGCAGAAACAGCCACAAGT
>OX421456.1:33424026-33436526 GCA_949126865.1 Montipora capitata
TCTCCATTGACACTCATAAAAGTGTCAAAAGAAGCGGCGCCAAGATCTTTCTTAACGGAATTCATATAAGCCTTAACCGCAGAGCCAGTACTAGTGGTAGATCGCTTTTTTCGACCACTTGTCTTCGCGAGTTGAACTGCGGAGTATAACCCAAGACCGAGAGCTTGACGGGCAAAGAGATAGTTTCGTTGCTGCGTCGCTAATTTGATGTTTGCTTTGATTTTTGCTAAGCGTTGGCTGCTGTGACGATTTCGTGACCCCGAGGCCGCCTGCGCTGCGTAGATTGATCTCTCAATTTGATCGAGGGCTACCAAGAACTTATTGGACGGTGACTTTCGCTTTGATGCTCCGGTCGAAGGCAATCGTGACGCATGTGATGTGACTGCAGATATGAATTGGAAAAACCGTAAATGAATAATTTCCCTGAGATCGTGTGATTGAGATATCACAATTTCAGGGATGGTGCTGTGGTGAGAGCACTCGCCTCCCACCAATGTGGCCTGGATTTGATTCGATTCCCAGACTCATCTCATATGTGGGTTGCCTATAGTTGGTTGATTCTCTACTCTGAACAGAGAGCTTTTTCTCTTAGTTCTCCGGTTTTTCCCTCTCCTCAAAAACCAACATTTGACTTGATTTGAGTGAACTAATTGTTAATTTCATTTTACAATGTTCCCAATTAGTGCTCCAGCGCCAGAACGACTAGGCATTTAAATAAAGTTCCTTTCACCATTACACTACAACGACGAACACGCTCACCCAACACAGTTGTCTTCATCATTTTTTGTTATCCATGTATAATAACCAAAACTAATCCTAATTTCTCTAGGCTTAATTTAGGCTCCAAAAAAACGTTTCTTCAATTCATCTGATTGCGTATTCAACCTACAATAGGTAAAATTAGGATCACCAATTTAACCTACAGGTAAAAACGGATTCAACCTGAGAACGGATTTTGCCGGCAACATACGTACAGACCTCACTGCTTTTATCCTGTAAATTGTGTTGTTGTAATTCTAATTTGTCTACATTAACATCAGAAAAGCACAAAGGTTTGTATCAAAACAGGATCACCGGCAGCCTCGCTTCCATTCTTAGGCCAGGTAACTTAGCCACAACTGTAACATGGTCCACAAGCCTCTCTGTTAACCTGCGATAAGGTTGAAAGTGCTATTTCAATTGAAAATTGAGGATGATTACGGCAAGCTGCCGTGATAAAATAATTGAAGAATTAGGCTGAAAACTGCTTCAAATTTACGTCTTTAGGCTGCCTTTGAAATGTATGTTTCACTGAGAGTCCCTTTGTTTTCCAAATGGTGCACATTCTTCTGATAGGTATAAAGCATTTAGGATTCACTTGTTTTCTGAAATCAAAGGAACTTAAGGGCCAAACTCTTTAATACAAATGATATGATGTGGGAGATCAAAGTAGTTTTCGTTCCCAGGACCTTTCCCTTCGCTTGGGGTTGGAAGGGAGAGGCCCTGGGAACGAGGTTCTAGAAGTTAACCTAATGAATTTTAGGAGGAAAGGTACGGTTTTTGAAAAATATTTTCCATGGAACAATTCTGGCTTTTTGGAAAAAAATTAACACACAATGGATCAATGTGACGTGGGCCCCACGATAACCGCCGTATTGATCGTTACAATACAACTAGTTCATTTCGCTTCGCGCTCTCGCAAGTTCAAAATAGGAAAATGATATCCTGTATGCAGGGGACTCTTTTTTTACATTTTTTCATTGTTAGTGCAAGGCTATCGTCTTCTAATCAGCCAGCCAAGAGTGAATTAGTGAATATTGAAAGTACGTTGCATAATGAGTCATCTCTGAAAATTTGAACCCGATGTACCGGATCATCTCTGAGCAATGATGCTTTGAAAGTTCGAAATTGTACAAAGAATGTATTGGACCAGAAACCCATAAGGTTTGAAACGTGTAATGGCCCCATGTGTGCTGGGAAACAAGCTTCTGAATATTCAATTTGCTAAGTACCATATTTGGAACAACAAGAGAGAAACATTCAACCAATCAGTTCGCAAGAACACCGTAACGCCACACCACCAATGTTCTCGCGCGAAATTAACTGGAGCGATGGGTTTCCAAATATGGTACTTAGCACTGAATATTCGGAAACTGTGAACGCACGTTACACGTTTCAACCTTATGGGTTTCTGATTGGACCATTAGCGCTTTTGCCACCCAAGAGTTTATTAGTTTTTGGTGTCTGATAACTGGCTCGTTATCAAAGCTAAAAATATTTAACTAAGTTTAGCAAGTTCCTTTACCTTTTGAAATCAATTGGTAAATAGCATGAAGCTTCGTATGTTAATGAAACAAAATGTGAACTGAGACGTCAGGGAAGATTCCCCTATAAATGAAATTAGCGCGAGGAAAATAAGGACAGGCCGAGTAGATTCTCCCGCCTTGAGATAAGGAGAGTTTTAAATAGGTAAAACCTGGCTATTTTTAGCTCGGGATGCATATATATGCGGGTAAATAATATGGAAAATATTAAAACACCTCAATAAATCACTTCGAGGAAGTCGAAACTGACTACTGAGGATGGTTGACTGGGCGTCTAGCGTTAACTTTGATTAGTTTTAGTATTGGGTATCTCAGGTTTGTATGCGTGCGTATGTGTTGTGTTTGGGTACACATTTCCTTATTTTGTTGTACGTAAATGTCGCGAAGCGTTTTTTTTTAATTTTATTTCAATTTTATTTTTTTTCTCGTCTTTTAGGGTTCAAGTAAATAAACTATCTTTCTTTCCTGGGACAACCTTACCTTTTACTGAATGTAATATTGCCTTCCTGCTAGATGACGAGGACCTTCGTCGACGTCTCCCTTGAGAGTGAAAATAATGGAAAGAAAAACAGAGGAGAAGGGATCGAGCTTAGTTAACGTACTTCGATTCTTTTTGCGCTCTATCCCCTTATCTAGACCCTAGGGAAGTTTCAGCGTAACTGGAATAAAAGTAGAATGGATGTGTGGAGTGGTGCATGGAAAGAAATGAACATTTATGGTACCCCAGGGGTTCAAATCCGCTTAATTTAAAGTGCCCATAAACCCAAAATATTTTTTCCCTAAAATGAATCTTTGCACCTGTTAGAAACGCATCGCGGCTTTTTTTCCTTTTTCTAACAAATCCTGCCATTTTAGAGGCTTCGAAAGTTGCGAAAATCCAAGCATCTTTTGTTCACGACCGAGTTAGAAGGGGAGTGGGTCTATTCCTGTTTTTACGTCACAAACTGATTTACATTGCATTAACTCTCTGTAAAAATGCGTGCAAAGTAGATTGTGACGTAAAAACAGGAATAGACCCACTCCCCTTCTGATTCGGTCGTGAACAAAAGATGCTTGGATTTTCGCAACTTCAAAGCTTATAAAATGGCAGGATTTGTTAGATAAAGGAAAAAATGGCCGCAATGCGTCTCGAACAGGTGCGAAAATTCATTTTAGCGAAAAAAATATTTTGGGGTTATGGGCACTTTAAGGCGGGGGTAAACATGAATTTCAATTACCTTTTAGGAGGTTTAAGGAGGGGTTAAATGAAAGAAAGTTATATCAAAGAAAGTTATTTTTGAAACACCATGGCCAACAGACAGTTGCCTCCCAACCAAGGGCATTCTAGGTTGGTAGGGGACTGTTTGGGAGTCCATATACCAATTTTTAACTTCCAATTAATTTTTGAACTATAAAAAAATCTTCACTATTTCTTATTTCCCCAAATTTTACTACTCTTTTGAGAAAAACTATCTCCTCCCAAATATACTCAAAAATCACCAAAAATTTTACAAAACACTCCAAAACATCGAGTTGCGAGTAAGCCGAGGATTTTTGCATTGCCTGAGATGCGAACGAGATAGTCCATTATTAAAACTCTTTTTCCTAGTACGCACCGAAAATGATTACTTCAGGAAACATCCTTGTAGGATTCGTAGAACGCCGCCATTTTCTTCGATCGCGCTGAAATTTGGCATGTTTACTGGGGAGACATAGCCCCAGTTTCCCTGAAAATCTCGGCTTTCTAGCTTTCATTACGCCTACATGAGAGCCATTCTAATTCAGGCAATTTGAGCCGATGCGATGACCAAATTTTAATCCATCGCGGAGCTCTCGCGAGGCGGTTTTTCTAAAGTTTTTCAGCCAAAAAATTACACTACAGGCTTCGGATACTTCACCCACATTGTAGGACGTGAATGAGACTGAATAATCGCCAAAGACTTATGATAGAGCCAAGTTATATTTTTAGTTGACGTTTTCGTCGACCGTCGCCGTCGTAGATCTTAAATTCCCTAATGACGTGTACCTAGCGATAATTAAATCAAACCTACTCAAGACTCCCCATCCGGATGGTGAACGTGTTGCGGGCGCTGTTGTTGGAGTTGTCGAAGTAGAAAAGCTCATTAGCGCATTTCTTGCATCATCAAGAATAGAGGTGTAAAGATTCTGGCTGAAAACAAAATTGGTCAGAGTTGCGAATAGCACAAGGCAAAAAATGGCCTTAACGTTGACGTAACAGAACACAGAATTCGCTCCCATGTTTTCTTGTAACGTCTGAGACAAAAACGCAATGTTTCGGCTGATAATCCCTCATCTGTTATGAATGAAACGAGAAAAGTAAACGCGTATCTTGCTAGAAGGACCCGCTTCTTTGCATAAAGAGGATGTTCTAAATTCGATCCTAACTGAATAAATAAAATACAAGGTTGAATTGAGGCAATTGAAACTGGCCGTATTTCTTTCTTTATTAAAGTGCTAAAATGATATATTTTCAAATACTGTACTTTGTTATTTTAAATGAGAAATCAAGTCTTCGTTTCCATTTTTGCCTGACACTCCGATAATTTATGTGCATAACTGCTTGAGTTATATATTTTCGTTCTCTTATATGTCAAAGATGTCTAAAAATGTTTACATACCATTAGTTTAGTTTCTGGCTACAGGCACGGAAGACCCAAAATACCCCTTGGGACTTCCCATGCACTTTGTGTTAATTCGAGAGCTCGCCTCTCCTTCTAGCCACATGCATGGTTGAGCTGCGAACGAAATGCATATGTATACAATTAATTGGCGTTTTTTCAGGTCTCTTTCCTTCGTGTGTAATAATACTGGTTTAAGCGACGACTAGCGTTAATAAAAGAAAAGCACAAAACCGAAGACCCCTTCGAAAAAAACGAAGAGCAGACTGAAACGATGACACAGTAGCCTCACTAACCTGAAGCGACGACTCTCACCGTTTCTTTTACGGGAGGAGGGAAGAGGTGGGAGGCGGTGGATTTTAGCAACAACAGCTTTGCAAACGAAAACATGACTACATGGGCAATTTTGCTGTCGGAAGTACTTAAGTCGCATTAATTTCCTAAATCTTCTACACATGCAACATACATTTGCGTTTCAAACTATTTTACAACCAGACTTATGATAAAGAATGGGGTGCTCTCAAAAACAAAGACATACAAAGATGAAGAATGAACGGATCCTATCTCGTTTTGGCTTCCGGCTCTTTCGTCAAAACATTGATAAATGTGATTATTCTTAGTGGTTGTTACAGCCATGCAGCAGGGAAAATGCACGCACTCTTAATTTCATAGCCTTTTCTGCATAAGGAACCGCGTTGAGATTCGGAGAACAAACCGATGTTTTTAATCAATTTATTTTTGGAAACAATGAAGATATGAATAACTTGAAAATGATTGAGTCATTGCCCAAGTTTGAGAGCTGTGGTATTCCTTTCTTTCGTTTTAGAACATTGAACTTTTTGTCCAATTTCTTAGACAGGCGATCTTTCAATTTTGACGATTTTGCCTCAATGGTAGAGCTGAATCACACTTGCTCTACCATTGAGGCAAAATCGTCAAAATTGAAAGATCGCCTGTCTAAGAAATTGGACAAAAAGTTCAATGTTCTAAAACGGAAGAAAGCAATGAAGATATGTTCATTGACGACGCCCTGCAATGAACCATGATTCAGGGCTATCACCTTCCTCCGATCAATTAATACCACCTTTTCAGCCTCATCAAATCGAGAATGCAAATCCTGGTAACCATCACTTTTCAAGAACTCAGGCTGAATTCCAAAAGCTTTGTGTAACTTGAAGAATTTTGTTGATGAAGAAGAAGATTTTATTTCTCTACTATAATATTTGAACTGCGGATATGAGTGAATGTCGTGAGAATTGTCATCGCATTTCATATTAAGAATACGATTTAACCAGTTGCAAAGACGGTATGAGAATTCCAAGCTTACTCTGTGTGCTAGACTGCGAGCAGCCCTCTTCAGTCAAGTCTAAGCTCGGCAGGACTGGAGAGAGCGAATTGGCCGAGAGGGAATCGCTTCGCTCGATTTCCTCACTCGCGCTTTCCTCGCTCGCGCGACCATCCTAAGGGACTGCTCGCAGTCTAATATTTTTGTTTCGTGGGGATCTCGATGACGACCGCGTCGTGGATCGTAAAGTCCCTACTACTTCCTTTTAATTAAGGAGCCGTGGAGCACAGTGTTTTTAAATCAACAAACATTCCAAGGTATCCACGGTCATCTTCTAGAAGTCGAACGGATCCGTCAAACTTGGAGAATGAGCGAAATGATCGTCGCAGTTCTCTCGACAATTTAAAGCAATTGTCTCTGGTAGACACCTGAAAATTTCACGTGGCCAAGCCCGGACTTCAAATACAATATATATACACTTCTTTCATTGAGGACATTGAGTGCTTTCCAAATGCGTGGCTTCATAGCTAAGTTGGTGGGGCATTGCACCGGTATGACAGCGGCCCGTGGTCTAGACTTTCGAATTAAAAGTCCTTCGTCTAGATACGCGCGGAACGAATGGTCCAGAGCCAGTGTCTTTCAGAGACAATTACTTAAATTGTCCTTGAGATAGGTGCGAGGATCATTTCTCTCTTTCGTCCATATCCCGCGGAACTTCAAATATACAAACTTCAGTCCAACTTTAGCAACCGATGTGCGAGACGATGAGAAAAGTAAACTTCGTGCTTGATTGAGCTTCGAGTTCCACTATCTTGGAAATGATGGATTTGGAAATTGAAGCTCGACTCACGCAGAACATCAGAGCGACAAGCGAAACCTAATGAATATTTGCTGAATGTCCCACCAGAGTCTCAAATTGACAATTGCATGTGTACTGAAAACGGACAGAAACGTCCTAATTCAAGAAGTCTTTTTAATGGCCATCATTTTCTCCATTTTCTAGTAAGACTACACTGGCAGCTTTTTTGGCAAAGAAGAATTTCCTTGTTTTCTTTTTTGTAAACGACCAGGTTGCACACGAGTTCAGCGTTTCTTACGCTGCGATCGGGTAACTCTGCAAGAAGAAAGAAACGTTGAGGATCCCCCACTGTGAATATTACACAAACAAAACTTCATGTTCTTAGCCAATCTGTCATCAACTGAAAGGATGTTTTCATTTCTTTTTGAGGTACAAATGTTAAGACTGAATGCTTAACTTTATCAAATTACTTTAAGAACATTAAATCAACAAGAAGTATAAGACGTCCTTTAAAATTTAATAGCGGATGACTTTACATGCAGCGGCAGACGAATATACTTAAAATTACAAACCTGACCTAATGTTTTGTACCTTTGGAGATTTAATTATGTGATAAGAAAAGAAAACGAGGGTTTGTTTTACTATACTCAAACAGTAATTATTAACAAGGCATCACTTATAGAAATCTTGACTGGAATTCGGTTCTTATATCTCGATCAATCATTCAACCTGAAAAATCTGTTTGTCCGCTGAAGTCTTTTTCAAATCCTTTAGCTCCACTTAAACTCTTAAAAATAACTTACCAATTTGCTAAGCCATTTGAGCTGATTTATGCGTTACATTTCAATCTATGTCCTATTATTTCGTAAGTCTTATTATTTCTTTGAAATTAAATATCGTTGACCTTTTCACAGGTCGATGGACACTGAAAGGTTTATTCAAATGCCCAACACATTTTAATTCAATACAATTATTTCGTCGGGATCTACCTCTTCGTTTTCTTCGTCTTCTTCGTCTTCTTCTTGTAAATTCAAAAGCCTTGATCTACGTTGTTCCTCTCGCTGTGTTCTCCTTGTCGACGAGGCGATACTTGACG
Organism: Montipora capitata; assembly: GCA_949126865.1. NCBI lineage: Eukaryota > Metazoa > Cnidaria > Anthozoa > Scleractinia > Acroporidae > Montipora > Montipora capitata. The sequence goes on from OX421456.1 coordinate 33,432,128, forward strand.
TGTCATCGCCCATTCGGCTGGATTCGGGATTCGAAGGTACCACACTCGCGAAATCCTCGATGTTTGACGGCGCATGACCGTCGTTCGAAGTAACCTGCGCCGGTTTCTCCTCGATTTCCCAACAACTGTAACGAATTACTTTAGCAAAGTTTGTAACTATAACCAACAAGTTTTTAAAGGCAAAAGCTGAAGCCCCAGATCGAAATTTATAGTGAAGAAAAAGGCGAATTATCAGAAATGGAAAATTAATCAACATCGCATGCACAAGTATATAGATAATAAAGATCTTCTCCTGCATTTTGCTTGCCTCGTTTGTGTTGCTCAGTGCTTCGCGTACTGGTAAGGCAAAGTTAAAAGTTAAAATGACCAGCCTAATGATCGCGAGAGCGCAGATAGAGTAATGTACATCACTGGGCAAAGCTGCGTTTTTTTGCGGATCAATGATCGCGTCCAAAAGATTAACAATGTCCATGATATCCACAATAATTTGCCAGTCCAATTTCATGTGTAAGTGAGGCTCGTAATCCTCCGCATCAAGCAGTAAATAGACCAGCGCTGTCACCGATAAGGGATATTTTACGAATCCATGATCGAGTCCGGGCGATTCATCGTCAATCTTTGTCATAAGGGTACCAAGAATCCACCCAGAGTGGATGCAGAGAGGTAAGGTGTATAGAAACCACACTCCAGATGCCACTTCGCGGTGTCGACCATTTATCTGTCCCTTTGCCCAAAGTAACATTGCCGGTATGTAGGCGAGTAAGAATGCATGGAACGACGAATTGTTCTCGTAAATAACGAGGTACTGGTTCAAAACTAGAATCTGGCAAAGCAATACCAGGATGAAGAAGCACCGACCAATCCACTTGAAGAGATCTGGGCGGCCAAGTTTACATTTGAAATCATGTTTACACATTGTGCCGCTGTTTGTATTGCAAACTAAAAGGTTAACAAGATAAACAACTGATCGATCCCAGGATTCTTTGAGAGAATCAGTCGAGCGGAAAAAAGGTCTGGTGTTAGCTACCCAGAATCCTCAAGAGAACTAAAGTTTAGAATGGTTGGACCGTTGGCTGTTAGCACTGAACAAAGGGATATGTTACATACATGACATATGATGTGAGATGATGGAGGCAGTACGGCCCAGAGGTTAGGGTGCTTGCCTTGTGAATCGCAAATCTCGAGTTTAAGACTTGTTTTGACTACTCGTGGAAGTTGAACAGTCGCAACCCCTGAACCCGTTTCGCTACCAAACACATCAACTAGAGGTTCGGGGTGCGAACTCTATTGTCTGTGACCAGCATGGCCGCCGGGTGACAAAGGTCCATATTGGCCCTGAAAATGAGCACGAAATATAATGCAACCGAGGAGAGACACGTATAAGAGATATATACACAGACCAAGCGAGATGGCCATTTATTTGTTAAAATCTTTTGTCAGCGCATGCTCCAACGTTCTGATGCCTTTGCCACGTTTTGTGCACGTCACGGCAACAAGACATTCTCGAAAAGAGTAAATCTGGCCCCAACCTCAAGCCTTCTTCCTTTGACTCCGGGCCAGCTACAATCGCAGACAAAATCGTTGGGAGGGTTAAACACTATTGACGTCTTCATTGCCTCTCTCCACCTCCCCCCCCCCCCCCCCCCTTCATTCAATGTTTTGTAAAACTAAATGGTTTTCGTGGGAAATTGTTGAGTTACCTTCCAACATTGAATAGGGGGGAAGAGGGCTATATAAGAGAAGGTAAAACTATTTCATTTGCGCTTTAACAGAAGCGGGTTGAAATACAGCTGTGGTTCGGTTCTTTTACATAACCTTCCCAACTACTTTTGTCTATGATTGTAGCTCTTGATAAATAATGACAATTTCCTGACCCTCGCGACCTTAGATTTCAGACCATAGTTGCTATTTAGCGAGACTCGTCAGCTCAAACCAGTAACTTCATCAGTGTTAGTTTTATAAAAGAACTCACTAAAGGCTCTGGAATAATCTTCCCTATGAGGCAAAGACCGCAAAATCGCTTTCTGATTTCAAACGCAAACTTGCGTCCTCGCCCTTCATGCTTTCTATTGGATCGCACTGATTCTATGTAATATACTTCTATTTTAAATACATATATATACTTTATTGTAACGTGTTTACCTACGCCCCACCTGGAAACCAGCTTTTGTTGTGTGTGGCAAGCGTAGTGAAATAAAGTTGTATTGTATTGTATTGTATTGTAAAGGTTAAAGTATACACTCTCTTAGCGTACTTTTTACAATATGCATTGCCTCATTCTCGCGAGTACAACAAAGTCGCATTAAGTACTTCTTCTTGGTTTTCTTTTCCCGCTTGTAATCGGCAATTTCTCCCCCCCCCCCCCCTCCTCCCCCTCTCCCCTCCACGAGGAATGAAAAACGAAATAGTACGTTTACTAGGAGAGTGGGGTCAGCCATCTGATGGTTACAAGTGCTACACGTGGACAATTCCATGCCACATAGTAAACTTAATACAAGGAGAGTTACAATATAACGAGCGAAGTCATAGGCAGCAGACAACGGAAACATGATGTACCACGCCAGATACGTAAAACCACCCAAAAATCACTCCTTAAGCTTATTTGTGGCCAAAAAAGGTGGAAAAGTATTCCTCATCTAATGCAGTGGCACTGAACCTCGAGGAAAAGGTATCGTACATTACCCACATAATCAAAACAGAAAAAGGAAAGCCACCAGAAGGACTGACTGACGTAGAATGACAGAAGTCACCCGCCAAAAACCCTAAATATAGTCACCCGAATCACTTGACCGAACCAAAGCCTCTCATTTTCCACTTGCTAAATATGATTATCATCAATGAGCCACTGCCGCTCGCTTAACAAGCTTTGGGTTGTAGTTTGTTGCTGGTTTATTATTTGACTTGATTGCTCTTTGGACAAACGGGAAAGATGATCTAAACGAGTAAAATCGATGTGATGTTGCATAGCTCTTGCGTGACCTGTCGGGGAAGGACTGGAACCCAAAACAGGATCGATCGTTGAAGGGATGAAAGGTTTTTATTTTAAAAAACTTTCTTGAGCATAGCATACTCTTCAGACTTGTACCCAACCCGCCATGACGGTGCTTTCCCAACCTCCACCCCCCCCCCCCCCCCCCTCACCTTTGATTGTGGGGTTTCCCCTTGGTGGAACTGCAGCATTTCCACTTTGGATTTCGCAGCTTTTCAAAACCCAGCCGTATATATTTGTACAAGATTTGGCAGCCGATAAACCTGTTGTTTGGTTGTCTTCTGTTTTCTATTATAGTTAAATTAAATGAAAAATAATTTTCAAAACATAGTCCTTCAGTCCAAATCTAAGCGTTTCCAAAATGTTAGCCACTTTAAGTGAATCTTTGGTCTTCATCCGGCCTTCCGCCAAAATACCTAAACTTTGCTTGGGTACAGAAATTTAGCCACAAGTTTAGTGATTCGCAAAAAAATTAAAAGTTCAATGACATTTTGCGAAGATATATCTGCCATCAAAAAACAAAATCGACAGTTATGTCTAAGAACCGTTTGCCTTTCACCAACTAATAGCAATCGTCTGTTTACAGTTAGATAATGCAACTCAAAATTTGTATTTAATTTCTGGATGTGTTTAATTTTCAAAATCTGTCTCATTGAGTGGACCAGGAAACTCAGGACAAAAGAAGCACAAAATGAACAAAAAATATACATAATTATTTGGCGCTTATTAAATTAATCTTTTTGGAGCTCAAACCGAGAAATATTGACAGAATGTAGGATTAATGTTGCGAAGTGTTTACCCAAATAGATTTCTTCATTTTTTTCTTGTTATGAATTCGTAAAAGGAAAGATACGCCGTACGATATTGGTCATATTTTTCCCCGTGCCACGTAACTTTAGGTAGTATAATAATTAAGTATTGACGCCAACTGGCGCGATTACAAGCCAATGGCATTTCACTATTTTGCGTGGGCTTTTCCCTTTTAATACATTTCTTGGCCTTTACCTGCAAAACAACGGTGTGGAATACCCAAATTTAATTTAAAATAACCATTTTTTTTATTTTTTCGCAAAGAGCCTACTTTTGCCGTCCATAAAATGAAGTTTAAAATTTGTTGGAAATTTTTCGAAGTGGTAACGATATAATAACACGAGTTCAAATTGTACATCGTCTTTATTGTATGCAAAACTTAACGCCGTTTCATTCCAGCTGTACCAATATAGAGAGCAGATTGCTAAAACCTCTTAAGTTTCCGCCTTGCATTTGACGTTAGCACCGGAGCTTGAAAACTTGTCCTTTGTACTATAAAGTTGCATGATTTCAGAGCACGCCAAATCAGATATGGCAAATTTTTCAACAAGCAATGGAAGTAAGCGGACGTTTGAAGAACTAGTTTGTTCGTCAGATGTG
>OX421456.1:33456526-33466526 GCA_949126865.1 Montipora capitata
TCACTTTCGACATTAACAGCAATCAGCATCGATCGCCTTTTTGCTTTGCTGTTGGGGCTGAAGTATAGGTTGGTTGTTACTCTTAATCGATGCCGAATCCTTGTAGCTTTCTTGTGGTTTTTCCACATCTTCGTTGCTACAATGTACTTTTGGGTTCATCTTATCTTTTTGTGGTATGGCTACATTTTAATGCTGGTTTGTTTTATAACATCACTTTCTGCATACACAAAAATCTTTTTCGTCCTCCGGAATCATCGAATTTCAATCCAAAACGGTTTTCTCCCAGGTCGACTCCCGAATGGAACGCGATCATGTGCAACTCCTTGCAACATGATGCGTTATAGAAGAACAGTGTGTACAGCTATATGGGTGCAGCTCACATTGGTGGCTTGTTATCTTCCATATGGTGTCTACACAACTTTAGTGACTATCTATGGTCTCTCACCATCTCTTAATCTCGCTTCGCGGTTTGTAGCGATACTCGTATATTTACACTCGACTCTGAACCCATTTCTTTACTACTGGAAGATAACTGAAGTAAGGCGAGTCGTTAAGGATACCCTCAGATGGGCGTGTTTAGCATCACAAGTTCAAGACCTTCCCACCAATGCAAGAACAACAGGAATTTAATGGACAAGCTAAATATGTATGGGTACTTTCACCTCGTGAAGCTTGGATGAGCGGAGCCATACATAAGTACAAATTTCTCAATGACGAGCATGCAGATTGTATGGAAAACGTCTCCTAATTACAGAACATTTAAAAAGATCAAAAGACTTCTCCATTACCTCTTTTATTCTTTGCATGTAAACTCTTCGTACTTGAGAGATTGATAGCCAATTTATCTGAGGATTTACTTGAAATACCACAGAGAGACTGTACTACCGTCAACAGAACCATTGGGGATATAAGACGCGGCTATGACTTCGACTACATCGCAAAACAACAATGTCATTGGTTAAAAGAGGAAAAATAATCGTGCTGCACGTGCAGCACGCATTTTATCTCGTATTTTTGCGGTGCTCTGCGTAACATCGCATGAAATCACGAAATTTGAGGTTTTAACGACAACGTATTACTAAGCGTACAAGTGCGAACTTTTCATTCAATATATTTTTACTCTGAAATTAAACCGCTCGTGTAGCTTTAGTTTTAGGATACTTCGCCCACATTGTACGACGTAAACGAGTGGGAATAATCGTGAAGGACTAAGAATTGTGTAATGTTAGTTTTTTTTTCTTTTTTAACTAATGATAATATTGTTTAGTGGCGTTGTCGTTGCACTGTCTAGCGGTCGTCGTTTCCAAAACTCCCTAATATCCTTGTAAGAGACGACGAGAAAGTTTAGTTCTTTGTAGACTTCACCACGAAATCGAGACCCTCTCTTTTTCTGAAGAGTAACTCCACTAGGCTAAGTAACACTGTCAAGCTTTCAACATAGCCTATTCGGCCATCCTCCTTTTTTTTCCGTTTAGCGTCGTCCGACCGACCCAAATTTTTGCCATTTTCCAAAAAAAAAAAAGTACCCACGTAGTTAAACCATTTTTATGTGGCATAGGAGTTTTGGTGGTTGATCCTTTTCTCCATGTTGTCTTAATTTTACACGAACATCAACCAACTTTTCCGCCATATTGATTTTGGGTTCACGTCTTGTTGTTTTCCAGGCTCCGCAGCAATGATGCTGGCGAAGCAGACCTCCGTTTCCGAAACTACTTGTGAATTTTTTTTTTTAGGTTTTTTTTCCATTCGACCGACCGACCCAATATCAGGAAACGCATTCGACACTAAACGAAAAAAAAGGGGGGATGGCCTTACGTTAATTAAAAAACTATTTTTTCCTCGCTATATTCTCTTACGCAGATGTTTTTGTGAGTAACATTAGCATTTTGCTGGCGAAACCGGCCTCTATGATCATCCTGGTTTAATTTTTAAGGCACAGTTCAGGTAACAATGCATGTATGCCCCTCTTAAATCTCGATAATGGACTAGGCATACAGTGTACTAAAGATTAGCCTGCGCGCCTCGCTCACGAATTCAAACCAAATGTTAATTACACCATGCAGGATCCAAATATAATTCTTCTTTCCCAAAATGGAGAAAATTAGCAACTTCGCTGTGACAAGAATATCACTGTGACACTTTCGTTTTACAAGTCAGTAACTTACAATATTAGCTTCCATTACGAATGGGATTTTCAATAGTTTGCCGTTACAGAATAACATATTCCTTGTTATAATTAATGTAAGTATATACCACTAATTAGATATGCTTATATCGGCCCTTTTCTTACGGCAAAAGTGAATCACTTTGCTTCCAATTTCGTTTTAAAATTAGGTAACAATTTCTAAATAAGTAACCGCAGGTTTTAAAAATCGAATTAAACTAAAACATCTAGAGAAAAGGAAAATTCGTTTATTATAATTATTTCAGTTTTTCGCTTTTAACTTTCCACTGAACAGTTTTTGGCATACCGTAAGCGTTAAAATCGATGCTCTCAGTGAGGAAGACGAAGAGGAAATGGAAACCAATTTCCTTTAGGGGAGATTACAGTTCAAACAACCGTTCAGGCAAAGCAGCCAGGTGAGGACAATTATATGAATGAAGGGGTAGTTTCTAAAGAAACTGTGGTGCTGCGTCGGTGGGGAAGTAGTATACAAAAATTTGGTTTTATCAACGGAGTTGATAATGTAAATTGGCCACCGTACAGAGATTCTAAAAGCTGACGTTTCGAGCGTTAGCCCTTCGTCAGAGCGATTCGCTCTGACGAAGGGCTAACGCTCGAAACGTCAGCTTTTAGAATCTCTGTACGGTGGCCAATTTACATTATCAACTCCGTTGATAAAACCAAATTTTTGAGGACAATTATAGTTTCACGCTACTCTGGCTTAAAATGAATGCAATCCAAAAGTTACGATTTGAATCGTATACTTTTTAAGTTGCATTTTAAGCTAGCTAGTCGGAGTAACGTGAAACTATGTTCAATTTCCTTTCTTTTGCTACTAATTTATTGTGGTTTTCTGACGACATTCCGTCCTTTTGAAACTGAAAAGGGATCATTCTGCTCAGCTAAGGAAGAATTGACAAGTCAATTAAGCTACGGTAATACGAGCAACAAAAACGTCCAACTTGTCTCGCAATATTGCTGCGAAACTAGTCGATTTTACATCCCACACACAACCTGTCTCGCAACAAAAAAAAAAGTGTTGCAAGTTGCGTGAATTCAGGCCTCTGATTGGTCAGCTACGAGGTCACGTAAGCTTAATTGATCTATGAAAACAAAGATGGTGGTTGCCACTTGGCAGAGGAAACGTATACTCAAACGTAATCGCCACTCTTGACAAATCAAGAGCGCTAGAAAAGTGATTTTGTTGCGAAACAAGTTGCCTTGTAGTGGTAAAACGGGCAGCATTTTCGGGATTTTGTTGCTGAAAGTAGAATGGACCTCTACTTTCTGCAACGCGCTGCAGGAACTTGCAACACAATTTTGGTTTTTGTTGCGAGACAGGTTGTGTGTGGGATGTAAAGCGCGCAACATCGCTTTTCGGCTAGTTTCGCAGCAATGTTGCGAGACAAGTTGGATGCGTACGTTTTTGTTGCTCGTATTACCGTAGCTTTAGGGAACTTAAGCTCTACGTCGACGAAGACAACGTCCACAACGACACCACAAAACAATGATATCATTGGTTAGAAGAGCATAAATAATCGTGCTGCACTTGCGGCAAACATTTTAGCTCGTATTTTTGCGGTACTCTGCATAATGAAGACGTAAAATCCCCAAATTCTAGGTTTTGACGACAACGTGAGCATGCGACGGAGAATCTTTCATTCTCTATTTTTAGTCTGAAAAACGCTCGTACCGATTTATTTTTAGGATACATCGCCCATATTAGGGAGCTTTCGCAACGACAACGGCAACGAGAACGTCACAAATTTGCATATTCGGTGGGGAAAAACAATAGGGAGCTTAAGCACACGCGTTTTTAAGACGCGGACGGCAACCGGAAGAGAATATTTCACGTGCCAGGACACTGGTGTCTCCCAGATTTTTATACAAATCGTCTCTAATGGAGAAAAGATACTTGGCAATGTAAATGTGGTTGTGTGAAGACAAGTTAAAAGGGAAAACAGGTCACTTCCGGTTGCCGTCCGCGTCTCAAAAACGTGCGTGCTTAAGCTCCCTAATAGCTTTGCACGCCCTGCACGTGCGTTTTTCATTTTTTTTCCATTTCTTTGCCGTCGTCAGCAAAGCAACAATAGGGAGCTTAAGCAACGACAACGGCGACGGCAACGAGAACGTCACGAATTTGCATATTTAGTGGGTAAAAACAATAGCTTCGCACGCCCTGCTCGTGCGTTTTTCACTTTTGTGCATTTCGTTGCCGTCGTCAGCAAAACAACAACGTGAAATAGCCAAGTTTTTGGTTTTTTCATTATGGGAAGTCGCTAAAAACTTCGTCAGTGGCAAGTTAAACTAACCAAAAACGTTTCATATATCTCTGTTTTCTGTTACATTTAAAATGCACATGCAAAATTCTGCTACGGAGAAAGAAAATGTTGACAGGGGAATTAACCCTCCTCCTGTTCGAACTAAATTGTGAAGCCGCTAACCACTTCTATTTTTTTAAAAAGGCCTCTCTTTTTTTTCAAGAAACAAAAGAAAAGCGAAAAATTCAAACAATTATGCCAACAAAATCCTTCCTACAGAGGAGCTCATGGCACAAGAAACTGATAACCTAAAAACGTTTGGGAGCGGCTTTCGGAAAAAAAATCCCTAGCACGCCAGGTGTTTTAGACGCAAGAACCAAGAGATTTTTGACAGCGAAATGCTCTTAGTAAAACTGCGATCTGCTTACTCTAAAAAGTGGGTTTTCACACATCGTTTTGAGGTTGAAAAGCGTGAAATCTCGTACCTAGAACCGCAATGCTTTTTTCATGGAAGTGATTTGCAATTATACTTTAATGATATCGATCCAAATTCGCCTTTCAACACTGTGAGTGAATTATAGGATGATCATGATACACAATTAACTACGTCACGGTTGAGAACTCCATCGCTCATTTTTTCGCGTTTGCTTTGTGGGTCGTTCAACATTTTAACAACTTATGCTCCTAGTATTTTATTCATAGAGACCTATGCCATTCGAAATTGTTAATCCAGCGAAAAGGTCCAATTAAACCCAAAGCAGGGCGTAATTTCCTCTGGCTCAGCGGCTTTTTATAAATGAGAAGCTGGTGTCCGAAGGTTGAACGTTTCTCGACAGTCTCTATACTCCGTCTCATTTTTCAACGATCTTGTCACTTAAATTACGTAGTTTATTGGATATTATATGATTGGCAAATAGTCACTCTTTGAACAAGAATAAAATTGAAATTTTCCTTGTCATATATAGAGATCCGAATTAATTACAAAGGCCATTTAAAAAAACCACCTGAGGCCCACTAAGGGTCAATTTCCTCGAAGGAATTAAGCGAGGGACAAATTATCAATTTAACTAGTTCAGTATTGACAATGAAAAAGACACCTTTGTCATCGAACATTTATTTTCCATTTTAACAATTGAAAGGAGAAAAGAATCGACAGCGCATTTTCGTCGGCAAAGGACGCATTTCAGTAAACAAAAAACTTTGAAAAGGCGTGATGTTGCCATCCGCGGCATCCGAATTGTGTCGGATTAAAAACAGAAAATCTGACTGGACGTTTTTCTAATACATATTATTCTAAAGCAGCACAGCTCGCAATGCCAAAGTTATAAAAGATCCACTCTGCGCCACGACTGACCAAAAAATAGAACGGACCCAAAAAGGTATAATACCCGAGCACTTTTTGACATGATGAATGGCGTTTTGACATGATGAATGGCGTGTATCCACACTCTTCGCCAAAATACAACAACTATGTTACTTGCGAAAAATAAAGCTGACTGGACTTTGTATAATGTCATCTGAGTTCAAGACAATGAATCTATAAAACGTTTTCTCAGTCTAGTCGGTACTGATCCGGCTGGTAATTTATTTCTGGTAATTTTAGTCAACTAATTAATTTTGGGCATAAATAGTCTTTTCCATTAGGCTAACAACTGGGAATGGTTTTCCTTTCTATATAAGTTTTTGGCGTCACACATGATTGTATCTCAGTGCCAGGACAGGTGTCTACGCCAGCGTGTCTTCTCAAAAATTGTATCATTTCTGATCGTTTTCACAAAGAAATTGCATCATCTGTCCCACGTATAAGAGGAAAATACCACACTTGTGTTCGCTGCTTACTCCTTAAGATTTTTGGACGATGCTGACAGGGTTCGTTGGAATTCCAGCTGTTTTCTAATGGGTATTAGGTTGTGGCAAAAAGCTTTTGTTCATGTTTAAATCGAACAACAGCGTGTATCTTTTGTGGCGAGTTGCTAATTTTTACGCTTTCGCCTAAGCGTGGTTCCGCCAGTTGTTTGGGTAATTCATCAAGGAAAATTATTGTTAATGAGATTACGAGCGACCTAAGGAGGGGCTAATATTGCTTGACAGCTACGCAAGTTTACATATTTTATTTTCTGTGGCACGCCTTCGTTAACAACTAGTCAGTCCAACCACGATAAAAGTGGGTTTTGGAAAACCATATGCCTCATATATTGAAGCAAAATCTAAGCTTGAAGTTCCAACACAGCTGGATATAAGCGAAAATGAATTTTCGACTCATTTTCACCGCGGTATGCTGGATTCTTGTATTGATTCTACATCTCACAGAAGGGAAGCCGAGGGAACATATAAATCATCGTAGGCGTGGTAGGTTATGAATTTTTTCAGAAGCTATGACTGTGTGTATATTTAGCACCGATTTAACAACAAAGCAACAAGTGTGCTGAAGTTTGATTCTATGATTCCTTAAAGAGGCGCTTTTAGGTATTAAGCTAAAACCATAACGATCACTTTGTTGCAAAAGCGGTAACGCAAATTTCTGTACCTTTTGAATATAAGACAACGACTTTCAATGTTGCAGACATGTTTCGGCAAAAACGTCTGCTTTTCAAGTGTTGCATGAGATGCAAATCTGAATCTAAATATCTGATAAGTGTTAAAGAGTACAAATACAACAGAAAGAAAAAATGTATAAAGCATGAAATTTGCAGAGATGTTATCAAAAAACTGGAGGTAAAATCGCGCATAGCACGAAAAAACGGAAGCCAGAGAATGATTCTCAACAACTTTATTTTGAACTTGTACCACTGAGTACTCAAGAAACTAAAGCCCTCACAACCGGGGAAAGGTGCTTCGCAGCCCACAAGGGAAGACAGATTTTCCTAGTTAGCAAAATGATTCTGAAAATATTCAGAAGGAGGAAGAAATTGCTAACCGTAAGCTACGAAACTATCCGCAAAACCGACGTTTTGAATTGGCAACAAGGTTCCTGTTTTCCTAGGAAGTTTAGATTTGAATTATCAAAAATCAAATGTACTCCAGCTCGATTCATGACACGGGGTCACTAGTGTTGGTCAAAAATTCAGTGTTCAAAAAGCTGGATTAATCTTGTGATGCAAAAGAAGCTATTTTGAGGTTATGATGTTGTCAGCATGTGGCGAGCAAATTAAAATTAATTAGGCAACAATTAAAAACGAAATTTTAACTGAATTTAAAGGTCACTAAAGTTATAGGCTGTAACATATTTCAGCTCATCCTTTGAGTGTTTTACATTAAGTTTAGCAGTTGTAACTAGAGCAGAAGTAATCTCACAATTCTCTGGGACTGCCTACGTTGAATCACAGAAGATTAACCTTCTAAAGAGTGAGGTCTATTCGTGGTGGTGAAGGTTTGTTTTCTGAATCGTGTAACAAAAAGTTTCTTAAACTCCAAGGACGCTTGTTAAAAAGGCAACTGAGCTACGCATGCGTACAGGTTACCTTCTGCCGAACAAAAATATTTACAGGAAAGTGTTAGATATTACATAAAAAGTGACACAGACAAATACATACTTACTTGACCACTCCCCAAAGGGGCTTTTCAGTGTCAATGAAACACAATCACGACAGAACAGAATATTCAACAACAACTGTTAAGAATCCCAACTGGCCGGAGGCAAACCAGTTGGCTATTTACAAGTGCAGCTGAGAATTTGAGCCAGGGACTACCAGGATCAAATTCAACGAGTGGTTAGAGCGGGTCTTGAACCCGGGATCTCCGGATCACAAGGCAAGCACCCTAATCATGCGCCGCCCTCACTCAAACTCGAAGATGTTAACTCTTACTAAACAAGTCTTTAATACTCTTATCCAACGGTATTAAAACCGACACCGTATATTTCAATGGCGAAAGATGAGTTATTGTTATTACGGCATCAAGTTTACACCTTCAATATTACTGATTTTGTGTTTGTTTTAGAAAATGGGAGGAAAGCGGTTTCAAATGACTTCTTTTTAAAAGACTGCGAGCATTACTTTGATTGTTATTATGGACAAAAATGCGACGCGGTTTTTAAAATCTGCGTTCCAGAAGTTACTGGTAAGTACACCATCACATTTTTTTCTGTTTGATATTGTTTCCTTCAGTTTTCTTACAGGTTAAGACAGGTTAAATATGCCTCCTGTTAGAACGATTTTTCTTCCCTTTCTATTAGTGACGTCACAGTAGTGCGGGGAACTGGTAGGAGTGGAAAAATTGATGGAGTTAAATTTGGTTAAAGAGCTAAGATAAACAGTCGGCTAACCCAGTAGAGTTCTCCATGACCCACATCCATTGATACGTGACACACGAGGAACGGCCAATTGGCCGACACACGAAACCACGACACAAGAACCAAGACGACTGACACACGATGCGGCTCCTCCGAACCACGACTCTAAATTCCCGACCAACGACTCACTAGATCGGCACGGTCACGGCGCACGACACAACGAACCCGCGACCCATCGGCAGCATTTAGCTTCCTCCGGGTCTTTTGAGTAACCATTACATTGCTTTTTAGATGAAAAAGAAACCCAGGTCTCTATATGATGCACGCTCGATCACAACTAAATGGCGTTCCGTTTGATGAGCCGTTTCACAGAATCCCCACGTTGTCGCATTCTGATGAGTTTATATGCCGTTAAGGAAGCGACTTTTGTTTCCGAAAATAAGTTTTTTTAAAATTCAGAAAGCCCCGCCCCATCCCCTAATCACCCGCTCTGTGTCATTATTTTCTCTCGATTGATGCACGAAATGGTATGATGATATATGATTCTCTTCATAGGTCCTATATGAGTGGAAAGTGTAATCGACCCGAGAATCCAGAAATGAAGGGAAAGAAAACAACTCATGACATTCCGCAAGTCTGCTCGGCGGTTGGCATTATTGCAATTGGGATAACACTGGATATGCCGTTTCCAACTCTCTTCTGATTCAGAGTCATGGAAAAAATAAACAAAATTTGTACAGTGCGCGTTCGCCAAATGGCACAGTTACATATGTTTATAAACAAGAAATAAAGTTGAGCACAATAAAAACAAAATGTTTGACAAAACATATTATCACAGATTGTTGTGTCATTTATAGAGATTTCTTATTATTATCTACGGCCATTTTGGTTTCCCGGTGAGTTTTAATGACGGTAGACATCTCATGACTGAATGACATGATAGAAAATTCCCATACTTGCGACCATGGCAAGAATGAATCCTTCTAAGGAACTCGCTCGTTTACTGAAAAGAAAACTGACAGAACAGACCAGCACGGAACAGCGCGGTTTTCGAGGAGAGCAAAAAGCTGGTCCATTCTGTTTGGTAACTAGTAATCTGGACACGGTAGAAGACTCGCTACTGGTGCGAAACTTTTACGTATCTCGCCACATGCGCATTTATATAATAGGAAATTCAACGCACTTCAAGCAGCATAAATGAGAAATGAATAATGAGAACAGTCGTCGAGATGACTCCTTAGTGGCGACTTAGTGATGGCGGGATTACCTTTGGTGGCGATTTACTTGTGCTGTGTCTTCCTGCCTGGTGGCGAAGTGCCGCAGACCACTATGTGTGGATCTTAG
>OX421456.1:33471526-33486526 GCA_949126865.1 Montipora capitata
CTCAACCCACATATGACGCCGGATCTGGGAATCGAAGCAGGCCACATTGGTGGGAGGCGAGTGTTCCCAGCACTGCGCCGACACTGCTCCCTATCATAGGCCTAGTATTGGAGTTGTTGGCCCCTGGTCATGGCCTCCTGACAACAGACAGCGCATGTCAAAATAGGAGAGGAATACAACGGAGAAAGTCTGTCAGATTTCAAATTTAGTGGGCCGGACAGCATGCCGTACTGTGGAAATCAGCCCGTTAAATTAGCCAATAACAGAGCGCGTACTATCTGAAAGATCGATACAACAATGTACATGATTGCATTCTGCACAATTTCAACTTTACCTTGCAACGGATAAATTTATTCTTACCAGCAAATAAGGATTACATATTTCTTTAAGCTGAGGTTGACGGGCGCAAACCCCGGCGCGTTTGTGCGAAACGCCAGCACAGCATTTTTTGGGACCGCAATCAGTTTGATTCCAGCATTTGGAAAATTGCTAAAAGAAGGAAACAAAAATAACTTTAGAATATGTTTTAGCTTACTTCATTCGAACGACTGATCCAATGAAGACTCCCATCTTATCCCGGTACAGTTCCTGAACTAATAGGGACCTTACGATCTACAACGGTGACCTCAAAGAAAACGTCTTTCAAAATTACACGTTTGCATTTTCCAAACTTCTTCGTCATTAGTCCAGTTCTTCGAACTTCTGTAAACTACCCGAACAATTCAGGAACTGAAGTGGGAGGAACAGTATTGAAACCAAGCGAAAAAAAGTAAAATTCGTCGCTATGAGCTCACGTTGACCTCAGAGCTTGACATTTGGTCATTTCACGTTGTAGATTTGTAGAGAACTGAACAGAAATGAACAAATTTTCACAACCCACGTGCAGAGCGATTGTTTTTCTCATTGTATGTTATTGTCTGGTGGCGTTCTCATTGACGTTACCGTCGTAGAATCTTAAGGTCCCTAATAGGACCTTGTCAGACTGCAATCTGCCAAGGGCCATTTCAGTAAAAACGCATGGTTCATCTAGAACGAAATTGCAAAGATTTTTCTAAAAAATAACTGAATTAGGCAACTACAAAATTAAGGCCACAGTTAGGTTATAGGCTGGCCTTTTACTTTCGTCGATTTCCGGTTCAAGAAGGCCTTTCTGAGTCACGTGATAAAAGAAATGATAGGGAGCTTTTGCAACGACGACGGGAACGGCAAAGAGGACGTCATCTCAAAACATAAATTCCCGTTATTGTAATCACTTTGCGACTACTCCAAGCTTTTTAACACGATAATGGTCTGGCAGTCTCTCAAGAATGAAACCCATATGACGGTCACGCTTAATTCAAGTGCTGAGGTCCTCCATAAAACCTCAAATTTGGTTATCTCACGTTGTTGTTTTGCTGACAACGGCTGAGAAATGAACAAAAATGAAAATGGCACGTGCAGGGCGTGCAAAGCTGTGACGTTCTCGTTGCCGTTGCCTTTGTCGTTGCTAAAGCTCCGTAATACCTACACAAAAAACGAAGGTATTTGTTTCCTGTGGATGTACACACAGACCTTTATCCAGGAAGGCGCACTTCTTAAGCTAGTTTGTCAAATTACGAAAACGCCAGTTTTGCACCGTCTTCATACTAATGCAGTGCAACGTTATCAATTAACGTAACGTAATGCGCAACGTTCCATTTGCCGTCCAAAATTCGCCCCAGGGGTATTTCACATAACAGCAACCTTTCAATTTCATTTCGATAGGGCGTTGCTAGCATCGAGCACTTTTAATTTCACGCAACTTCACTAAATGCCAAAATTATGGCTCCTTCCTTGTAATCATGGCAATCAACAAACAAATTCAACTTCTCACGCGGCCCTGCGTTTCCTGTTATAGATAAAGGCTGTTTTAAGAGATATTCTTGTAAATGACAGCAGAAAACGTCCCAGAAAACGAGTTATTTGCTTACCGAAAATGCATGTTGACCTTCTGGAGGAGCGAAAATTACGCAACTTGGATGCGAATATTTTAGGTCACATTTTATTTAAGTAATCAGCAACCTCGTTTCCAGGGTCTCTCTACTCTCCCTCCATTGTCGTCGACAAAGGAAGCAGAGAACAGAGATCCTGGAAACGAGGTTGGCAGCTCAGAAAATCTTCGATGGTAAGAAGCTAACACGTACCAGAATAACTAAAGCATCCCGTTGGGTTCCCTGTTCTTAAGCTTAAGCACTGGTATTTATCAAAAGTCCATGCAGACATGTTCGAAAGCCGATTAACTTAATCCAGGATTAGCGTAAACCTTTATTTCATGTTTTCAACATTTTGGTGAAAGCTTCTTTTGCTTATTTTTGTTTTTCAAGATTGACTTCTTCTAGTGTAAAGTTTTGTCGAATATCAGCATTGAATGGCATTTGGGAGTAAAGAAATAAAGTCATTGGTTAATTTTTAATCTGGGATTAGCGTTAATCGGCTTTTGAACAACCGGGCCCAGATCTTAGAGAGACGTAAGTACACGCTCGGTTACTGGGTAACCATTAGTAAATATACAAAATGCTTTGTAAACTTTTCTAACTAGCTAAATAAAACATCGCACTATAGACTGTGCGGGAGATAGTTACAGCAATTATTATAAACTAAAATCACACTCAGACCAATATATATAAGGAAATGAAAAGGAATTTATAAAAGGAAACAGATAGAACTCGACGCCGTCCTGCTGACAAGATGGAAGAAGTCGTCTAGAGCAAATGTGAAAGTTTTTAGTTTTCTTGCTGATCAGATCTCTTTTTTTTTTTTTATTGCGCAGCATGTAAATTTATTTCCACGCTACAATCTACCCACAGACTTGATAAAATTAAAATCACGGAGAGTGCAAGGTCTAAACACATAAAACTGAATTTCGTCAATTTAACAGGCTATAACATGCCCTTTCGACAGAACAAAAGAGCCAGCTAACATGACATACGGAAACTTTTTTTATTTGGACGGTTTCCTGGGATTAGGGGGACAAAGAAAAATAGCTGGTTTGAATGGAGGAACAGGTGCACCAATATAAAATATTCCCGGGAAGGAAGGATTAGTTTTAGAGATAAAAAATCATGTAGGGAAGCATTTCGGAATTAGTATTGAAAGCAAGAATTAATTTTGTAGGTTCTTCCACTGGTATTGCCTGGGCAAACGGAAGGACATCCTTTCGCTAAAAACGAAAGCTCTTGATTATGCAGGGTACCCCGGGGGTATCACAAAACAAGATAACATTGCCAAAGTTAATCAAGGGAAGAAAGAAGCAAAGATATGATGTTTCATAGAGCAAGTAAGCGTCCGTTTGGATAATAATTTGGAATTGAAGGGGCAGTTGAAAGCAGTTACAAAAAAGCCCGTAAAATGAACGAGACCAATTTGGGGATTAATATCGAGGGCAAGACAATACGAGAAAAAATTTACAGGGATCAACGACATCCCCCTTTAAGGTCGCGGCTCTCCCTGAGATAGCATTTTCAATTTAATGAATGTACCATTGTCTAGGCCAAGCGTCTATTCATACATAAAAAACCCCCATGCCGATTTGAGACATAAGTTCTCGAGCTAATTCATCCAAACCCCTTTGCCTACTGTGAATTACTTTTATATTTTAGCCAAAAATACACGGTAATATTTAGAAACGTATCCCGCCAAGAAAATAGAAAGATTTTGCCACGATTGCATGAACGGAAGCTCAGAAACTCAGCTGTTCACAGAGCCGATATTGTTTCGTTTAATAGTAATACCACGTGTTGTTTCATAGTTCTAATGGACATCAATGATTTTCAGCCCTGAAGGAGCTAAACTTCCGTTGCCTATAATATCGTGGTGGGTTATCAGTCTACTAGCCTTCTTCCGTTTTTTAGGCAATGTTTGAACATTATTGTTCGCCTCGTCTGCTACAATTGCACGGTCGTTGAACATCAAATTGAAATAACATCATTTTTCTTTGACGTAAATTGCGATAGCATACCGTACATCTGCCTTAACCCAGTCGCGAACAAAAGATTCTAAAGCGGCCCACGCAGTACAAAAAATGAATCAAATTGAATTGTTTCTTGAATACGCCTTTCAAAGTCGTGTTCCACTTTAAGTTTAGCAAAGCTAGCCTTGAGCAATGTCTTCGAATTTCCGCCCTCGAATTTGTTGAGACTCTTTATCCGCCAGACGCCCCACTCTAATACACGTTTTCCAAAATGGCCGCTATTTTCGCATTCTATTGTTTGCTTGCAAATTAGCCTTCGTTGCCTCGTTCTTAAACTTAAAATTCAAAAGAATATTTAACCTTGAACGAGGCAAAAACGGCTAATTTGCAAGCAAACAAAAGAATTTTAAAATGGTGGCCAATTTGGAATAAGGTGTATAGTGCTTTAATTCGAAATTTACAGCTAAAGTAGAACTTCTGGACAACTTAGTTAGAAATTTTTTTTCCCATAGAATGAACTTTGATATCTGCAATTAATAGCCTCGATGGCGAAAGCTTGCATTTCGTCTCTCCTTATCTCCTTGAGGATTAAGTTTTGGTTTAATGCGTCTGTTAAGAGCACTGACGATTTCAAATACTTCACGGACAACAAGGGAGAATGCATTAACACTAAACTAAACAGCTTTTCAAATGATCTGAGAGGGTAAGGTCCTTGAAAAAAGAGAAACGAGATCAGATGGACGTTTTGACAAAGTACGTTTTTCCTTAAGAGCTGTAAATATTTTCGAGAAAAATATTGGTGAAGTGAAGGAGTGGTTCTCGATAATTGATCAATGCTTTTGGTGCAAAATTACCCTGTTATTTCCTTTCTGAGAAAAAAAATATTACCTGTCTTTGACGACTGGATCGTACGCTGCGTTCGCTCTCCTCGTGATCAACCTGCACGACAAAGAAATGATAAGTACATGTAATGGTGGTAGGACTGAGTGGAGTGCAATTCGGTCTGTAATCATATGAGTGATAACAAAATCGGACGACCGCGCAGCGGAAGTTTAATTTGTTTATCACGAGTATGATTACCGAACGAATTGGACGACACGAAAGTCCTCTTACCAATTAATCATAAAAATCACAATTTCCGAGAAAGTTAAGAAAGAAAGGGAAAATTTGCATTAAAAGGCTGACAAAAGAGGCGTAAATTGTTTATTGTCGCTCAAAAAAAGAAAGAAAGAAAAAAATCCCCAGTTTAGGAGTCTGTACACTGTTTCTATGGTGACTGAAACCAAGGTTGTGATTGGTTGATTTAAACTAAAAATTTGAATGTGATTGGCTTATTGAACTGTCCGATAACAAACCGTCCAATGACAAACGGTCCGATAACAACTTGGCAAGTGAATTAGTGGAAAATAGGAGTTTTTTGAAACCAATCACAATCGAGGAAATAGTATTTTTATGTTTACAACAGCAATTAATCATCTCGCGTGGCCTCACAGACGTTCTTGTCCAATTTTGGCAGCGTTTTGTATCGTGAAAGTCAAAGGATTTTTTTCCTCCAAATTTCGAGCCCACTCGTTTAAAAAAAAAAATCCACCGTTGATTAAGGCATAATGTTCTGCGCACAAGATTATCGCCCTTGAAGAGGCAGTTGAAAGCAGTTACAAAAAATCCCGTAAAATGAAAGAGACTAGACCCAAAACTTGGAGGGGAGGGGAGGGGAGAGCCAGGTATATGCGATCTTGCGTTATACCCTGTGTTCGGTGAAATTAACAAAGAAGATAGATGAACTGAAATCCGTACGTTGGAACTGCGGGTATAAAGTGATTTTCTGAGCGAAAAAAGGCACTGTATTTAAAAACTGAATGGGCGGCAGGGGAGCATTTGTCATAATAACTTCGCTGACTTGAACGAATTTAGTGCGACACAGACGAATTTTCAGCTGGAGATCGATGTTGATTGTGTCCTGAAAATAGATCGTAAACAAATGTAAAACGAATCGCTAAAACCCCGACTTTCTGTAATTAAATCCATTAGTCTTCATAAAAAGCAAACTCTCAAGACTCCACCGAGAAAACAATGAACATTTTTTTTCCTTTCGCTTGAATTACAGACAATTTAATTCATCATACTTCAACACGATTGCGGAACTCGACAGGAGAAATATGTGCCTTTCAAGAAAACAATTCTGTAGAAGTGGGATTTTAAAGTGGAAATCTAATCTCATTTATCATTGGTGAGACCGAAATCTATTGCTTGTAGTGAAAATCAAGCGCATTTTGAGCTTTTGGCAAGTTTATGAATAATATTCGAAAAGAAATCAACGCCATTCTATTTTGGCACTTTTCACTGCGGCCTCAAATCTCTCTGGCGAGAGGTAGAAAGATCACGAGAAATTGCCAACAAAAATAAATACACAAAAAGGGTGGTAAAATATAGTTGATCAAGAGTGCCGATACCCCGTTGTAATGAAGTCTCGAATTCGCCGTTTCAGTGAATTTCGAGGTAAACCAGTTTACGAAAAGTCCAACCAAAGTCTCGACCAAAAACGTCGGTCTTTTTAGCATCTGTTTTCCGGTCGATTGATACGCGTGGGAGTACGTGAGGAGAACCAGTTCTACCAAATTTCAAGGAAAACAACTGCGACATGCATGCGACACCACTTACTTAGAAACTGGGAAAACAAGTAAATATTTTCAACATTCAAAGCTTGAATTTGCTGAATTTGCAGCCTTTACACGAACGCGGTTTCATTTGTAACCGCATCGTTTTGTATGCGGCTGCGATTTCTGTTTACACGACACCGATCGAGACTGTTACCGAAACCAGGTCGATTTGAAAACGCTGCCAAAGTGGAGCGTTTTCAAACCGATACGGCTTCTTCTGACGTGTAAACGGCGAAACCGCATCAATTTGAATAAGCGGTTACTATTTTGGCGCGAAATTTGCATTGTTCGATTCAAAATGGTGAATTCAGCACGTATTGCACCGATCTCTCATAACATCACGACTTGGATTTTCTGGCGAAAAAGGTTCCGTGTAAACATTTCCAAACCGCATCGATTTTGACAAGGTTCCGAAGTCGTGAAACCGTGTCGATATGAAACCGCATTTGTGTCAACGCTGCCTAAGATTCTCTTGCGGAACGTTTCATTTTCCTTGCTTTTATGCAAAATGGGCCGAATTTAAGAATACTCTTTTGGACCGGTGAACATCATAAAACCCAAAACGTTTTACCGAATCTGATAACTTTGTTTGATTTAAATCCCGGAACTAAAAAGAAACAAAAAAGCTAATCTTTACCTTTTGTTCAAAATATCAATGGTATTGGTTAATTAATGCAAGAAATACTGTTTAGCTGGAGCAGATGTAAACGTTTGTGTGAAACTTGGAGCAAATGTGCAAGTATCGAAAACGTGTTCCTTGTTAGGCATTTGAATGTTCTTTTTTATACGAACGCATTAGGTTAGTGATATCTTGCTGTGGTTTTACCAAATCGATATCTTTGTCCTGTTTCGTGGGTGGATGTAAGCGAATAAAAAGTTTTAATTTGAACGAGGAAGGAACATTAAACAGTGTAATCATGTCCTTAAAAGAAATTGGTCTGAAATTCACCCTGTTGTCGTCTACAAGAAATTAAAATTGTGGAAGAAAGTGCTGAAACGAAAACTCACTGATAAGAAATGAAATGTGTAAATAAAGTCGAAAATGGTATATATACAGCCGCATTTGAGGATTGTATACACAATTTCATTTTTGTATCGGCTGTGAAAACTAGTATCTAATCGTAGAATCAGCGAGCCAAACATCTTAATTAATCTCGATCAGCTGGAATACTGATTCACTGGCTTCAAAAACAGCGGGTTTCATTTCTCCAAACGTTGAGGAGTGTGCGAGCGAAAGCCAGGGAAAACTTCAATTAAGACAACAGATTGCTTCAGTCGAAGCTACTTTGAGACTCAGTAGGGTTTTTGAAAAGGTTGGACGTATGCGGGTCGGTCTACCATAGGTTTTTTTTTCTTTTTATTCGCAACGGTTGGATCAATTTGGCAGGCCGCATTGTTACCTACGACACGCCTGAATACTATTTTTCTCCGTTTTAAAGGCTACCGACGCGACAAAAGCAGGAAATTGCAGAAGCTTGTCGTACGTAAGTTAATGTATACTTAGAAATTCTATTTGTTTAAAACCTTTTTACTTCTCGAATTCTTAAGATCAACAGCAAGCGAAGCTTTTCAATTGTCTTGAATATATTGCAAAATAGAAACACCGATCAATCGACCGGTCAAAGAGCTTACATGCGGATGGTATACACACAAATCTGTGTTAAAAAAACATGAATGCTGTTGAGTAAACGAAGGAGACCATACGCTGAGAAACCCATTCAAGTCCCTTTACATGTATATAGCTACATGTAAATAATACAAGATTTATACAAATCAAAACAATGGGCAGATTTTTGCGGGGCCACGGCAGTTCAAAATCATTTCACCGATATCAATGGAGGAACCATTCGTGATCTGTTGAGATGCTGTGATCTATTCAAAGCAACGCAAAGTGTGGAAACTATACCCGGTATGGAGCCCTGTAAAAAACGGAACAATTCTTGCATAACAGCGAGGCATCAGGAAACCAATTGGCTACTTTCAGTGCGTGGTTTAATTGAAGCCGGCAAGTCATATTCACGGAATCTAAAACCAAGGGAACACCTTACACAAATTGCGCTACAACCACTACTACAGACAATTCGTCTTTCCTTAGTTTTGAAATCTGTCATACTCGGTTTTCTAAACAAGCAAAATAAAATGTCCTGTTGAAGAGCTCTTTACAATATCTATTACATAAAAAATTCTTCGCAATGACTTTCAATTGGTAAACCTTCTTTTTTTTTGTCACAATAAACTTCGCCCTTTTTTTCCGTACAACATACTGAAATTCAGATTTCCTATTTTTTTTTAATTTTTACTCTTACTGGACTTTATATATTTTCTATTTCAAAGGAAGAGAAAGCTATTAAGTCCTGTTCAATTTTTCTTCCAAGCAGATGGCCTTTAGCAGCTATCTTAGCAAAAAGTACTACGTTTTCTCGTGTGAGAAAAATATTTTATAAATCGCATAAATTTGAGTCGCATTCACATCTAATTTACTGTCATAAAACGTTTTCATAAATAGAGGACAGTGCTGGAATTAAAAGGAAGGCTGGCGAAGTTCCCGCAAGGTTCACAAGAGTGAACCAGAACAGAAAGGGGAAAAATTAGCAGCAAAATGTGCCCCAAACAAACCGAATGTTGAAGAAGTCAAGTCTTACCTCTGCGACAGCCGCTGCAACTACAAATAAAACTATACCCAATACAAAAAAATTAAATTCCATGTTGGAGCTGTCCTTCTCTATGTCTCCGTCAGCTTTCTGTAAAATCTGATTCTCTTTTATTCAGCTGCGGCGCGCTTAAATACTGATGGCCGCTTCGATCCAGACCTCACTCGCTTCCACTTCCGTAACAAAGGAGGAGGTCCTCGCGCAAAGCGCATAAAATAACAAGCATGATAATTTATGACATCAAAAGCAAGAGCCGAAATACTACAAATACCCTCTCAACTTGACCTCAGCGCAAATGCTTGAAATTAAACAAACAAACAAACAAAATTGCAAGGTTGCTTCATTTATTTGGAATCAAGCAATTTTCGCTCAACTTGATATGCCATGCGGCGACTAAGGAATTACAGAAGAAATTATCCAAGAGCCGCCTTTGCCGTTTCCATGCGGCAGGTGTTTCTCTCTAATGGGCAATTTAGTTTGTTAGACAGGAGAGTTCTTCCTTCTTTCTTTTCATTTTGTTTTTACTTAACAAGTCCCTCACCAGGAAATCATGAAAATACATTTAAAGCAGGAACTGATAAAAAAAAAATCCGTTGCAGCTGCTTTTAGAAACGTTTCACAGATACGTACTTAAAAATATTGAGTTACAACGCCTGACGAAGTGCATGTATCCGGTATTTGTTCTCTATTATAAAGATTGTTGAAATCTCAGCCTTAAATTAATGTTTCCACTACCATACAGTCGCCGCTGGGGGAAAAAAAGTTTGTCTTTGCCAAAAATAGAAGCAGGTAGATCGCCCCTTCCATCGTATGGTTTTTTCTTCACTCTGTTTCGAGAGAGTATTTTCCAGGTACACCGATTTTCCGACATTTTCAAATTCCAACTCGATCCGACCTCGATCCACTGAATATTCCAAATTAAACTTACACGAAGAGAAAGAAAGCGAATTTGCGTTAAAATCTGAAACATAAGGAAGTGCTGTGTTTCGCAGCTGAGAAAAGTTCCTAAACTTTAATTTCAACACAATAGCTAGTGCGAATACTTGGCAGAAAAATAGCGAAAAGAGAACGAATAATTGAGAACGAATAATTCGTTATATCAACCCTCACGTTTGCGGTCCCTGAGTTTTACCTTCTTAAATAGTTTACGTATATGTCATCGAGCCTGCATCACCAACTGAATACTGAAATGAGTAATGCTGAACTAACTGCTACTATCTAAAATGAATGGCGGACATGAAAAAGAGTAAAATCCCATGTAAACAATTCATTGTCAGTCTAGGCTTATTTCAAAAGTTCTAATGGAAATTATGAGGCAATGTTTAATTTATTTGATTGTATCTTTAAAGTGGATTAACTTTAAGAGTATAAAACCGCCGTTTTTCTCGTGATTTTAGAATATAGAAAATTCCATACACGTGAACTGCAGAAAGGACATGACCAGGAACAAGTTAGAAAGGTCACTACCGTAAATAAGCAATTTAAGCTGGTCATGCGATCAATAGCGAGTCCAGCTTATCTAACTTCGAAGATCTTCCTAACTTTCATTTCATCATGTCCATTCCGCGAAATTTCACGTATTCTAAAAATCA
The DNA here is from genome assembly GCA_949126865.1 of Montipora capitata. NCBI lineage: Eukaryota > Metazoa > Cnidaria > Anthozoa > Scleractinia > Acroporidae > Montipora > Montipora capitata. The sequence continues at coordinate 33,482,358 of OX421456.1, forward strand.
TCCCAATGACCTCTTACGGGATACGACTATCATATACTTGAGCGTTCGCAATAGGCCACTTCGGAAAAACCGTAATACTCTTTGTTTGTTCCCCCAAATTTTGCATAACCATTGTTTCCAGTTTCTCTTGGGACTTAACAATGGTCCCAAGAGAAAACAACAACAATGCTTATGCAAAATTTGGGGGACAAACAAAGAGTATTATCGTATTTTCCGAAATGGCTTATTGTGACCAGCTTCCAGCTGTGTTATGATAGCTCTGTTGCCAAAGCAATGTTGCGGTCAGTCTCGTCTGAGTTCCGACTTGAATCTCATGTTTTTTTGTCTTAAACCGGCTAATATATGACATCAGAAGCACATTACTTTGAAGCGTGTATTAAACTCGCAAATCTTTTCCTTGGAACAAAGCATGTGGATTTTAGGACATCATTTTTTTCCCAAGCATGGACAAAAATAAGATCGATGCTGCACGCGCGGGAAAATGCGAGAGCTACGTTACATCCAAATAAGGAAATTTTTTTTTTTAACTAAAAAAAACCCAGCCATGAACCAGAGTTAAACGCTTCAAGGCCATGAGCTTCTGATCAAATCTAATTTGTTACATGTAGTTAATCAAATTAATACATCTTTGCTAAGGAAGTACTGAAGGGCTAATTTAAATAAATAATGGTGATGTGTTGCAGTGAGACGACGGAATAGCTTTTGCAGTAATTTTGAAGACGATTCCGTTCAACAACAGTCAACAACGGTTACCAAAGAGAAAACGCCACAAAACGATGATGTTAGGGTAATTTTAATTGTTTTGCAAGAAAAAATATTATCATGCTGCACGTGCGATAGCCATAATTACAACACTTCTTTGCTGTACTCTGCATCAACAATTGAAAAATAATGAAATCTGCAATCAAGCCTAACCACTTATGTCCAGGTTTGCACGCAGCTGCAAGATTTGCGAAACATCGTAAACGGTGAAAACAAGAAGACAACTCCCCAACTGGGACTCACGGCTATTGCACATTAGACGCGGACAAGACTCGCGAGTTTTGCGATTTTAACGATTTTTGCGAAAATTGCGAATTTTGCGAAAAATCGCAAAAAACCGAAAAGCTAGAAAAAAAAAAATAGGTCCACAATGCGTCCATGCGTAGCTTACGGAATTTATCTGCTTCGATGGGAAGCTGACAAAGGGCACTTTCAATTCAACAAAAATCACTGGTACAAATTTTCGGAATTTTCGCTGGTCGAATGGAACACGTCCGACCACATCCCACAATGCGAAGTCATGTGTATTGATATGTTTAATGTTCTTTCGCTTGTGCACATTGAACGTTGTTACTTTTCTGTCAGTATGTCATTTTATAACACTGATTATAGCTTACTTTAGTGGAGATATACAAGTAGGCAGAAATAAACAATGAATATCAGTTTAAACGAAAGAGAGCAGTCAATCCTCGCCGAGGATGACGTCTCTCTGTAAGCAGCACTTCAATTTCATCCAGTCCTTTCACGGAAACACATGAGCCCAGCAAACTGACCCGCTGCCTGCCAACTGAGTGGCTTCACAGCTCAGTTGGTAGAACATTGCACCAATATCGCAGAGGTCATGGGTTTGAATCCCGTAGAAGACGCCTGAATTTTTCAAGAGAAAATTGCTTAAATTGTCTAGATAAGTGCCAGGTCATTTCTCTCTTTCGTCTTCAACCGTACTTTAAATATACGTTTATTTCATTCAGAATATCTGTTTTGATGAACGTTTTGTGTGGCTCGATATAAGTTCTCCTGGTTTCTTGCTCACCAGCTGTACGTAGCTATGTGGTACCCAACAACGTCATCGAATCGTTCATTCTCTATCTTCCTCCAAGAGCGTTCGAACCAACCAGTTTATACTAGATAATTTGTCAATAGTGTATAAGGCGAACGACAAGAAATAATCCCGAATTATTTAAGACATCACAGAATCACATTTAGAAAAGCCACTTTCGTCAATTTTGAGCTTGAAAATGCACATTCGCATTCATAGTGACACTTTTTATCTCAGAGGAAATGCCATAGACAAGGAAGGACTTTAAAAAGCTCTCCAGATTACACTAAAACATTAATAAAAATGGTTCTTCCGTCGTTTAGAACAGATTATCCACTGAATTTAAGCAACAAAAATTACAAAAAAAAGGGATACTTGAATTTACTGCTCCTTAGCACTTAGCAAAGCATTCAAGACTTGTCGATAACTGAATGAACAAAAAGGAAAAAATCAGATATAAGATTTTTTAGATGGCAATATAAAAAAATGATCGGGCACATTTGCTCGAACATATCAATCATATTGCAATCTGTCAACGATCTTCCGTCATATACAAAATGACCGTAGGCGTATCTGAGTGATTAAACCCCAAAGTGGCACTGCAGAGATTTCTTTCCGCAGTTAAATGAGAGTAACCATTAAATGATGCTACTCTATAGCTACCATTTTCAATTAAGGTTACAAACTACATTTGACGAAAAAAAATTGATATCGGTTGTTCAAGTACTTCGCCGGGCCAGACACCCAAAAGTGAAGCGAAAAACGTTCAAAACCGGCTGTCGATTATGACGGGAAACATACAGATAGGCTAGTTGTTTGGTAGCCTACGTGTTGGCGAAAGCGCAACTGAAAAACCGGAGTCCTACGTAGGATTCGAACCTACGACCTCCTCTTTGACTACCTCTTTATCTGGGTTCTGAGTGGACCATTCCCATATGTCTCGCTGGGCTGAGGGCTCTACAATGTCATGCTCCTCAAATTTTCAAATGAAATTCAAAGTGTTATGCGCCCGCGGGAACTAATTCTGGACAAATCTCGTAGGTAAAATGTGACACCACCACTCTAAAATACTTATTCCCTAAATTGTCTGTGTGATAAAAGATTAACTTCTCCCTACTCCACCCCCCCTCCGCCCTTCCCCTAACCCGATGTTGGTTTAGAAGCAGCCAAAGGCTTGCACAGTATTTTTTTACCACATTATCAACATTGGTACAGGGGAGAGGGGGTAGGGGTGGCTCAGGGTGTGGCATAGGTGAGGGTGGCTCAGTTGGTACAAGGGAGAGGGGGTGGCTCAGTTGGTTGACCACCCGGGAGGTCGTGAGCTTAACACCGGCCGGACCAACACTCAGGGTCTTTAAATAACTATGGAGAAAGTGCTGTCTTTGTAACGACATCTGCGAATGGTTAGACCTTCAAGTCTTCTCGGATAAGGACTATAAGCCGGAGGTCCCGTCTCATAACCCTTGGGTATAAATTCTGTGGGACGTTAAAGAACCCATCCTATACGGCGCATGCTAAAGTTCCATAGCGGACGAACGTGTACTTCACTACCTTAGATTGTCAAGATTTCATTTTCTTGAATAATTCTTTCTGAACGCGCACTTAGAACTGAACATGTACCAATCAGTTACTACGGTTCCGTACCCATATAACTTCTTCTGAAGAAGTATAACGACATCCTCTTGATCCAGTGACAAGATCGTGAAACCTTTTGTAAGCTTATACCAAGGTAAAATTCTGTCGGTAAGTTTTCCAGTGCGAGTGAATCGACCCGCCTGCATGCGCGACTAATCAGGAATCTTCATCACAGACAGCAGTAACTGTTTCTAATTTTCTTCTGGCGTTTGTACCCAACTCACTCTACCCGAACTGCTGTCAGCGGTCAGACTCTAACTAAATACGTTGCTGTAAGCAAGTAGGCGAGCACAACTCACCTGAGACCCCACTTGAATACGAGATGAAATGGAAAGCCACCTCACACGTGGCAAATAAGTAAATAACTGGGTCTTGCGAGGTGCTGCAAAAGGAGTCAATAAATGGCATGTACAAAGATCGCTCAAGAATCTTAACTTGTTGCAAAAACCGTCTGCAATGTTGAAGGAGGCAAACCTGTTTGCCACGCAGCGGATAAAAATAAAAATGGAGAAACGGGAGATTCGAGTTAACTTTTCGACGTTACAAAAAAATAGGCACGCATTACGTACATGTGAGCACAGCTGTTAGACCATGATAAATTGTTGTGACATTCTTAAAAACTGACATAACTTTCTTTATGATTTTAATAAAGAATAGTGCCGTGTTACGTGTCTATCAATCAATTCACTTGCATGGATGTGTAATTGCGCCAAGAAACGATCTTGTCAAGATG
>OX421456.1:33501526-33504026 GCA_949126865.1 Montipora capitata
AACACATGAAGGTCCTCGAGTTTATCTGTCTGAGCACAAGTGCTCAAAACAGATTAAATGAATTTTTTGTTAGAGAACCAACAAAGTCAACTCACACAAGGTCGAGTTCGGGAATTGCGCCGACGCTTATTTCCCTTTCGTAAACGGTCGTTGCCATTTGAAACGGTCGATGCCATTTTTTAGCTGTGAATTACACTCATTAGGTCTAAGAACTCAGAAGGTTGCGGTTACTGGGAGTTGTGTCTCGCTGGTCATATGAGTTAGGGTTCGGGTTAGGGTTCTGTTTAGGGTGAGTGCTAAGAACCCGAGTTCGAGTCTTTAAATTTTCGGACTCTTTTTTTCCTCCAGTTTTTCTTTTATAAATGTTTTTTTTTTCCTTTTTTGTCTTAATTTTTGTTCATATTTTTTCTTAGTTTGTTTCTTTTAATTTTCTTTGAAGTGAAGTGTGTAGTCGACCGTTATAAATGGCATCGACCGTTTCAAATGGCAACGACCGTTTACGAAAGGGAAATTTGCTGCGCTGACCTTGGCGGGACCAAGGGTAAGTGCTTGCTTACAGGAGGTGTCCGCTTATGGGAGGTTAAACAAAAAAAGAGCAATAGAGGGCATATAATGCACCACAACAAGTCTTTTAAAGCTTTTAAATTAAGACAACTGGTAATTGTGTTTCAAGGTGTAGACGGGCCAAGCACGACTCCTGTTGGTCAAGATAGGAAAGTCAAAGACCTCAGAGCTTTGCTCTAACAAGTACATCTTCCAAAGAAGTCCCTTTTCTATATGAAATCAGGGGAGAGCTTTTAAAGATTTCTCTTAGTAAGGTGTCCGTTAGTGGAGGTTCGACTGTAGTTCCCTTACCTATGGACTCCATGTAATCTCCCTCAAACGTGTGTTTGAACAGATAAAAGATATATCTCCCCTTGTCATCTGGGACATGTTTCGTGAGGTCATTTGGAACAACATCCTCCTTTGCGTCAGCCAACTCAATCGTTTCATTTTCGGTGTTAAGCTCCTATGGAGTGAAATAACAACGGTGTAATATTTAACATCTGAAGGATATAAGGCTTGTGAAGAAGTTTGTGTCGCGTCAGTGAGCAAGTGAAACACAAAAATTTGGTGTCAGTCGACGGAGTTGATAGAAGTAACTTGATCACAGCGTTGCCAACAATTAAGAATTAGCCCCCCTTCGTCGTAGCGAAGGGTTGATTATCAACGAAAGTAATTGGTATTTGATGACCAAAGCAGTAATCAAAACCTTTTTGTCACTTACTAATTGCACCAAGCTCAATTTCTTCTCGTTAAGTTCCACCAATTTCGCCAGAGCTTCCTCTGATACAGGGAATTGTACGCCTGTCATGTGACTCTGTTTCGTATCCACACTAATATCTGCACGCATCTTCAAGCAAAAATAATACATGCAGTTATCACTCTTTTTACTTCGAAGAATCAAAAATTCTTCTCGTTTCCCAAAAATACATGATAGTTCTCAGTTGATTACTGACATCGTTCAAATTTAGTACCATTTTCGTACACTAGATACAGGTAAATGTACACCTTATTTAACGTCGGAAGTTCCATTACCATTTGGATGGTATTCTCCCAGGAAACCGACGATGCGGTAACGATTAAAGCTAGCAAGATTTTGGGGTCCTGTGTAAATTAAGAAAAATCAATTAAATATAAAAAAATAAAATGAAAACAAAACAGCTAACATCAAATATGTACAGCATACACAGTCGGATATAAATAAAATCATCATTTCGATACCGGTCAGCTGAAGCTGAAACGACGTTGAATTTAAAATCTCCAAAATAAGCTTTTGTTTTCACTCGCTGGCAGAGTTCATTTTGGCTTTTATGCGAGACTCCATGCTCATTTAAACTAACAAGTTCGCACCTATATGGGCAAGGAACATGCTCCGTTTATTTAGCATTTAGTTATTACGTAGAAGGAGGAAAATGTGATGTCCATTTATATGGATAAAACAGTAGATTGTTTTTTCGCTGAATCAATGTCATAACCCTTCAACCTGTTCCCTCAAGTGTTTTATCAGTGAAAAGGGTGTACAGCAAAAATTAGTTTTATCAAAACTCCGTATTTTGCTTTTAAAAATCAAAAAAGGCTTTCATAGATGGTTTTGTAGGTCATATGTACGTTACATTGAGGAAATAAGAAATAATGTCATGCAACACTCAAATGGGCCGAATTCTTGGGATAAAAAAAAAAAGTATCCACGATTTGTGTGAGCGTAGAAACAATACGCCAGCTTTTTTCCATTTAAACCCCATTTGGGGATTTGCACATAAATAGCCCAGTGTACTAAGATGACTTATTATTCCACTATTACGCCATTTTACCACATTTGGTCAAGAGAACACGCAAAATATGAGACGGTAATACACTGTAGTGTCCCGGTTTGACCGGTTTAGAACAGAGCAGGGAGTTTTTCAATGAAAGAAGTTGTTTTCAACAAGATTCAAAACCTGAGAATTTAGCTTGTCAT
>OX421456.1:33506526-33514026 GCA_949126865.1 Montipora capitata
GGAAAAAGCCAAAGGTATACGTTGTTAGTACTGTAGCAACAGGGTTGCAAGTTACATGTAAATTAGGGAGTATAAGTGATGACAGCAAAAAATAAAACACCACAAAATTGCATAGTTTAATCAGCACAGAGGATGCTCTACAGGCATGTTTTACATGTACATTTTGATGAAGTTGAAGACTCAGGCCCCTGCCCAACAAGAATGTTAGTTATCCTAATTTATAGGTTTTTGAAAGATATTGCCATCTTTGTGTCTTACTTGACACTGAAGTCAAACTCCGATCAATGGTCCTTAATCACTACCATGGAATATCATCCTACAGTGACAACAGAGTGCTTCAAGTCATCCTATGTGAAGGACTTATTTTTAGATATGAATTGCTGCGACTGATCACGGCGACAAAATTCTGCTGCAGCGACAATTATTTTGTTCATAAATTAAACTTGTCACACAAGGAAGATTGTTGCGGCGACTTGTTCCCACGACCTGTCGCAGCGACTTATCGCCTAGTGTGTCCCGGCCCTTAGAGTCATGAACTATTGACCAATATCTTTCATCAACTTACCTTCGCAAAGTCAGGAGAATAAGAGATGAATAACCATTCATAACCCTGATTGTTTTGTGAGTCTAGTCGATAAAACAAGTAGCAAGGATCTTGTTCATCCAAAAGTGGCGCAATAAGTTTATCATAATGTAACTGACGTCAAGGGAGAAACTTTCAAAATTGTTAGCAATCATTTTACAGTCTGTAATGGTGCCCCAATCATTTTACAGCACGATGCACTTTACCGTGGCCACCTAACAAAGTTTTTATAACTTATATGCCAATCAGGGTGTGCAAATTTGATTGCCAGTAACCCCTCCTTGCAAAGTTCACACGATTGCAAGTTGAACACCGTTGAATGGGTTGTTTGAGTTGACGTGAGTCTTAAGTATTTATGAGTCAATGAGTCAGATGAGTTAGTGCAGTTACCCTAACCCATAAAATGAAAGCTAAAATTCCAGAGAGCGCTTAGGCCTAATCACTGAAACGAGGGCTTAGGCGTAACCAATAAATTATTGCTATTATAATAATGACTGTGAGTCTCATTGACTCATGATTCATGACTCATTGACTCATTGACTCATAAATCACGGGACCTCAGTTGATGTACTTATGTTGCCGGTAAAATCTGTTCTCAGGTTGAAGCCGTTTTGAATTACTTTAGGTTAAATTGATGATCCTCATTTTACCTCTATTGAATACGCACTCAGATGAATTGAAGAAACATTTTTGGAGCCTAAATTAAGCCTAGAGAAAAATTAGGATCAGATTAGGATTAGTTTTGGTTATTATACATGGATATCAATTGACTTATTATACAAAAGTAAATAATGAAAAGAACTGTGTTGGGTTGAGCATGTTCTGGCGTCGTTCTAGTGTAATGGTGAAGATTTGGAGAGTCCGAGTTCGAGTACCGGTAAGTGCATAGTACTATGTTGTTCTGTTGATTAGTGTATGAATAGTAACAGAAACCGATAAGATGACGCATGTTGAGATGCGTAAAACGGTGCTCAAGGGAGGGTACAGGTGTTTTCAGTCCCTTTTGGGGTTTGATAGCTGCTTTAATATTCAACCTAGGTAAAATGAGGATCACCAATTTAACCTAGGTAAAAACGGATTCAACCTGAAAACGGATTTGACCGACAACACTCAACACTTACACCTAGTTGTCAAATAACGTGAAAGCTTGTTGCGCGGCTATGGTAAGGCGCGTCGCACTGTAATTCTATTCAACTCAGTTGAACCTATTTTATCAAAACCACCACCTCTGGTGCACCAAATTGGTTTAGCTGGTTCATCACTGAACTGCTGTTCAAGAGGTCGCGGGATCAAAACTCCAGCCAGACCAACACTCGGGGTCTTTAATGGGGACATAGTTTTTCAGTGAGTGATTAACCCATTGACTCCCAGGGGTTCCCCATTGACGAGTAAAATCGTCTGGCAATAGACAGAGTAAAATACTAAGTCTGGCTGGTTTAAGCCGGTTTGGACGTCAAAGGATTAAATGACTGAGGAGAAAGTGCTGCCTTTGTAATGACATTTGCAAATGGCTAGACTCTCTAGTCTTCTCGGATAAGGGAGATAAAACAGTAGGCCCCATCTCGCAACCCTTCAATGTTCATAACCCTATGGGACACAAAATTCTAAAGACTAACAAAATTCTAAAGAGTGAGTATTTCGACCAACGTGTCGGTAGTGTGTCGACCAACGCGTCGGTAGTGTGTTGGTGGTGTGTCCACTGACGCGTTGGCCGACTTGTTGGCCGACGCGTTGGTGGGATCGGATTCTTAACTTTTACCAAAGAACCCACAAACTATTCGCAAAGAGCAGGGCATTGAGTTCCTGGTGTTTATTTATTAACCCACTGTCTCCTGGGATCGAGACTTGACAGCTTTTACTCTAACACCAGACGATGTTACTCGTCAACTGGTGGTGTCCTGGAGCCCCTGAGGGGTGAATAACTCAAAAAATCTAAGTAATCCTAAAAACAAGGTCAGAGGTTTGAATCCCGTTTGAAGCAATGACACTCAGATGTTTTTCCCAGTGGTCATCTAGATAATTAATTTCTGCTTTGTGGCACCTTCTCCCCTGAAAATCGCACTCTTAGTAAATTGGATTCACTTCAGAACTGAATCATTCTCATTGTAACCTCCCCCTCAGCAGACTGGCACTTTGACCAGGCAGTGGTGACTTTTTCTAGCAGCTGTTAACTGTGAGGTACATGCATGCATAACTTGTTCAAAATACTAGCCATAATTAACAAGAACAATATTTGGTTAGAGCTATATCGGTTTCCGAACAGCATGAAAAGGATATCACTTTCCCAGTCGTCAACAGCTGCTAGCCGGTTGGCACATTGCAATTGCTCTGCACAAAAATGAAGAAAACATTGTTCAATGTTCAGTGACATTTGACCCTTAAATAACTATTAAAAAAAACAAAAAGGTGAAGCAAACCAAACAATATTAAAGTGTTTTCAGGCCATCTTTGCAAAAATGTGAAAAAAATACCAAATTTTTTTTATATTAAACAACAACAACAACAATAATTTTATTGTACCCAAAGCAGGATATCATAGTTATTTATTTACAAGTTGTTAAATTAATTAATTAACCACGTAAGAAGGGTACTGACTTCTTGAAATAACTAAAAAAGTTAAAAACACCAAGAAGCCAGATTCAGTAAGAGAATTTAAATAAGTTTATTGTGCAGGGTACAATATGGCAGGACAGCAGGTCTACTGTATACATGTACACACAAAACATGCACACACACTCACGCACACCAGCACATATTGCTATAAGATGAGTGAAAGAGTAGAATAGAAGTTACGAAGTACAAAGCTATAATTACAATATTTAAGTTTAGCGAAAGATGATGTTGTTTTAGTTTTATACATGTAAGTCTTAAGATACTCTTTTTTTAAGAAAAAATTTTCGGTGAAAAGGAATGTTCCATTTGTTGGCGACTGAATGTGACTGAATTTCCTTTCAAAAGGAAAACACTTACATGTACTAAGTTGTTAAATTCTGTTAGTATCTTGTGGCGATCCTATTGAGCACATTGAAGGAGTAGAACCGACCAGTTGTTTGGAACCAATTTTTAAGACATACAATCCTTGTCAAAAGACTTTAAGACACTTGTCAAATTTTTTCACACCCCCCCTTATACCCAGACAATGTTGAAACATTTGTGTGATCAATGAACTACTCTTAACTTCAGACACAGTGAAAACTAAAAAAAATTGGGGAGAGGGGGGAAAGCGGGAATTGTCCCAACAGTTTTGACCAGGATTGTAGGTCCAAATAGTAAAAAACATTGAACAAACACTTGACTCCTTTAGTTTCCCCACCAGCAATACTATTTTATATTATTATTGCTAGTGGACAAACAAAAGGAAACCAAATGAGAGAACTACATGTATTCAGTCATTAGAGGCACGAACACAGCAGTGATAATAAATAGTCATATACAGTACAGTAACTTGAAAAACTCAGGACTCTAGTAAAAATCCCACTTAAAATAATGACTGTGTGATACATATCTATGAGATCTATGTTACAGTTACTGTAATAAATGAATAAACAGTTCTTTAGTGTTTAATACTTAATAATTATTTCTCACCATCCTGAATGTCAACTTTAATAACTCTAATGTTTCCTTCTTTTGCTTCAGCAAACACAGCCTTTAATTCATCATTTGCTGTTAAAAAAAAAAAAACCTTTTCAGGAAAATTGTGATATTCATAATTTTCATATGAAATCATTTGAATGTAATCCGCAGTTTTGATGTTCATACTACACATTGTACTCAAGTGAAGCTATGATCCTCACAGTTATGAACGCAATTTTAGCAATTGCGTAGAGAAGCCTGAAAAACTTTGGACTTTAAACAGGGTTTGAGCCTGAGATCTTGCAATGACGGTACGACACTCTAACCAACTGAGCTATGAAGCCACTGGTGTTGGGAGCTGGTCATTTTCAGGCTTTTCTACTCAATTGCTAATTAAATTGTATTCATACCTGCGAGGATCATACAATGTAGTTTCACTCAATTTCATATCCACAATTCAATATATGATTCATTTCATTCGTTGACACACTGTACTTGTGACTGTCAAGCAAAATTACTTGACGATTGAGTTAAAGAATGGACAATACAGAGGCACCATTCTCCATCATTCTCTGAGACTTGAAAGATCAAGATTGCCTTCTGCAGGACTGTGCCGTTGTTTATGCACATTTTTTATAATAAAGTCAATAATGCATGCATTTTGATTGGTTCTCACCTATCATCTATTATAGGACAGATGCATAGTTGACATCATTATCAAAAACTTTTAAAATTCTTCATTATATAAAAACAAGTGTGGAAAGAAAATCAGTGACACACTTGGCTGTCGCCTCGTGTGCCACTTTTTTGTTTCTACCACATTTTGACATCATCTGTTTCTATTGCTGAACAGCAACTGGAATCTATTTATTAACTAGGTCATAACTCATGTTTGAACTTAGCGTGGAATCCAAGTCTGGCAATTTACTACGCTGTCTACTAACTGCCCAGGTAGAAGAAACTGAGTGACACTAATCAATTGCAGCTCAGTGGCTCTTCAGAGGTTGCAATTGCATCTGGTTACACCTAGGTACATGTAGGAACATGTACTGTATGTTACACCGATTTTTTTTTTCTGTCTTCTTTCTTTAAAAAACATGCCGAGGTCTCAAAAATGTTGCAGATTTCTAAAGTTTTCATATGGATGCAAATCAAAATCGCAACCCTTCTACGTTTCTTTCTTTTACTCAACACAACCACTTAAACTTCTCCCACACGTTCCTACAGCTACTAGTACACACAAACAGTATTAACACGTTTTAAAAATGATGAAAATCAATGCATTTCCGATCGATTGAATGGTTCAGAAACAAAAAAGCTACAAATCTTAAGTATGCCACGCCAAATATTTCGGAGCAAGTTGAACATTAACAGAGTTGATCGATTGCTCAATATGCAACAAGCTTAATCAAAACTTCACTTTTTCTTTCGCCTTCGAAAGCTACCTTAAATTAATTACTAAGAGATATATTTCGCATGATGGCGATGTGAATCTGGTGTGCATTCAAATGTGGAAAACCAATCTAAACGGGAGAGATCATTTTCCAAAAACAAGTTCAAAAATTTTAGTTGACAAAAATCAAGCGGCGAAGACCTTGCACGCCGGTATGTTTACTCTCGTGAACGAAAACATTAAATGCGATTTGCAATAACAACAACAGAATGTACAAACTCACCCTGTATGCCTGTTTGATGAGACATTATTCTTCACGGAAATTAAGAGAACAGAATTAGCTGACCCTCCTCCAAAACCAAATAGACTCCGATGGACCGGCCATTAATATGACGTCACGATGTTTGTGAAGTCGTCACATCCGTTTGAAACAGGAAGTCAGCATATAAACCTTGTTAAAAAGAACATTAATAATTTTTGTCTTCAAATGCATAAAATGAAGAAATACAACATATTTTTGAAAATAACAATATAACAATTAGGGTCATCATGAACTAGATTTACAATTTTTTATATATATTTTTGGCGATTATCTTTAAATGATTTTGATTTGTTCGAAACAGCAGTTTGATAACGTGGACAAATAATTTTCTTGACTTATCTGCTGCCTTGGAACCGTGACAGATTTCCTGTCAGCGGTACATAGAGAGAAAAGGTGAGGTATAGAGAATTTTAACAGAAAGACAAATATGAATATATGTATTCGATAAATTAAGTTGAGGAGTAAAGATTAAGATTTCGTGAAAAGATAAAAGTGCGTGTCAAAAATAAGTTCATGATGACAAGTTGGCAAGAATGGTTTGGGTATCACACTCTAAGAAGTTTACACGTTTATGATAAGTAGATGATTGAAATGTAAAATCTTACAACGATTTCAATACGGAACAGAGTTCGACACGTTGCATCTCGACTTGTAGCATTCTTCAATCTTGGTCGAAAAAAAAAATATGAAGGCTCTTATTCTTGTGGGAGGCTATGGAACAAGGCTTCGTCCGCTTACTTTATCCAAACCGAAACCACTGGTGGAATTTTGCAATAAACCAATGGTCATGCATCAAATCGAAGCTTTGGTCGAGGTAACGTACGATACAATGGATGTCCTGGTGACATTCTTCTGCAGATCGTAGATTTTAGCCGATCAGTCACACGAAAACCGTGAAGACCATAGTTTATGTTGCCTAGATTATACGGACATTACAAAAAAATAAGTTGTTGGGAATAGTTTTGCTCTGATACTACATGTATCACCTTTTGACATTAAAATAGTAGTGTAATTCACAAGAGCTTAGCTTGTAATTTTGCCTTCAGTTGAGCATTGTTATTGTTAAATTTTTACAGTGATATTAACCATCAAGTTCATCTTTAATCCCTTTCATTCGTATTATACAGCGTATAAGTTTATTTTCATGGTACAATATAATTTATTTGAGCCCTTTAATACTAAAAGATGATTAATGAGGTACAATGTAAAACATAATTTGAGGGAACTAATGCAATTAACTGCTAAACTTGTGAGGGGAAAAAAAATTGAACCCATACCCGAGGTTTTGGAAAATATTCTGCTAATAATAACAATTATAAGTTATTATTAAATTAAAAATGTTTACAAGTATATCTATAGGTATGTAAAAACAATCACAAATCTAAAAAACTATTCCCAATAAACAAAAACGAATAAAAAAATTGTTATTATTATTATTATTATTATTATTATTATTATTATTATTATTATTATTATTATTATTATTATTATTATTATTATTATTATTATTATTAGGTTCTCTTTGTGCGTGAATAAAATAGAAATTATGGGATTTGTTGGTATATTTTAAAATAACATCTGAAAGGCCTAGTTGCCAAAAAGTAGCATTGTGGAGCAAATTGTCTCAGA
>OX421456.1:33516526-33531526 GCA_949126865.1 Montipora capitata
CCATACCCAAAGCCCCAACCAGTATTTGCTTTCATAACATTTACACACCATAAATGAAAAACTTCTCTTGAATTAATTTTTCTTAAATCCTGGTACTTTTCCAACTTTTCCTCTTCTTTTTCCTTCAGTTGATGCGGGCATCCCCGGGTACCGCTACATACCGCTGTATGTCAATTATATGGCACTGTCCTTGCTGCTTATCCAAAAACACTGTGTCAGTCCGACGACGCTTAATGACGTGGTCACTTTGGATGGTGAAGTCCCACAGTAGCTTTCCCTCATCAGACTCCACAACTCTCTCTGGGACGTGTTATTGTTGTTGTTGTTATTATTATTATTATTATTATTATTATTATTATTATTATTATTATTATTATTATTATTTACATGTATTAGGGTTAGCATTGTGCTGGTGGTGGTTGGTTTTTTGGGTGTGTTGTCTGGTCAGATGGAGGGTTTTTTGAAAAATCTTGGGGTTCCAGATGTGTTGGGAGGATTTCAGGTTTCTGCGGCCATGGGGATCAGAAGATGCTTAGTCACTAAGCCCCAGCACTAGGTCGAGGCTAAGCAGTGTTTACACCTGCATAGTTTAAATACCATCTCCTTGCAAGTTGTTCTGACCACAAAAAGTCAAGAATCGAATTATTGCCAGACTATCAGCCTTGTAAAGTAAAGCCCTGGTAATGAACAATTAAAATTAATTTTGGTACTGTAGTTTATGAAAAAAGTTGTTTTCCTGTTTGAATTGAATACAGTAAATTGTTGTTGCCTGGTATTATAGAGTGCAACTACATAGCAAAGCTTTCAGTTCTGAGTTTTTGTAGCTCTTATTGGCATCTCAGTCTGTTTATTTATTTATTTATCTATCTATTTATTTATTCATTGATTCATTTATTTTTTCATTGCAGCTGGTCCCCTGGCTCTAGCCAGAGACCACTTAACAGTCGACGATGAACCCTTCTTTGTGTTGAATAGTGATGTTGTGTGTGCTTTCCCATTCAAAGAAATGGCTGCATTCCACAAAAATCATGGAATGGAAGGCACTATAGTTGTAAGTTCAAGTATTTTGTTTTGGCATTTGCTTCCAAAAATGAAATTTTCAATCCACTAATAGAAATTAGTATTGTTTTGAAAGAAATGTTTATAATTATTTGAAGAGCGGGCTATAGACAAAAGGGAGAAATGATCCTCCCAGTAATCTGTGCACTTTGATGAGAGCTTTCAAGAGTCGATGAGAGTAGCCGAGAGTGAATGAGAGTTCTGGCCAAACGAGAGCGATTATCACAGCTTCTCTCTTACCGAATGTATGTATGGGTTTTGGTGTCATATATTCCAATGCTGCAATGGACATGTACCCATTCTGGTTGGGAAACGGCAATTCTCTGACTAACAAGAAATTCCAGCTGCAGGCTGTTAACAGCCGTTAAATAAAAGGACGGTAATTTTTTTTTTTTTTTCTGGTACAGTAATTTTATTCCTTTAATCGGTGACAAGCTTGTTGAGGAAATTTTTAGTTTCTAATCTACAGTGTATATGTAGGAAAACGGCTTTTTTGTGTGTGAAGTAAAACAATGTTGAGACACCAATGGGCTATAGAGTGTTTTCACTCACATGATCAGTAACCTTATTTTTGCACCAAAACACCGGGGCATTGTTAGCCTTCCTTTCAAGTGACATGTATGGTAAAAAAGTTTGAAAAAATTAATGGGAAAAGTCTCAAATATCCTTGTCCAGGAATATAGCCCTTGTATTGACAGAAACTGAAACGTTCCACTAATACTTGGTTTTGTTTCAAAACAGGTAACAAAAGTCGAAGAACCTTCCAAGTATGGGGTTGTAGTGTACGATTCAAAATCGGGTCGTATTGATAAGTTTGTGGAAAAACCCCAAGTCTACGTATCCAATAAAATTAACGCTGGGCTCTATATATTCAGCCCTAAGATGCTTCAACGAATCCAGGTGAGTTCAGTGGTGGCTTGAAATTAAGAGTGGCACATTATTTCCAAGGGAATATGATATATTATTTAGGACTTACTCCACGTGTAAACTGAACGAAATAGCATTTTTGTCAACTCTGCTCCGGAGAACAGAATTAGCCTTCGCGCAAGCTCTCGATCTACATGTATGTCTTGGATCGCGGGATGTCACACGTAAGCGACGAGCGACTCGCGCCTCGCCGCTCGCTCGCACGTGACATTTCGCGACCTTCGAGATGGCGAGTTTCCCCGCAGTATCACACGTAGTACGTTAATGTGGTTTACACGACAGAATACACTTGCACATAGTGAAGGCGGCCAACAGCAGACAGCTGCTTGCTTTGGGAAATTTTCTCGATAAGATTATCAGTTTTTGGCAAAACGCAAATTTCAGTCTAACGTGTGCAGTTTGCCCTAAACGCGATGCTAAATTTTAGGATAAAAAGAAGCAGAAATGAGATATACGAAGGATTCCGGAAGCAAAGTGGTGCAACTATTTTTGGTAACAAAGAAGAGCATTAATATGTGTGTTTTTATCGCGTCCGGCGCACGTGTTAATTGTCTAATAGGCGTTCTTATCAGTCGGGATGCTATTGGCGCGAAAATCGTACACTGGTTAGCAGCTGTCTGCAAAGTCGTATTCAGCCTATTCCGCGTTTCCGATGTCAGTTTTCCACGGCAAGATCATTACTTTATCGGAATACTTGTTCTTTTGGGAACCTTCTTGCTGTTATTCTGTCATTTCTAAGCCACATTTCAAATACGGAACAATTTGGAATAATCATTCAGTTAAGATGCGTGCATTTGTACTAGGAACGCTAGCTTGTACTGTCGTATCTCTTGGCTATTATGGCATCTCCTTCATGTTTACTGAAACAAAGTATAGTCCTTTCATTACATACATGCTTCGTTTAACATTTGTACGTTTCTCCAGTGTTATTTGTCTCTCAAGAGTCCGGTCGCAAACAACTACTAATAAACACAACAGTCTCATGGGGAAAAGAGATGGATTTAAAAAAAGGGTTTTTTTTCTTTAATTTTAATGCAATCCTTCTCTTGTTATACAGCTGAAGCCGACGTCAATAGAAAAAGAGATCTTTCCAAAGATGGCTCAAGATGACAACTTATTTGCATTTGATCTTTCAGGTGACGGTTGCTTTTTGTTTGATTCCAGTTAACGTTTTTCTTTTCAATTGTCTACTGAATACGCGAGCCAGGCAAATGAGCCAAGCAGAATAGCCCTTATCGGAGTTATCAGCGGTTTTGCCACATAAACGAGGTTAAGGGGTCATTTTGTATCGAATTGACCCTTAAGCCTCTTTTGCATGTAGTTTAAAACAAAAGGAAATGTGCCTGCAGGCTCAACTCCAATAAGGTCTATCCAGTAGGCTCTTTTAAGAGCTTAATGCAGGATTTTCCCGCCTTTTAAGGCGGGAAAATCCTGGATTAAGTTAACAGGCTTTCGAACAATATTGGGGAATCGAAGAAAAACACGGAACGTCTTGTTGCCACATTTCAGGATTTTGGATGGACGTGGGTCAGCCAAAGGACTTCCTGACAGGCATGGTGCTGTATCTTCACCATCTTAGAGAAAAACATCCATCTCTTTTACATGAGGGATCCGGAATCATTGGCAATGTTTTGGTGGTAGGTTGGATCATATCGTATCATATCATATATCATATCAAATTATTTACCCTCGGATTTTTAGAGTAGCTTGGAGTTGCTAATATCTCCGAGCATTTACCCTCCCAACCATGATACATCACAGAAGACAGACCACAACACCGGGAACTACATGCTCTACTCTTTGCGACAAGTTTTACGTCCCACAGGATTATGAACATTGAAGGGTTGTGAGACGGGACCTCCGGCTTATCGTCCTTATCCGAGAAGACTAGAGAGTCTAACCACTTTCTCCTCAATTATATAAAGACCCTGAATGTTGGTCCGGCGGGAGTTGAACTCACGACCTCCCTCCTGTCACCTCGCGTGTGACAGCCCGGTGCTCAACCAACTGAGCCACCGGTGCCACCGATGTTATAACCAACAACAAAAAAACTCCATCACTTTAAAGCTATACCTTAGAGCTATTGTAAGCCTTTCGCGACTCCTCCGTCTTGATCTCTGATTTCTTCATTGATTCACCCTCAATCCAATTTTCTATTCAATTCAATTGCTATAATAGACCTTATTCACGATGGCCGCCATGTTGACTTTGCTATTATCATGCAAATTAGCTTTACACTTCTGAGGGGGCAAACAACACAAGTTCGAGAGCTTATAACGAACATCTTAGCCACACAGATGATTTTTCTTACGTTCATTGAATGTTTCTCACCTAAGTAGTAAAATGGAATTATTACAAAAGTTACTTCGATGTTTTTTTTTTTTTAATGAAAAATGAGGAGATAACGAAGTAGAAAGTCAAAATGTCAAAAGCAATCAAAGATAAAAAATTATTATAAAAGGTACTTAATTTTAAATTCTGAAATGTACTTTTAGCAATGTTATTTCAATATTTCGACAAGCCGATTTTCCGCAATTTGCCTTTTTTCCAATGTTTGCCCCCCTCCCAGCATAACACATGGCTAATTTGCATGACAATTTAAAAACCAACATGGCGGCTATCGTGAATAATTATAAGGTCTATTAATTGATTCGGACAACGGAGAACAAAATGGCCGCTACCGCGTTTCGCAAAGTAGCAAAGGCTTTCTGGTTGGCCTCGGCCAAAGTAAAATAAATAGTAGGACTTAATTTTTAAGTAAATGAAACCTACTTTGGGATAGGAACAAGCTATTCTAGTAGTAAGAATCAAAAATAGATCTAGGAATGCATAAGGTGGCAACAATAGAGTAACAGCAGAAATCTAGAAGAGTTGTATAGCAATTATGGCTTTACCTTTTTTCATAACAAACACAGTGCTATTTGGTTCTGCTGTGGAATATTAGTGTTTTGGGTGTTGTCAAGAAGAATCCTTGTCAAATTTGACCAAGAACGTAGATTAAAGTGTTTTAACAAAATACACGCTCCTAAGGTCTAGACTTCAGTAAAATTCTCTCTGTAAACTTCAATTAGTGAGAATGAAAATGCCATTTTTGTTGAACAATGCGCAGAATATAAGAAAAAGGACTTATTTTGCGGAAATAGGCACTTAAGAAAAGCAAAATTGTTTGGAACGCGCTGTATAGTGGGTTTTCACTCACGCGATCAGCAACCTTGTTTTTCCACCGAAACAAAAGAAAACGTTTGCATGTTAATAGAGTTCAATTCCCGGAGGAATAGTTGGGTACACCAACATGGCCGCCGTGACGTCATTTGAAACACTCAAAATGTTAATGAGATGCATCGCAATCTGATTGGCTAATGAAAATAGAGTTCGCCATTATCACGTGCACACTTTAGTAGGAGGATTTTGATTGGTGTAGAAGTTGGGGTCAAGTCCAAAAATTCAAGATTGCGTCGAGGTACAAACGGTCTAAAAAAAAAAAGCCAATGAACGATTTATTGTTGTATGCTCACGTTGTCATTAAAACAGAGCATAAGCAACGACGACGGGGACGGCAACAAGAACGTCATCTCAAAATATAAATTCACGTTATTGTAATCACTTCGCGACTATTCCAAGCTTTTTAAACATGACAAGGGTGTGGTAGTTCCTCAAAAATGACACTCGTCTGAACAGCACTTAATTTAGGGGAGAAAATTACAATTTATCCTCAAGTGCTGTCGTTCTTCATAACACCTCAAATTTGGCTATTTCACGTTGCTGTTTTGCTGACGACGGCAAAGAAATGGACAAAATTGAAAAAAAGCACGTGCAGAGCGTGCAAAGCCCACTAAATATGCAAATTTGTGACGTTCTCGCTGCCGTCACCGTTGTCGTTTAGACGCACTTAACTTGAGACGTTTAATTCGTCTGACATTTAATGCGTCCACCGTATTTCCTGTGTTTATACTAGTCGTCTAAGACGTCTAAGTCTGAGACGTATTAGACGTCCTCTAGGACATTTTTTTTCAGGGTCAAAATTTTCCCGCGTTCACTGGTCGAGCGCTGGCGCGGCCTGCCTATCGACCGAATGCATAAATGGCGGCCAAAAAAATATTCTTTTGTTTATGTGCTAATTAGACTCACTAGACTTGCTCTCAAGCAACATTTCTTTTGTATTTTGTACATGCAAACGAGGCTAGTGAGTCTAAGCACATAAACAAAAGAATATGTTTTTGGCCGCCATTTATGCATTCGGTCTATTGTACGGAGTTTAAGAGCTACGACGCGACGGTAACGTCATTTAAAATTGCAAGTTCAGGTTTATTAATCTTTTTCGTCGTCATGTGTCGGTTTGTCTAACTTTTAAAAACTAGCGCACCTTTCCAGGAACTAAATTAGGAGGTGCGGTGTTGAAGCTACGACAGAAAATTCATATTTGCTACCTTGCGTTTCTCGCTCTCGTTAAAACTTGAGAATTGGTCAGTTCACATCGCAGATTTGCCGAAAACGTGAATGAAATGTACAAAAATGAAAAATGCACGTGCAGAGCGTGCAAAGCTATCGTTTTTGCTCATTAATATGCAAAATTTGTGACGTTTTCGTTGGCGTCGTAGATCTTAAACTCGTGTTGTTTTGTGGCGTTGCCGTTGGCGTAGACGACTTAGTTCAAACTCCCCGATGAAACAGGGGACTCAGCGAAAACAAATTGTAATGCTTTTAATTTTTGTTTCAGGACCCTACGGCAAGAATAGGAGAAAATTGTCGAATAGGACCGAATGTTGTTATAGGTGCAAATGCTGTTATTCAAGACGGTAAGTCCGTCAACTCAGCCTTTTAAGTAATGATCCGTGTAAGGTGGATAGCAATTTCCTTTGTTATGCGGCAACGGGGCTTTCCCCACATAGGAATGTTATCATTTTTACACAGAACGCATAAACCTACAGGAAGGCAGTTAACGCAATAAAATTCATTTACAGCCCACTTTGAAAGGGTGTTTTTTTGTGTTAAAAGATTTTGACCAATCACAAGAGTTGAAAACAAAAGCCAAGAAACGTTTACAATTTTACATGTTCCCCACATACGATTTCTGTGGAATTCATTTAAACTGAGACTAGATGAAAGATGGAAGATGGTTGGAAAGTAAGGATGAATATAATACTGCTTTATGAAGTTTTGTTAACCCTTTGCTGTTTAAGCCAATCAGAAGTAGGTACAGACAATAGAAAAGTTATCACCTTTTTGCATACCAATTGAATTCCAACATGTTCGTTGCAGTTGTTGCTATCGTTCTTATCTGGACCGTTTCTTAACCCTTTGACTCTCAGGAGTGATCGGCATGTAAATTCTCCTCACAATTTCAATGAAATGCACGAGAGGAGAATATTAGCATACAAGAAAAGCAAGCTATGCCTTATTAGTATTCTTTATACAATGAATACTAAGGAGGAGTGTTTTATCAGGATTTCTGTCATAACCAAATCAAGTCGCGCTCTGATTGGTCAATCAGCTATGGTTTATTGTGCTCATGGAAAAATCGGGCGCCCTCTAAATTATTATATAAAAGCAATAGACCACAGGTTTCTATGGTTCATAGGCATGATAAATCACTTGGAATGTTGGAAGAACACTCGAAGAATTCGAATTGCGGAGTAAAAACAATTGTTTTGCTTGGGCGCTAATTATTGTTCTCTTAATTTCTTTTCCTTCAGGAGCATGTCTTTCTCGTTGTACAATTCTTCAAGAAGCAATCGTTAGGTCACATTCGTGGATCCACTCTGCAATTATTGGTTGGAAGTCAGTTGTAGGGCAATGGGTAGGTTGAGATTGCATTAACTAATACGGGCGCTTTCAATTTGAATGGATTTCTTGTTAAAAAGAACAGCCAAGAGGAACAGAACAATTTCCTTCAATCTAGAACTGAACGGAGTTTTTTGCACGGAGAAGCCTTTTCTTTTTTTAAGAGACTGGGTACTAGCGACCCTCGGCCAAGAACCGCGCCTTTAATTTGGCAAGGAGCATGGCACTAGTGGGACGCAACCGATGGTACAAGATTTTCCCATCATTTCGGCAGTAACGAGAAAAGAGGAATTCCACTTAAGGTATTCGTTTTTTCCAAAAGCTTTCCAATGGAAAGTCCGTTCCATTTGATTTACCAATGGAACAACAGGGTTTTTCGTACAAGAGGAAAGCGTCCCAGGTTGCATATGTAATTGAACAGAATATCTTACACAGTAAGCACTCGCTCGCTTTGCTCCAAAGGCCGTGCGGGATTTTCACTCCAATGCTCCACTTAGCATCCAGTTGTTGTGACTAAAATGGATCCACTGCAGTCTAACCTGCGATCAGGCTCATTTTTAGAATCGCTCATATGTTCTCTTGGGTAAAACTTGTCTCCACAGTATAGAGCGGTTTTCAATCGGGTGTCGAAAGTAATTAGCGAATTGCTTTGGTTTATGATTACTTCACTCAGTGATTGGTTCAAAGTTCTCGCGCCACTTTTTTCATCCAATCAGAAGTGAAACCAAAACCAATCGTGGCTCGCGCGTGCACATTTTCCCGCGCTTTGTGTCGGCTACGTTTAATTACTTCGAGTTTTGATTGCTTTTACCTGGTTGTCTCCGTCCTTTTTGATTGGCCAAAGTAAAACTAAAATAGAGTGTGATCGCAGGTTACCACAGTCAGGTGTGACGAAACAAGGCAACGCAAGGGTCAAACACGACGAAAACCGATCGATCCCTGCGCCCTAGTATTAATGAACTGTATGAAGTATAAACACTAACATTAACATTTGAGACTGCAATGCCGTGTAACGATCTATGCATTACGTTGGATCAACACAAATAGTGATAAGCATAAACACACCACTGCTCGGACAGATCAAACAACGTTCTCTTCAAAATGGAACCACGTTCTACCAAACCTAGCATGATCAGCGCTCAAACTAGAAAGCAGACGCAGACAGCTGTTTCGGGCTCGTCAGTGCGCCGTAGCTAAAACACAATAGGAAGCTTTAGCAACGACGACGGGAACGGCAACGAGAACGTCATCTCAAAACATAAATTCCCATCATTGTAATCACTTCGAGACCTTTGCAAGCTTTTAACATGACAATGGTGTGGCAGTCCCTCAAGAATGAAACCGATATGAGTCAAGCTTAATTAAGGGGAGAAAATGAAAATTTATCCTCAAGTGCTGACGTCCTCCATAAAACCTCAAATTTGGCTATTTCATATTAGGGAGCTTAAGCAACGACAACGGCGACGGCAACGAGAACGTCATCTCAAAATATAAATTTTCGTTATTTTAATCGCTTCGTGACTATTTCAACGTTTTTAATATGACAGGGGTGTGGTATTTCCTCAAAGATGACACCAGTCGGAACGGCACTCCATTTTAGGAGAGAAACTGAAAATTTATCCTCAAGTGCTGACGTTCTTCATAAAACCAAAAACTTGGCTATTTCACGTTGTTGTTTTGCTGACGACGGCTACGAAATGGACAAAAACGAAAAACGCACGTGCAGGGCGTGCAAAGCTATTGTTTTTGCCTACTAAATATGCAAATTTGTGACGCTCTCGTTGCGGTCGCCGTTGTCGTTGCTAAAGCTCCCTATTGATCCTCAGCGACACTTCACCTATCTCATATGTGTCGCTAGTCATTCTAGAAAGAGCTGTAAGATCGGATTGGGCAAAGGCCACGCCACAAACAATTGCGACAAATGGCCAAAGGGAAACCCTCAACTGATCTTGCCAGCGCCATGTATTGAAGTGTCAACTTAATTTAGGGCTGGGGCACTAAATTAAATCGTAGGTTGGTTTTTTGTGGGGAGGGGAAAACCGGAGTACTCGGAGAAAAACTTCTCGGAGGAGGAAAGGTTATGTTTATAGAAACGTTGGCCGTGTAGCACTTATATTTTAAACAGAGTTAACTGAACAGAGTGTAACGTGAAGTGCTAGATTTCTATCCCATATGAACCATGTGAGCGTTAGCCCTACTGATGGAAATGGGCCCACACAAGGACAGAGAAAAACTCTGACCAGGGTGGGAATTGAACCCACGACCTTCGGGTTAGATCTCCGCCGCTCCACCGACTGACCACAAGGTTATATTTTAAACGGAGTTAACTGAACAGACTTTAAAGTGGTACTGTGATCAAAAAATCATTTCCTTTTTACTGGGTTGCCAAACCCAGTCGGAATCTTGGTTTCATTTCGTGGGTTTTTTTATTTTCCGTGTCGGGAAAAGTCTTGCCTGTCACTCCCCTGCTAAGTAGTGTCTTTGTGCATAGAGTCTTCTGCGCGTATTTTGTTAGGTTTGAGGGGGCTGGGGTAATGCGTCGATTTTCCTGGTGCACACAGGAGAACATTTAATTATTAAACATGCAATGGCGTCGAAAGTCATTGTAACACGCGTGGCGTTTCAGTGCATATTTAAACAAAATATACCCTTACGGAGCGCAAGAATGGAACTTCAATTGGATAAACAAGACAAATTCATCTGGAATCTTAAAAGCGGCGAGTAATGGACTTCGACAATAATCTATCGCCCGTCGAGCCGAAATCAAAGTGAGCTGTATTTCTAATATATTTTACCAAGTGTGCTGTTATGTAAAACACTGAAACCAAATGGAAAATCCTCTGGTAACTTATGGGTAGCAAAGACAGAGAAGGAATTGAACAACTTGGATCTGCACAGTCTTCCGGTAACAATTGGAAATTTCACTAATTCTTTTAGTCAAAAATTATTTGAAGGAAAGCTTGTTGCCCATTTTGGCTTGATAATTCAAGTGAAGGGTTTTTCAGTAAAGGATTTGATGCTGAACACTGGTGGGAAATTTCTGGCTTAACTGCAGAATACCCCGCCATTTTGAAGCTGCACCTCTGAAAAGGCTGGATACGCGGATACGCAGTCGAAAGTACCACCCCTCCCCAGGTAAAGTTTAAACTATATTGAGAAGTGGATACGCGGATACGCGGATACGTGGATACGCGGACATCACACATGGGAACTGGATACCAACTTCGTGTAACATACTTCAAAATGCTCTGTAGTATATGCATGGATATGTGGATACGCGGATACGCGGATACGCAGTGGAAAATACTTCACGTATTGTTTCAGTGATTAGGCCAAAGCACTCTCGTAGAATTTTAGCTTTCATTTTACGCTTCGGTTAACTACACTTTTTCACGACATCGTGTGAAGAACAAAGCACTCGTTTACTGATTAAGCCTAAGCGCTCGTTTCAGTGATTAGGCCTAAGCAATCTCGTAGAATTTTAGCTTTCATTTTACGCTTCGGTTAACTACACTTTTTCACGACATCGTGTGAAGAACAAAGCACTCGTTTACTGATTAAGCCTAAGCGCTCGTTTCAGTGATTAGGCCTAAGCAATCTCGTAGAATTTTAGCTTTCATTTTACGCTTCGGTTAACTACAATTTTTCACGAGATCGTGTGAAGAAGAAAGCACTCGTTCACTGATTAAGCCTAAGCTCTCGTTTCAGTGATTAGGCCTAAGCACTCTCGTAAAATTTTAGCTTTCATTTTGCGGTTCGGTTAACTGCACTTTTCGCGAGATCGTGTGAAGAAGAAAGCATTCGTTTACTGATTAAGCCTAGTAAACACTCGCTTCAGTGATTAGGCCTAAGCACTCTTGTAGAATTTTAGCTTTCATTTTACGCTTCGGTTAACTACACTTTTTCACGAGATCGTGTGAAGAAGAAAGCACTCGTTTACTGAGCCTAAGCGCTCGTTTCAGTGATTAGGCCTAAGCATTCTCGCGAAATTTTGCGGTTTGGTTCTCACAATATATTTAGAAGTTTACTTGGAGAGGGGTGGTATTTTCGACTGCGTATCCGCGTATCCGCGTATCCACTTCACAACATACTACTTAGAAGTTTACTTGGGGAGGGGTGGTACTTTCGACTGCGTATCCGCGTATCCGCGTATCCACTTCACAATATACCTAGAAGTTTACTTGGGGAGGGGTGGTATTTTCGACTGCGTATCCGCGTATCCGCGTATCCACTTCACAATATACTTAGAAGTTTACTTGGGGAGGGGTGGTGTTTTCGACTGCGTATCCGCGTATCCGCGTATCCACTTCACAATATACTTAGAAGTTTACTTGGGGAGGGGTGGTGTTTTCGACTGCGTATCCGCGTATCCGCGTATCCACTTCACAATATACTTAGAAGTTTACTTGGGGAGGAGTGGTATTTTCCACTTCGTATCCGCGTATCCGCGTATCCACTTCACAATATACCTAGAAGTTTACTTGGGGAGGAGTGGTATTTTCGACTGCGTATCCGCGTATCCGCGTATCCGCGTATCCGCGTATCCACTTTACAATATACCAAGAAGTTTACTTAGGGAGGAGTGGTATTTTCGACTGCGTATCCGCGTATCCGCGTATCCACTTCACAACATACTACTTAGAAGTTTACTTGGGGAGGGGTGCTACTTTCGACTGCGTATCCGCGTATCCAGCCTTTTCAGAGGTGCAGCTTCAAAATGGCGGGGTATTCTGCAGTTACTCCAAATTTCTTAATTGCGTTTTTGACACGGAGTGTAATTTGACACGATTGAGTTTCTTGTCTTGCGCACGTAATGAAATTGCCTATAATAGCAAATATGTGTTTTGTTTCAAAAAATATTTCGCTGGAAAAGGTGGCCTTTATAAATTCATCATGTTGTGTAATATGCGAGCTTAACTGGTTAGTTTTCATGGCATTAATAAAGCATTTTCGTGTCAAAATGCGGTAAGCGTCTTTCTGTTACTTAATTAAATGTAAATATCAACCATGGCTTTACTCTTTCGATACTCTTGTCTGCCGTAAACTTGATTTCCACTCTTAAAATTACCTCCAGAACCTACTTTTTGCGTAGAATAAGCTTTTAGAATGATGTTCTTGTCTTCTGTGGTGATACTTGACGATTCGGGAACATTTTGTGAAAAAATATTTATAACGTGTCACACGCTTAACTTGATTTAACTTGATCGCCCGAACTTGCCCGATTATGCATAACAACCACTTGGCCTTTTGACATCCCATTGAAAAAAACATTCATTATTAAACCTGCAATGTCGTTGAAATTGTAACGCGAAGGGCGTTTTAGTGGAATATGAAGATCAAGAATGGAACGTCAAAAGGCGGGTTTCGACAAAACACTGACCCCCGGTCAACTGACCCCCTTACTGACCCCGTATAAAATCAATGGGAAAATGAGTACTGCTTACTTAAGCCTCAACAACCCTTTTTAAACGGCATTGTTCAACAATATTTAAGTCTAAGCACCCATTTTAAAAAGGTTAGTTTTCGATTATTGTTGTGATGGCCGATTACTTCATGTAAGCTAACCTTTTTAAAATGGGTGCTTAGACTTAAATATTGTTGAACAATGCTGTTTAAAAAGGGTTGTTGAGGCTTAAGTAAGCAGTATTCATTTTCCCATTGATTTTATAGGGGGTCAGTAGGGGGGTCAGTAGGGGGGTCAGTAGGGGGGTCAGTTGACCGGGGGTCAGTGTTTTGTCGAAACCCTCAAAAGGCGGGGAAAATAAATATCTGGAATCTTAAAAGCGACGAGAAATGGTCTTCGACAACAGTTGCGGTCGGATATGAGAAGTGTGCGTTGTTTCTAATCTTATTTTATGAACTGTGCTGTTATTTAGAACACTGACAGCAAGTGGGAAATTCAGTATGGGTGAAAAGAGAAACGAACGTCTTGATTGTATCACAGTGTTTACCGAAGTCACATCTCAGTTGTCTGAGATGAAGCAATTTGATTTATTTTGTAGTCAAGCTGTACAGTTTTCAGGTAAAAAAATAAATGAAAATGTGACAGTGAAGAATTAATGGAAAGAAAGCGTGTTGTCTATTTTGTGCTTTGGAAAAGGTTCTTCAGAAAAGAGTTACAATTACAACAAAACAACTAAAGTCTCCCAAAATGTTTTTCGCTGATGGTAACTTTTTATATTCGTGGTTCTAAATTAATGTTGTTTTCATGTCGTAAATTTTGTTACCGATGGCAAAATATTTTATTCTCGATCGACCGTCCTGAAACTTCCTTCTGCTCTTCTTAAAAACTGTGTATCCATATTTATTTACTTTTACATCAATAATTTTTTTGCATAAAGCAGGCTAACAAAATCTATATCTTGCTTGGTTCGCATTTGATAGCATTGAAATATAATTTTCGGTCCTATGCTTTGACACAGATACTTCACTGTTTGGCGAGTAAACATACCGCGGTAACTTCATCACGGCGCCCGCTGAATTCCGGCGATGTCACTTTCGATTTTGCTATTTATTTGTGCAGCCAAAACGTACAATAACAACACTGGACGTTGCAAAAATCCCCCAAAATGTTTGTCGCTGATCGTAACTGTTTATATTCTGTATTCACGGTTCAAAATAAATGTTGTTTTCATGTCGTAAATATGTTATTCTCGAGCGATCGTCCTGGAAACTTCCTTCTGCTCTTTCTAAAAACTTTGTATCAATATTTATTTACTTTTGCATCAATATTTGCTTTTGCATAAAGCAAGCTAACAAAATCTGTACCTTGCTGAGTTCGCATTTGTTAGCGTTAATAGTATTTTCGGTCCGATGCTTTTGTTTTTTGAGGGGTATATTATTGTGGTCTCCCATCCAAACACTAACCCCGCCCAACAGGGCTTAACTTCAGTGAACTTCGGTATTACAAAGCTGTCAGATGCTCAGAGGGCACGCTTAAACTTGTGGTGAAAAGAAGTTTATCAACATGTCAGCCAGGAAACCAATGTTTCTCACTTCCCATTTATTTTCTTCAACCTTTCTGGGTTCAGTACTTTGCTAGTAACCACATTTCTTCTCAGACTATTTACCCAAGACTTCTACCATGGCACTACAATGATAGACAATACCAAAAGAATATTGTGCACTGTTAGAGCTACATATTACGCAAGGACAGATGTGTTTTGTCGTACGAACGTGTTAGGACCTGTGAGCCAAAGGGCCTCGTCTGGTATGACTTCTTAATGACCCCCC